>JAOTBA010000203.1:29471653-29487824 GCA_025629845.1 Erythroxylum squamatum
AATTAGTAACGAAATCAGTGAAGAAGAGAAGGAAAATACCTGACTACCTGATCGCGAGTGTATTTGGTGGAGGAAGACGTCGTCGTTATAAGCACCGTATACGAACTTTGGAGAATGTCGAACTTTGGACTGAAAAAGGCGGAACGCCGTTTTCCCCTGGAAGCATAACAGTTGTGTATTTCGCTAAAGAAGGTGGTGGTTGTAACCTGATAGCAACGAAGGAAAGTATGCTTAAACCAGTTACCGTGTCTTTTGAG
The DNA here is from genome assembly GCA_025629845.1 of Erythroxylum squamatum. NCBI lineage: Eukaryota > Viridiplantae > Streptophyta > Magnoliopsida > Malpighiales > Erythroxylaceae > Erythroxylum > Erythroxylum squamatum. Next base: position 29,471,911 of record JAOTBA010000203.1, read on the forward strand.
CTAGGTCTTGGTCAGAAGTTTAGACAGCCTTCTGGAACAGGAATTGGTTTTGCAGCTTTTGAGGAGACTATGTTAACTAAGGAGCACGATGATATCCTCTTGTGGTGAAAGCTGAGAACGTCGAACTTCTGACAAAAGCATGCTGCTTGCAGAAGCAATTAATGTTGCTTGGAGAATGTCCAACTTTTAATGCTTTTATAATAAAATAATGAGTTAATGGTGCTTGGACAATGTCCAACTTCTCAGAACAGAATGCTGTTTGCAGAGAGCATTAAATGCTCTTGGGAGAAGTTTGATTGATTTCCGCAGGCAACATTAAATGTTGTATAAAATTTTGAGATAGTTTTTAGAGGGAAATGGGAGAATGTGGATTGAGGTTTAAGTAAATAAGTAGATTGCTTCTTGCCCGGCTTCCATCGGATTAGCTAACTTTACCAATTAGCGATGGCGAGTTAGTTTAATCTAACTTGAATTAATGATTTTAATAATTAGAATTTATTAGAATTCATTTGATTAAAGTGTTTAAATAATATTTTAATTCAAAATTTAATTAAATTGAACCCAAATCAAAAAATCGAAATTAAAAATAAAAAAATTGCCAAAGTGGTGTTGATAAGTTTAGCATCAGATAGTAATGATTCATACCCAAATAATTAAACGACCAAACTGCATAATTCGGTGAGAATATAGATATTTTTTGAAAATAAAGCACATTTTTTTATCACTAAAGTTAAATTACGAACTTTTTCATGTAAAGAGTTTTCATTTAAGAACTCTGTCACCAAAGTTAGATGACGAATATTTACATTTTTATGTAAGTTAATTTTGTTTTCATGCTTCGGAAAAAAGCCCAATTACCTAATTTTGTCTAAATTAAATTCGATTAAATATTTTTAACGTTAAAATAAAATTTTGTTACCTCGTTTAAAAGACATCATTTTATTTAGAAAATTTCAAAGGTTGACTCAAGTAGCCAAAAACCGGAGAGTGCTTTAAAAAAACCAAAGTTCCTATTATTAAAAAATGGATTAATATTTTCCTTCGAGCTATAAGTCTATTTATTAATAATATACCAACAATAATTAGTTACTTGAAAAATAATTATTAATAATAAGTAGTTAGGTGAATGTACGGTAGAAAAAAGAAATAGAAAAAGGTCAGGTACCTAAAATTTATTAAAACTAAGTTTAAATTTTCACCAAATAAATCCTAAAATTATAAATTATTATAATTAAATAACTTCTTAAATTTGATATATACATAACAAGCGTCTATGTAAGAGAAATAACTAAATGGTATATTAAAATATAATTTATAAGTTTAAAATAAGTTATGTGTATTTTATAAAAACTTTCCATAAAAACACAAAAAGTTAAATACTGCTGCGACAATAACAATAAGAATCCAGTAAAAAGGATTAATCAATATATATTTTCTATTTCTGAAATATATATGTGAGCACATTTAATATTCTATTTTTGTATATCAATTTACTAGAAGACTAAAATAATTAGAAGATAAATGATATTTGATTTAAAAAAGAAGAAACATGAATGAACTCATAAAACGTGAAGATCACAAATGCCTCAGGAAAGTAGAGAAGTAGAAGAGATTTGTTGAGAAGGGAAGATAAAGGGGGAAAGAGGAGTGCGTTGAAATGGCAAAGCAATGATCTTTATGGGCATGTGTCAAGAAATGGTGTCTCTTCCGCTTTCAACAAGGACTGCCAAGTGTCCTTGTTCAAAGTACATACATATATATATATATATACTTACAATGATGCTCCGGCTTCTGCCAAAATCGCTTTCCTTGGTGGCCTTTAGGTGATAGACCTTCCCGAATTGAAAGATAAAGACACGAAGTGAAAGAGCAATCTCCCAGAGAAGTCCTACAAAGCCAGTCTATTGCAAGTGTTCCATTTCCTCTTTCCACCATGGCTCCCAGCTTCCATTTGGCCCAATCATCTCCAATCTTCTGCACTCGAATCCTGATGGGTTAAAGCTAAAAGGAGCAAACAACCAAGAAACCACCAAGAACCACATCGAGAATGTGAGAAGTATATAGGATGTTGAATCAGCAGCTGCTTTCCCATATACCAAATAACATAAAAGCAATATCATGACCTCTAACCCTTTCACAAAGTGGCTCCTTGAGTACATCCTATAGTTCTCTGCAAATTTCTCATGCCGGACCACAAAACCACGCCCAGTGGCTCTGTATTTTGCACCGCCGTGCAGGATGGTACGTCCAAAATAGTGAGCTCTTGTCCCAAGGGAAAACGTGAAAAAGACTGCAGAAAGCTGAAGCTGCATGATGATTATGTCACCTATTGCTCTTCGGAACCCTCTCTCTAGTCCTATTTCCATAACCATGGGTAAGGCATTCAAAAGACCAAACTGAACAAGGGACTGGGAAGCCATGGCTGATTTCAACGGATTATTCCCCCCACTCCTTGCTACCTTGATTATAGAACCCTCCAAGCCACTTAACGACAAGTAAAGTTTGCCATACAAGTAAGCATAAAGTGTAAGGACAACCAACTGCATGATAATGGTAATAAACTTTTCTTAGTAAAATCTTCCAAGCAAGGAAAAGCGCCGAGAGACAGAAGATACATATCAAAAAGTTGGGATTATCATTTCAATTATGGTTGATCAGTATTGCCTTAATTATTTTTATATACAATAAAACATTAGGATAATTTAAGCAATATTGAGTATAATAATTTGAAAGTTTGCAAAACTGATCATCATGTAATCGGTATAGATATTTTAAGCCTTACCATTGAGCTACAATAAAATCCAATTGTTGTATAATAGCAGGACATCATGCGGAAGAAATCAAAGCGATGGCCTAAGCGGTAGATATCTCTGCTAAGGGTCTGCTCTCCATTACCACAGGCTACTTTTGCTTCAAACAGTGAGATCTGGTTGAGCCCTACATCGCGACCTTTTCCAACTTGGATGTACTCATGGTGAGTGATATTGCCTCGCCTTAGAGTTGAGTTGAAACCTATATAAGATAACCATGAATCACAGTGAAGAAAGAATATTTAATGTCAGTAGAAAATGAATGCTTCAACATGTTCGTTAGCTCTTTAACATTTCTTTATAATTGCTTAAAAGAAAGCTACCTGCAAAGATGTCCTCGCTTAAGTTGATGCCACGAGATGCCTTGCTGATACCGCCACGAGTTATGTGGAATATTCTATCGAACACATCGGGATGACCATAATGAAATCGGATCCTAAAGCAAAACAATACAATTATGAGAGAATATCAACATAAATTATGTTTTCTTTGCATCATATGATTAATTTTTTGCAGTAGTATTCTTCTTGCAATTTCGCATCTCAATCACTTGAAAATCAACATGTTTAAGTCGAAGAACGTAAGTAGCCCACAGTAGGTATCTGATCAAAGAAGGAAAGAGCATAAGAAAGTATACTTCAATGGTCTAGCCAGAACTCTTTGGCCAATGGTGACGAAACTCGTTTCTTGATTTGACATGAACCAAGCCAAAGAAGACACACTGGAGATCAATAAATACATCATTTATATCAGAAGATATAGAATAGACGAAATTTTTGAATGCAGCGGAATTGATACTAGATGAAAAGATACGAACGATTAACAAACCTTCCAGTGAAGATATGCTCCCGAACACCCAATATTGAAGGTGGATGTACCCCGTGATCCTTATTAAATTCTTAAGAAGATTATGCATTTTTAAGGCTTCTTCTAAGTAATTATCCTACAATGGATCAGTGGAAGTGAAACAAATAATCAAATTAAGCTCCTACATTGATACCTGATAAGTAGATTAGGTTCATTTTTCTGTTAAAGTTTACTTGATTCAGGTCAATGGCCTGGAGAGCTTCCCCTCGTGTAAATACTATTGCATGGTTCTGATTTTCAGGCTTCCCTTCTCCGATTTTTGCCGAACCGGGCAACTCTATTCGGTATATTTCCTTCGGGAATATATAGGAAAAATCATCAGACTTTTTCAAGAAGCTGTCCAGCATGTAACATCTATTCTAAACATGCGCAACAACTCCCAATTATGAGTGCTGAGACAGAGCATTTGATTTTTGGAGAAATCAACTTCATCAATGTATGCAACACGGAGAGGGGGATTGCTGTAAAAAGAAGGAGGAGAATCGGAGGAGGGTTAAAAGCCATGCATATGAAGTCAGTCAAAACTGATAAAGATGCTAGAAACAAGGGGGTCAAGCTAGTTAACGTACTTAACCATCAAATTCAGGATATCTGTTGCCTGGCGATCTCCGCTCCGCTTCTGATTCCCGTAGTTCTGACAGGCAGCGACATATATGAATTTCATGTCAGCCACTGCGTCTAATTGAGCATATACAGATCTCTGACTTTTCTTATCTTCTTTAGATGGAACACTAATGGCTTTCTAACCTTCCAATATTTCTGCATACATACAAATATTTAGATCCCGGAACCATAAGACAAGATCTAACCACTTCACTACCTTCTTAACTTTATTATCTAAGCAGAAAACAAAAGAAGGCGGCAAACAGGTTCTACAATGAAAGCATCTGTTTACACCATCAATTATGCGCAGTTCCCGTTCTGATCCTGCAGAAACAGACCCAAATTCGGTAAATACCAGGAGAGCATAAAGGAGGAGAGAAAACCAAAGGAGGAGAAATATTACAGACAGAGGGGCAGAGAAAGAGGGAGATTTCTAATATTACCAGCAAAGCAAAAGCTTCAGCCATCAAGATTTCCACAATAACTTCAACTATGCTTTCAGTAAATTTAGGGTTTCATGGCAATGTTATTAGAGGTGTTGATGATAAAACAGAGTTCAGTTGGCATTTTCAAAGCTAGGAGGCTTAAACTTTGTGGTCTTCATCAATGGCTTAGCTTTACACTTGGAAATAAATGGCTCATAAGATATAACTTTAAGCATGTCAAAGTGAAAGCAGCACAGACTGAGGCCAAAAAGTCAACTTTGCAAGTCTACAAAAGATTCCTACATGTTTCAGGATTACTTAGGCATCTAGAAGTCTATGTTTGGTGCTTCTTTAGTTTCTTCTCTTGAGTCCTTAGCAAAGTGAAAGCTTCTCACTTCTTAACATGCTATTGCTAGAAAAATGAAATTTTGGTTTTTTCTTATCTTTTGAACTAGATTCTTGTCCTCATGCTCAACCTAGTAGGAATCTCCTTTCAAATTGCTAGAAGAACAATTCTGGTAAGCAGATTGAAACAGCACTTATGTCGAAGAAAAAGTAAACCAGATCAACTCCAAAACCAAGAAGAATAAGTATCTGATTGGTTACCTTTATCACAATGAACAAAAGTGGATCAGATGGTGTATAAATCATGAAATTAGCACCATCCTGCAACAAATAAGAGAATTACTACAGTAAGCCTCATTAGCTTGAAGAAAGGAGGCATTACAAGTAATAAAAATGAATCATAGAAGAATAAACCCCACAGTATATTTTTCACGCCAAGACATAGTTCAGGAGAACCAGTGAAACTTAAAAAGCCTCTTAAAGTGATGTAACATTACTTACTAGGCATTTCAAGAGAACAAAAATCATGTGTGATTCTTAAAATTGAATAGAAAAATGATATGAAGCTGTTTTTAAAAAAAGTCTACTAATACATCACACTAAAAAGGTTCTATGTAGTTTCACAGATTATAGAGCAAGCTTCAGTTCATTTCATCCAGCATTATTCAATGGGCAGCCAATAACAATTCATAAACAATAAGAATATGTGTTCACGAAAATTAGGCTAAAATACTACCAAGTGGAAGCATGTAATTTCTACACCTTCACTCGGCATGCCATCTATGTCCTAACCATCATCTACAGCATTATAAAGCAAGCTTCAGCTCAATATGATGTACAAGGAGATCTTAAGCCAGAATCCTGCAATAAATTGGAAGCCTGAATGTTCCTTAACTTCATAATCAATCGAAAATCCACAATTTGTTTTATTACCAAAAAGAAAAAAGAAACACAAATTGTATCGATTAGTTGGATTCAGATATGAGGAATTAGATCCATCGTCTATTTACATTGCTTGAAGGGTAAGAGAATATGATATCATAGATAAAGGCCCCCAAGAACTAAATGTCAACTAGGTGTGTGAAGACTACAAATGGAATGATGAACCATTTCTTCACATCATTTGTGGCAAAGAAACAGAGCAATAGCACATAGAAAGATGTCCCAAGGAAAAAGAATGAGATGTAGACAAAAACACAAAGGAAATGTAAATAATGATCGATTAATCAATGAGGTCAAAGAAAATTGATTAAGCAAAACCTTAAAGACAATGCAATATCCACAATATGGACTATACATAATGCTCTACATAAATAAACAGGATTAAGGGTTGCATAATAGGATCAATTTCTGGCAAGTCCACTAAGGAGAAACAAATAAGCTTCCCATATAAATCTACGACCCTTCAGAATAAAAGGTGGTGCGAGTTCATGTAACATTCTCTAATTCTTTGAAATCATGTGTAGAAGAACCACAGAGAGATTCAAGAATTGCTTTTGCAATGCACATCTCATCAAAAGGATCTGAAACGCACACCCATATTTTCTTTTCAAAGTGAGTTTGGATTTCATTATCATTGTAAACTAATTGAGCTAATGTGGTTTTCCCAATTCCTCCCAAACCCACGAAAGAGATGATAGGGGGATTATATTTGGCCTTGAGTATCTCGCTTTTGACCTCATATTTTTCTTCGTCTCTCCATTTTACCTTTCGTATATAGATGAGGGATGTGGTGATCACATGTCTGTCGACATGCTTATCAGTTTTTCGGGATGAACTAAGTTGGTACCTAACTTTATTAGTTGCAATGTCATCTAGTCTTTGTTGAATTTCTCTTATTTTTCGAGGAACTACGTGATTAAGTAGTAAAGCAGATGCAGCGAAAAATAGAGAGTACCTTGTGCTTGAGGTGATTTTGATTAGAATCCGAAGTGTGGTGCTGATGTTGGAGTTGTGATGTATGAATCCAGGTCTTCCACTCATCTAACACATCGTCCATGTCATAGGAAACAGCTTTGAGATCAAACAGCCAGTCCTTGACAGATGCCTCCTTCACTTGTTGCTCCTCTGCATCGTCCAGTAGAGCCTGAATGGACTTGAAATTGCTCACAAGTTTCTTGATTTCGTAGTTGACTACACTCAACAACTTCACCTCTTCTTTTATGGAACTAAGCACTATGGAGGTTAGGTTCTCCACCACAGCAGAAATAATAGCATCAGCCAATTTCAGGGATCAAAGGGTAAGCAAAAGGATTATGAGAAGTTGAAGGAGTTAGTTATTAGTTGAGAAGGTAGACATGGGCATGTCAGTGTTACAGAGTGGTGAGGATGTTTCATTTTATTCTTTTCTCTAGCGACTTTCTTCGAACACTTTACCTGTGGGTGGGTGAAAGCGACAGTTTACTCGTTGATGAAAGTGAATCGGATGCTTCCGATCCTTCAATTGCATCTTAGTATCGGGTCACCCAATGATCCTTTTATCTTCAATTCCTTCTTGCCTTGCTTCCATCGGATTAGCTTCTCACTCTCCTGCATTTACCCAAATCCTGTTATCTTCAATTCCTCTTTGAGGGCATTAGGAATTAAGCTTCGCTTGTTGTTGAGTTAAATGCGAATTGGATGCTTCCGGGAGTATGGAATTTGGTGGTATTGTGTGGTGGAAAGGTTTAAGTGATGAACGAAATGTATAAACGACTTTCACATGGTAACATAACATCAGGGTGGGTAAAAATTCAAATGAGTTTTATATGTTCTTATTAATTAGGCTTACTAATGGGTCGGGTCTAGTTCAGGCCTACCTCAGTCCAACCCAGTTCAAAATTTTGTATTCAGACATAGGCCCAAAGCCCAGTTGCCGGATCTTGTATTTTATTTTCAATATTTTTAATTTTATAAAAAATGTTTTATTTTTAATCTTAAATATACTCGACTCCTTGAGATTTGATATTTTATTAATATACTTCTTAATTAATATTATGATTGGTATATTCATGTTTCATGTCAAACAGTCCAAACTTAAGCTCGACTTAAAATTCAAAATTAAAAAAAAACAACTTAAATTTCAATTAACTTAGATCAAGTTTTTTTAATTTAAGGTAATATTTAATCAAATCGGGTTCAAGCTTGAATGTCATTCTTATATGCCCAAATGATAAGTCACTTTTAATTAAATCTTTATATTCATAATGTAATATAGTTTTTAAACTTCAACTTAAAGAGTTTATGATAAAATGTAAAATGATAAACAACGTTTCACTATATTACATTATTAATTGTTTATTTAAATAATATTTTGCTATATTACATTATCAATCATTTTATCTACTTAATAATAATTTTTTAATATTACATATATTTATATTTTATTATATTTTAATAATATATTTTATTTTATTTTAAATAATTTTATTACATTAAAAATCTTATTTCTAACGAAATATAGCAAGATATTATTCTTGTAAAGGCAAGTAGACCTTCAGATAAATGAAGGGACAAAAACGAGGAAGCAAGCAAAAGCGTGTGGGAAGTGAGACTGTGAGAGTGTCTGACTAACCACTCAGCTCTATCTAGTAGCCGACATTGAACAGACAATCCGACATGTCAGTCAACGATGGCAACTAGTCTAGCTTGTAAGAAGGAACGAACCCATTGAGAAGCTTCCAAGAAGTAATTCACAACGTGTTTCATTTCACCTGGACCTTTCCTCTTCTACGCCGTCGTTTTCGTCAGTTGTTATCATACCCAGTTGTTAATTATCCTCCCTAGTCCCTCCTCCTTGATAGTGACCTTTTCAAGTAATATTCATCACTTAGTTCATATTATACAACCTTAATCTTTTGATTAATTAATCTAATTGTGTCACTTTATCAATTACGGCGGCCGAATTTTAACCCTTAGTTGTATCCCAAGAGACTTAAACTATATTCAATTAAAAAATAATTTTAAATTTAAATGAATACTAAAAGTGATTATTATAATTTATGTATAGTAAGTGAATTAATAAGTGAATTAAACCTTTAATTTCAATATTAATATAATTGTTTTAGTTGGTTATAGTGAGTATGAGTCATGCATCTTGATCTTATCCAAATAAATAGCGACTTTTTGGTCCCGACTTAACTACAAATTTCAAAACGACATGGTCCAGTACTACGTGTACAAAATAATGTTGTTTCAACCTACTGTCAAAAAAAAAAAAAGTTGTTTCAACCTCTATAATCCAAGTTTTCAAAGGAAGTTAGAGTTGGTTTTGTTTTCTTCCGAGAATCGAACCCGTGCATGGTGAATTCACAATTCGCTATAGGAAAATAAAAAATATATGAAAATAAAAATAATAAATGATAATACTTAATACCACACACGTGCATCTACACAGGACTATAGGAGAGAATATTCTACTCGCAGAAAGTGGCATTGTCGACGGAGACCCTTTTGGTCAAAGACTTGAACGGAGTCTACATCATCACTAAAAAGGCATATTCTAGGCATATGATAAATACTGTTTCACTAGTTAGTAGACTTGAATTTTTGTATTTAAATTTAATTAAACTTAAGCTTTATTAATTATAATAATTAGTTAAATTAAAAATAGATCGTCACATATATTAATATTGAATTCAATTAAATTTAAAAGATAAAGATTAGAACTTGAATTAAAATCTTATAAATTTAAACTTAATTTTAATTCAACTAGTTAATAAAATTAATTACCTTATATGTTAATCTAGTTTTTATTATCTAATACATATATTAAACATCAAATCCTTTTTTGTGTTAAATATTATTTATATATTTACGTGAAATTTACATAAATATATAGATAAAATTTAATAAAATATGACAGTAACATTGCGATTAGAACAGAATATCCGAATCTTTTGACCTTTTTTTCTCATTTTCCTAAATTTAGAATTAAAAGTTTTCTACAAATTCTGTCAGGCATGACATCAACTAAATTAAAAGTAGAACAAACTAAAAACAAACAGACACGGACAACGATGACGTCACGTCCGAATACGTAGGATTCTGACAGTTGGTTCAAACTTGAAACCCAGCGTGGGAAGTCATCAACTAATTATCTACAACGAGCTTCACATTAAACATCTACGACCACCGCTAGCAACTCGACCCTTACAGCCCAAGTATGTGGTTCCCAACGTGGCAGTTCCCGATTTGTTGGAGGAGGAGTAAGGCCCACCGTCAAGAGTCAACTTGAGACCAAACGTTTTTCAAAAGAATTAATTTTTTAAACTTTCACGCGATTGTTCAAAGGAAAGAGAAAAATGACGTAAGCAATGACAAACGGAGGGACACGGGTTGGCTGCTACAGTACAGAAAAATCTTATTTTATGTCCACGTGGATATATTTAATATTTTTCTTAAAAATACTGAAATTTTGGTCTCTGCTCTTATAAAAGCTTCGAGTCCTCACTTGTTCTTCTTGTTCCACACCAAGACCGAAGCAACAGAGAAGAGAAGAGAAGAGAAGAGAAGAGGAGTTTGTTTGGATAAGAGAAAAAGTTGAAAAGGAAAATGAAAGGAGGAAGAGCAGAGTTGGAGTTGCCGCCGGGATTCAGATTCCATCCCACCGACGATGAGTTGGTGAATCATTACCTGTGCCGGAAATGCTCCGGCCAGAGCGTCGCCGTTCCGATTATTGCTGAGATTGATCTTTACAAGTACGATCCATGGCAGCTTCCAGGTAAAATCAAAAAGAAAAAAGTCTTTTTGTTTTTCTTTATTTTAATTTTGTATATTTGTTAAATTTATTCGTGTTTTGGTGGATTCAGATATGGCCTTGTACGGAGAAAAGGAGTGGTATTTCTTCTCACCTAGGGATCGAAAATATCCCAACGGTTCAAGACCGAATCGGGCGGCTGGGACGGGTTACTGGAAAGCGACCGGCGCCGATAAACCCATCGGACGGCCTAAACCGCTTGGGATCAAGAAGGCTCTCGTTTTTTACGCTGGCAAAGCTCCCAGAGGAATCAAAACGAATTGGATCATGCACGAGTATCGCCTCGCTAATGTTGATAGGTCTGCTGGGAAGAACAAGAATCTTAGGGTAGGGTACTAATTAGTACTATTCAATTGGTTCAATTTTGAATTTTGGTTGTTCAGATTCAGTGAGATTCAATTGGGATTGAAAATATTTTGCAGCTCGATGATTGGGTGTTGTGTAGAATATACAACAAGAAAGGAAGCATGGAGAAGTACACAGTGGATAGCACAGTAATCAAGAATTCGGAGGAGGATCATGAGGTTGAGGAAGATCGGAAACCCAACATTTTAATGAACGGGGACCTAATACGTATGGAGATGTCTGATTCTGTACCCAAGTTGCATACAGACTCGAGTTCTTCGGAGCACGTACTCTCGCCAGAATTCGAGGTCCAGAGTGATCCAAAATGGAGCAATGGTTTTGACAATGGGTTTGATTTCGACTCCACTTTCATGGATGCTTTTCAAGATGACCCTTTCGCTTCACAGTTCCAATACCAAATGGATCAGCTCTCACCTTTGCAAGATATGTTCTTGTACTTGCACAAGGGCTTGTGATCATCATCATCATCGACAGAACCAATTCATCACACATTGGGACAAACACAAAAAAGAAAAAATAAACAGAGAAAAAGAAAAATCCAAGATTCTTGATTTGGGATCTTAGATAGGGTTAATCACATTATTGATGTAACATTTTGGATATTGATTCTTCAGACTTTTAGAGAGGATTTTGTCCGACTTGTGGAGATGACATTATGACAAAGTTCTAGGGTTAGTGAACTAGTTGGTGGGATTCTTATATGAAAGATTGTAACTAAGCATTTATTTGGTTCAATTAGAAATTAGTTCATTTGCAAATATTTACTTGCATCCGATAATTTATTCACTTCGAGTCGAGTTCCGGCTAAGGATTATATCGTCATCATCATCAGATGATATCATATGATCTAATCCTAAGGATTAGATATGAGGGGAAAACAAGGTGGACCCTTTGAAAGGAGAAAAGTTGGTGAATCTGTGAAGCACATGGGTACTACTTGAGGGGATTAATCTGCAGAAAATGCCAAATAGTCAGCATGTGCCATTACTGCACAATCTTTGACAGATAACTCCGAATCTGTTGCATTTGAAGAAAAGGAATTTTACTCGTGGAGGGACCTCACTTGGTGGTGGTGGCTATGAAACATTTGAAAATTCTAGCAGAAGAACAGCCACCGCTAGCCACCGCCACTATTTTCTTCATCCCAAGTTGATTAGTGTTGATGAAAGCAACAGTCTAAGAAAGCAACGGTCTAAGAAAGCAACAGTCTATGCAGCCCCCCCTGCTTGAATTCTGGTCAATACCAACTCAAAAGAAATACCATACTCTTCTAGGGCGACAGATCAAGCAGATGATATTATATGATTAATATTATATAAATTACAAGGAAATTATAGTTTGTAGCAATGTGTAATTATAGATTACAAACTGTACATTCTTTACAACAATTCTATGTACTTAAAATGTTTAAGGATATGGACATGATGGGATCAACTTTTCTCTTTAACATCCATTAGCATCAGATGACTGTTCTTTTGGACTTTGGAATTTTGTCACAGTATGCAGGAGACCAACCAATCTTTTGCTTCTCATTGTCATAAACCACCATTTTGTCCAGCATTGATATGTCTAAAAATGACCCAAAAAGGAAAAAGACATAGTAAGTCAAGCTGCTACAAGAAGAAAACTTCATGAATAAACAGAAAAAATAGTTACAATAATCATACCTCCAATGATGTTTAGATCATTCAATCCTACTTGTGTGCCGTTAAGAATTCCTAAACAAACATTCCCCTTGAGCTGCCAAATCGCTTTTGTTAGCTTTGGAATGTAGCATACAGAAATAGCATATCGATTAGGGGGCGGCAAAAGTGTCCGGGTCCAAACAACGAGTGAAGTTGAGTTAATTAGATTTTAGACTTGAATGAAATCATTTCAGGTTTTGAGCTCGGAGGGCCTGATCTGAACCTGCCATCACCTCTTAAGATTCTCTTGACTCACTTTCAAATCACATAATGGTAATGTTAATAAACAAAAGGTAGGGCAACAATGAAGAGAGACTTACTGATACTACAAGATAACTTTCTGGACTTATTTCAAACTGAGTTTTATGTCTCCCATCATTTGTGAAACTCAAAGCTATGGATTTGAAGTACTTTTTGACGTCTTGTATGCTTTTAAATGGTCTTCTGCCCTTCCAACATAGTGGGAGTGTCTGGTCTTGATGAGCTTCTACTTCCTTTAATGGCTTGCCAGACAGTTCTTTCTTTATCTGCAGAAATTTCAGTCAAGAATAGTATCCAGATTATTTTGTTTTATGCTCTGCAGGATTAAATAGATGGCAACTTACCAAAGAAACCAAACCGTTATAAGCCAAAGAATTGAAGTATGTATAAGAACTTCCACTGTCAAAAGCAACAAGCAGATTCCTGATATCAGTAGACTTTCCACCAAAACTTAGATCTGCAAATCCAGGGGAGTAGTATTTTCTGACATATGGAAAGGATTTGGTATTAGAATAGGAAAAATGTATTACAAAAAAGTTTAGAGAAGAGGGTAAGGACATTTACGGGAGCCTCTGTGACATTGATGTCCATACAAGATCAGAAGAATCATATAAACCATCACCAAAGAAGAGATATCCTCCACCCCGTCCACTTATGCAATGACCAAGTATGTTTCTGATCAAACCCTGATCACTAAGCTGAGAGACGATGCTTGATTTCCCCTTACCAAGACCAAGAATTCCATCCAAGGGATGATTAGATGCTCCTGGAAGCTGATCATATCCACATCTGTAGACAAATGAAAAAGAGAAGTGCAGGAGGATGGTTCAGATAAGCAGTTGATCAGCTTCAATACCAATACAAATTCAAAGAGGAACATTAAAGGAAAACAAAAAATGGAGTAGGTGGGAATCTAAAGTATGCAACCCTTTTCTTGTGCTTTTCAAATCTCATAAAAGAATGGAGAAGAGAACAACCCAAGGGCTAGAAAAGGATTGAGTCCCATTCCATTGGTAAGGTTGAACAGAAATGCATCCCTGACAAGAACTCCCAAGGATGATCCACCATCTGCATACTCAATCTCATAGTCACACTGTTCTGGATAATCACATCTGTAACCGGGTGGGTGCAAGGAAGCACAGATAGGATCCTTGCAAGCAACCAGGTTTTTACTAGGTCTGTAAAATGGATGAGGAGCCTGCAGAGCAGAATATCTGATTATTTAGTCATACTAACAAAACCAGAGAACTAACCCACGTATGGTTCAGGATTCCACGTTTGAATCATGCAAAAACTTTAAGATACAACTGAAATGCTTGAAACAATTTGGGATCCTATTAGATAATACTGTTGCAGAACTTCTCTACCTTGTTCAGGCATCATCTCCAAGAGACCCAATTTCAAGATGTGGATGTCAAATGGAAGATTTTTGGGTAACTTGAGCTTTAAGCACTCATATAAACCAAAAAAGAGAAGAAAATGGTTCACCTCAGTGCATCGGACACATGGAGCATCACATTGGAGCCAAGTGAGGTCACTTCCAGTATCTACATCAAGAAAGTATGGTTTTGGTGGTCGTCCTACGGACACGGTCACATTATAGTACCTGCAAGATGAAGAAGTAAGAGTTCGAGTTACTGCATAGTTCATATTAGTAAAAGCTCATGTCTCTGGTGCTTATACCCTATAGGATACACGTTCCCATGAAGTGGGAACATAATGGATGGCCCAACTCTGTTGAGCACTATAGGCGAAGTATTTTCTCCTGATACCATAGCCTTTCTCCATCTTTGCTGCTTATTATCAGTGGAACCTGATGACCCCAAAACCAGAAGTAGCACCGTCAAGCTCCACAACCAAAAACCCATCTCTCCTTTTCTCGTACGTCACCCTGAGACAACAAAAGATGGATTCTTTTCCCTGTTATTCTCTCGATCAGCCACTCAGTCGGTTACCTGCTTGATAAAATATCTCAAAGATCGGCGACAAGTTCTTGGTCAATTTATTGTTTTAGGAGTCTCTTCTGATTGATTCGACATCCAAAACTCTGTTTTTATGGTTCGAATATGTAAACAACCCATAACCGGGTTGCGTTTTTCCTGGAGGATCATTATTCTTTTCGTGTAGGTGGACATGGGAAGTTTCTTCCATGACAGAAGATCAACAGGAACAAAGGTAAAACTTTAAAGGTTTTACGAGGGGTTTTGGTATAATTCGATTCATTCCTGTCCCAAACAACTTGGAAAAGGAGCTTCCATTTGTGAAGTCGAGGTATCAGTTAGCAGACAACTTTCCTGGAAAGTTTCATGGGGAAACTTCAGGTGTTTTCGAATCTTTTAAGCTTCCTTTTTAACAGAAATTAAAACTTAAATTTGAAATTCGTACCTGTAACACTGGCCGGTTATCATAAGGATTGGTCTATAAAATGATTTAAGAAAAAGAAGAGCCCTTTGGTTTATTTTGGTTTGCAAATTTGTAAATTTCTTTGTTAAGGTTCTCTAATGGGTACAAGAGCAAGACACTCTTCAAGTACTGAGGTTCTCTAATGTGCACAACATGTAAATACTACATTTTCTTGAGTAAGTTAATAGAATAAGAGTATCATAGATTATGTGACATACCAAATGTTTATTTTATTTTTTTTGGTGTAATGGAGGAAACAAAAACAAGGAGGACTAACGCCTCAAAGAAGCAACAGATTTCTGATCATTAAGGAGCAGAGTGCGCATGCCCGGGGTCGGAGAGTCCCAGATAGACCAAGAGGACGTATTGGAAGAACCCTGTCTTGCTAGAAAATCGGCACACTGATTAGCTT
>JAOTBA010000203.1:29505681-29516644 GCA_025629845.1 Erythroxylum squamatum
AAAATAATTTATTTTTAAGTTTTATTTAATTTATAATTATTATTAGTAATAAAAATATTTATTATTATTTTAAAAAACAATAATTATAAATTCTGAAATAAATAAAATAACTGATTAAAAAAATTTGAAAAAAAAGGAAAGGAGAAGTAGGAGGGAGGGACCACGGATATTTTTAAAATTTTACAAAAAAGTTCTTCCATTTTTTAAAATTTTCAGTAACAACTGATATTTGGCCGGTATTTTGAATACCTGTCGGTATCATCCGAAACAAGCCGATACTAACCGATATTTAAATCCGATACAACAGACCATTTGTTGCTTGAGACTTGCTAGTGACACCGTTTATCAACTCTGACTTTATAAATATAAGTTAAAATAATTAATATCAATTTTAAGATAATAAATATATATTTATAAAGTCAGACCGTTATGAAACGGTATTCACATTGTTACTTGAGACTTGTTAGTGACACCGTTAATCAACTCTGACTTTATAAATATAAGTTAAAATAATTAATATCAATTTTAAGATAATAAATATATATTTATAAAATTCAATTTAATTTACAAAACACCAAAGATAATTATTAATAAATTTTAATTATTAAAAATGTATATACATGATATTAAAGTTGAATTCAGATATCTCAAAATATTATGTTTTAGTCATTTTGAAATTTGTGCATATTATTTATATATAATTAAATATATTTTAATCGGTACACACATTAAATATCTACAACATAAAAATTATATATTTAATAATTTCAAATATTTAAATAAAATATTATAAATTCAAATTAGACTTAATTCTAAAGATGTTAACGGGCCGAGCTAAGGCCCACTTAGATATGAGGGCCGATCAGTCCAAGGTAGAGTGTCAAGCCCAACCCAACCTAAATTTTAAAACTAAAAATACAAATCGATGTCGTTTTCAGCAAAAACACCTAGTCAAGCTTAGGAACAATTACCATGCCTACCCGAGTTCTGGACCAGCGGAACTACCACCTTTCTATAACTAAAAGGTTTCCAAGTTACTATATGTCTCCATCAACACCAAGGCAAAGGGCGCTTTGATTTGGATGTTTGATCTGCCAATTAAGTTCCCAACTGCTCTTGTTCATACAAAGGTCCCATCTTACATACCATTGAATAAGGGAACATTACCGGTCTTACTCTCGCATGAGATCTGGGGTATCGCCGGATTGAGCTTGAAGTGGATTCCATAATCGTGATCAACTTAATCTCCTCTTCCGCCGACCGTTCAACCTCTATCAATCCTATCGTGGGAGGACTTCACGAGCTGCTTACTTGAAATTGGACTGTTGTTCATCGACATATTTATCGAGAGGGCAACAGTTGCGCTGACTAGCTAGCGACCTATGCTGCGCAGTTTGATGTCGGAATTACATATTTTGATACTACACCTTATGGGTACCTTTCTCTTCTTCTAGAGGATAAGGTTGGGACTAGTGTCTCGCTGCTAGTTTTGTAATTTTGCGTTCTCTTTTCCTTTTATCACAAAAATAAGGAAACATATTTGTAGTTCCAATTGTTGTGTTTGTTGTGCCTGAATAAATTTCAATCATTCATTGCAACAAGTTGGATGGTTAGTATCTTAAAAATACAGTGGGGCACAATAATTCGGGAGCAACAGATCTGCTCCCGTTAAAGAAACAGTTTAAAAAATTGATGTTGAAACAATGAAATTCTTAATTTAGACTTGCTCAGAATTAACTAAAATTTAATTTTTTTAAAATATATATATTCAAAAATAATTAGTTAATTTTCAATTTAAGAAAATTAATTATTATTTTTTATAAAATTGAATTATATGGTAACCTTGCCCCCATCATGCTTGCTTAGTAGAAATGAACAGGCGATGCTTCCGGGGCATTGTTTCACCTAATGTGTACAAAAAAACGTTGAACCCAAAAAGAATAAGAATAAGATATTCTAAAATTAAAATAATCCAATTCATATGATGCAAATTTAAAATTGAAAAAGAAAAAATGTATGAATTAATAATTAATATGAACCCGAAAACAGTATTTATGAATTTTATAACTATAAAAATAAAAAATTCAAATTTAGTCCAAAATTATCAAATAATTGACATTGACATGATGACCCATTTGGGAAAAGAAATTGATAAGATTAATTTCAAACCTAACACAAGTTATCAAGTTAACTTGTTTTAGAGGAGACAAGAGTGATTAGAGAGTCAATTAAGTTGTTAGTTAGTAACTAATTGGTTTAACAACTCCGTGATATTGCTATTACCTTTTCTTGAGGGCAAGTGTAAAAAAGAAATTCTTTTCTACCTAAGGAAATTGGGATTTCTTTTAATAATTAATCCCATATTTTTTATTAAAAAATTAGTGTAATAAGGTTTACTTATCTTACTCTTTGTTTCAATTTGCATTTTAATACGAAGATCCTTTGTTAAGAGATTGTATATCACATCATTGGAATACTTGGTACACAAGGCTTCTCGTTTTGTAAGAGCGAGGAGAGGATCATTAAAGGCTTCCCGTGTAAGAGTCAGGAGAGAGTCATTAATATACGGAGTCTTTCCTTTTTATTTTTTGCATCAAAAAATATATTTTAAAAAAATTATTTAATGTTGGTGATCACTAAAAGTTATTAATTATTAGTTAGTCCCTTCTAGATAAGTAATTTCATTTTTAGGACATTTTGGCATAAGACTCAATATTAAAAACAAAAAACAAAAAACAGTCGTAGAACATAGAACATATAAGTTAACGAGTGTCAATAATGAATGAGACCACTCTGTTTCTATCTCCCAAGTCTTCCCTTTATCTTGTAGTCATAATCTTCCAATGTCTTTACATCCAAGAAACTGGTTTTTGTCTTCTCTGCCTTAGTTTTTCCTTTTATTAGTAATATCTGTGCCTCAGTATCTCTCTGTGTTCTGTTCTTCTCCTCCCTTTATAACTGGCTCCTGTTTCTGCTGGTCTTCTCACCTTTGTGATCAAGCTCTTCTCTGCTAAACCTTCCATTCTCAAACACATGGGACTGTTTCAGGATAAAGGTGTTGTCTATAAGCCTGCAGATGAGGTTGATGTTGGCCCTGACAGTCATGAATCCTACCTTCAAGCTAATGTCAAAGGTTTGAATTCCATTTCCTGTCAGGAATTTTGATAAGGGAATCTGTTTGAAAGGTTCTTGTGAGTTCTGTTTCGTTCTTTACTTCTTCAACCTGATGTGGTTTCTGAAAAGAAAATTTCAGTTTTGGTTTGGGACTGTTATGGTGTCTGCTACATGTTAATGCCTCATTTCTCAGGATGTTCATATTTTCCAAGGAAACAAAGTGTATCATCCTGAGAAAACTGCAGAAAACATCAAACTCTCACTTGCTCTTGTTAGATTATAACTAAGAAAAGAATTATAATGTAATTATACACAATCTGGTACTGAAAACCTGTAATGTGATTACGAAGCTCCTCGCATGGCGGGATTGCTGGTAAAGATCTGCGTCTGGTTGATGGAGTTGAAGATACTCGGAACATTTCTTATGTATATGCTGAAGAGAAACAATCTGTTTTATAAGGTACTTAATTCTTTCTTCCTCTTTTTCATGCTTGAAGCCATTTATTTACTATAAGAGACAGCCAACTTATCTCAACCTTCAAAAAGATGAAAATTTAGACCATGCAGTCTGGTTCGATCTAACCCGAAGTCAATAAGCTAAGCCTAAATTGATCAAACTTTGGGCCGTGCTCAAACTTTTTTAATTTTTGGGCATCGAACTGTTCGGGATTAAACTACCCGACTTAGCCCAAAGCTCAAATACATTAAATATAAACAATGTTAATTTGAAGCTCGAATATATTAAGTATAAATAACGTCGTTTTAAGTAAAATAATATTGTTTTTAAATTTTAAACTTAAAAAATATTTAGGGATGACAATGAATTAGGCTAAGCCCGGACGACCATATTGTCTAAGCCTTGAGATGGCCTCGTTGGAACTGAATTATTATTATTTTTTAATGACAAAACAATGTCATTTTTTAGAATCTAGTTGGGCCCCAAAAATTGGACTCTGAGATCTAGTTAATCCCTATAGAGCCGAGCTGAGCTAGGTTTGAGAACTTTTCTCATCCCTAAAAATGATCAAGCTTGGTCGAAGCTTGATAGCCTTGATTGGACTTTAGGTCACTCAAGTTCGATTAGGTTGGAGCTTGGGCCGCAAGTCTCGGGCTTGATCAAGTTTCAAATCAAGCCTAGATTTGAGTATAAATTTTTGAGTTGGATTCGGCCGGAGTTTATTTGATTTAAAATTGTTAAATGGTAAAGTAATTTATTAAGAACACCTTAATTATAACTTATTATGTGCATCCAAAAATGGACATCGGAAAAATAATATAAAAGAATCATAAAAGTCTCCACCAACCTTTGAATAGGAGTAAAGAATATTCTAAACTTACAAAATTAGTATTAGTGTGCAAAGGGCATATATGGAAAGTTGTCTATTTTATATAATTTAAAGCGACAGTCTTCATTTAAGTATATGTACAACATTAAAGGACATGTCTATTTTTCTTTTTTGGACAAGGACATGTCTATTTAATGTTATCAAATAATTCACTCCCGATCTTATTAAAACTCAATTCAATTAAGTTTGAGTTTAGGATAAAGTATAAAAAATATTCAACCTCGAGTAGGACCTCAGACTTAAGAGGTACCATTTTCGAACCCAAATTTTTAACCTTTTTATTTTCCATTAAATTTTTAAAAATTTGAATATAAATTTTTTAGATTCAAATTTAAAGTCACTTTTTCTGATATAATTATATTTTAAGCTGAACTCCGGAGTATAAGTTTACTATATATTCAAAACAAATTTCTTTTTTTAAAAATTGGCTAGAAACTAATAAAATTTTTATATATTAACTATATATGCCAAGTCAACTTGCTTTTTTTTTTCAATATTATCTCATTGAAAGGACACTAAATATATAATTGAAAACTAATGATATTGGAAATTTCCTTTATTTATTTATGTTGATCACATTAAAATAATTGTCCCACCCTTTAAAGTGAAAGTGTGATTGTACAATATATATAGTCCTCCTTAATAATGGGACTTGGTTCTTTGTAGACTCTTCTCGTCCTCGTCGTCATCATCGTCATCATCATTATCATCATCATCATCATCATCATCACGTAGGGATGGTAAAAAAAAAGTTTAGTCTAGCCCGGCCCAACTCGAGTTAACTGGGCTTTTGGTCGGTTTAAATTTTTTTTAAAAAATTTGAATTTCAGGTTAAGTTCGGACTTGAATTTCCTGGCCCAAAAATTCAAAATTTTTATATACAACGACGTTGTCAAAAATAAAGAGTCATTATTTTAAATTTAAAAAATTAAAAAATAAATTTAATTAGTCCTTATCAAATCTGATCAAGGTTTGGGCTATCAAAGCTCAATTAGCCTCAGCCTCATGCTTGGAGCATTGGGCTCAATCGAGCTTTGAGCCAATTTCAAGCCCGAGAACAAATTTTCGACTCGGGTTCTGAACCAGGCCAAATGAAAATTTGGAAAGTGAGTATGAACTATTCAAATTGATCATTCAAACTCGAACTTGGCTTGAAACTCAATTAACCTGAACTTCATATCAGGTCGGACCGAGTTGAATTTGCCATTCCTATATTTAATCATCCTCTTATACCTAAATTTCAATTTTAGACAGTCACCTCGAAAATATATATATCTTTTAAAATTAAAGTCCTTCAAATGATATCTGAAATTGGTCTGCAAACTTTGCAGCTTGTTATTAATGCAGAAATGGCGGAATCACCTCTCTTTGTCCCTTTGAATTCTTTTCAAGGTCAGTTTCTCCATCAAAAACCATCTAAACTTCTAACACCCTGAACTTCATTTTCCTTCAGATAGAACAAAGAATATGAAAATTTATATGGAAGATTGGCTTGACTATCCATTGCAGAGCTGAACGAACAAGAAGTGCAGCTCACAAGTACTGATTCATCACCACCTGAGCGTGTTCAAGCAGCCATTGATTGTTTGAGTTCACCTTCAAAGACAGCACCAAATGGGATGGAGTCTTCTTTTCGTCACTGGACGATTATGGATTACCACACCTCCTATAGTTCAGGAGAAACAACCCCTTCTATGGTACGTACATTAAGGTTTCTTTCTGCTGTATCTCTTCTCTTCAAGTTAGTTAAACTGCTGTAGCATCAAAACTTGGTTTTTACCTGTAAAGGTTGCAGAGAGATTGATAACTGCGATTAAAGAGTCTTCAAGTCCTCCATTGGACATGAACTTCTTCATTGATTCCAACTCCAAATATATCTTAAGACAGGCTGCAGAATCAACTTCTAGATATCAGAAAGGTACTGCACTGATCAAACTTCAGGAGAATACAAAATCCGGGTTTTGTACAATAATTTCCAAGAATTTTGATCTTGGTATTCATTTTTACTGATGTATGTATCTGCTACATGATGAAGCATATCACCTAACACTTAAAAGTACGGCGCAGGAAAACCGATATCGGCTCTAGATGGAGTCCCTGTGGCTGTTAAGGATGAAATAGACTGTACACCATATCCAACAACTGGTAAATTCAGAACCAAACATAACCAAGAAGTTTGTTTGAAACAGTTTTGTGTTTGATTGTTTTTGTGTTTCTTCTAGGGGGTACAAAGTGGTTGCACAGAATTAGACCTTGTAAAGCTGATGCTTGTTGCATTAAGCGTCTCAAACAATGCGGAGCTATAATTATTGGTAAAACAAATATGCATGAGCTTGGAGCTGGAATAAGTGGGATAAATCCTCATTATGGGTAAACTGCATTTCCAGCTTGATATGTCTGAAAATATAATCAGGAAGATCAGACAGAATTCAGTTATTAGTCATTTCGGTGCCAGTAGAAATGTTTCAACAGATGAAATTGTGCAGGGTAGCTAGAAATCCATATGATTATGGGAAGATAACTGGAGGTTCTTCTAGTGGATCTGCAGCTGCGGTGGCTGCAGGATTGTGCCCTGTTGCTCTTGGTGTTGATGGGGGAGGTAAGCTTTAACACTTATATCATAACTTCTTTCAGAATGAAGTTAAGTAATCTCAGAATTGATAGTTAAGGATGTGACCTCTTGTAGGATCTGTCAGACTGCCAGCAGCACTGTGTGGTGTAGTTGGTTTTAAGCCGACTTTCGGACGCATACCTCACTCAGGGTTGGACCATTTTTCCTGCATGATAAGCTCTAAGTTGTTAATCTCTAAGAACTTTAATGACATTGACATCGAATTTATCATTTGGTTTCCAGTGTTCTTCCTCTGAACTGGACTATTGGGATGATAGGAGTCTTGGCAGGATCCATAGAGGATGCATTCATTGTGTCAGTATCCCTCTACTCTTTGATCAATTCAGTCTGTTAAGCTCCGGGAAGACTGATCATACCAATTGCTTCAATATTTTACTTCCAGATATGCAGCAATCAATGGCCAAATGTCATCAGATGGAAACCCCATTCTGCAGGTAAGAAGAATAAGATCAGTTATTGTTACACAGAAGTGAAATGTAACTTCCATGAATTCCCAACTTTGATCTCCTCTTCTACCTAAAGTAATGGACTTATGATCTTCTACTCTAATTTCCTATTATTGCAATACCTACACAAGTGCAGAAGGTTCTGTATATGATCAATTTCGACATCTTGCTGAACAGATCTCTTTGTTTCTTATCAGCCAAAACTATACCTTCCCCTGCTGAAGTCAATAAACAGAATATCTGGAATCAGATTGGCAAGATATGGGGAGGTTAGTAACTTGAATAACTTTTTAATCTATGCCACCAATTTCAATCCTGGTGAACTACAAAACTGTCAGAAATTCATATTACATATGTTTTCGCCATTCATCTGGTTCCTCCTTTTGCTCTAACGAAAAGATTCAATCAATCAGTGGTTTAATGACTGCCGGGACGATATCCGAATATGTTGTGCCGATGCATTAGACCAGCTCTGTCAGAATTATGGTTGGCAGGTATGACATCTTGAACGAACATTTTCATACTTAACAGGCCCTGATGAAGTTTTAATGATTATGCATTGTTTCACTAACCTATTTTGGCCATTTAATGTACAAGATAGTAGAGGTCACAATACCAGATATAGAAGCAATGCGCCTTGCACACTATGTTACTATTGCATCAGAATGTACTACTTCACTTGATCCATATATGGAAAAAATGTATGCCTGTCTCACCATTATATCTTCAAGCTCTCTTTCTGCTAAAGCTTCAGGACTTCTGATTCTGACAGTATAAAATTCCTGAAACAGTGACAAGTCAGAGTCAGGATGGGATGTAAGGTTAGGCCTTCGTGTTTATGGTTCTATGAGTGCTAAAGCCTATGTCCAAGCTCAGAAGTTCAGGTATGCTATAGTCCTGACTGATACTACAAATTATTTAATCTGTTTCTCCTGTTCTTCTAATTATTGCTGGTTCTCTTGTTTTCAATGAATTATCCTTATATATGAAGTTTCATGTATCTACAGGAATCGCCAAATGCAACTGCATAAGAAGATATTTGAAAGAGCAGATGTCATTGTCACTCCAACAACAGGGTATCCTTTCAATGGTTGACAAACAGGCCTGATTTAATCGGACTTCTGACCAATTCTTGCTTAAAAAAATTCTGGGTTTCGAGCCAAGTTTCATCCTCCGCCCAAAATTAGTTGGAACCCAAATTTTTATTTGAACATCGATTGACTCCAGCCTATTACCTGAATTCCTTTTTATTTGTTCTTCTTTTTCTTTCTCATTTATATCTTAAAATGAATGGGCAGGTCTGCACTCAAGTTCTAGCTTAAAATTTAGAGTCAACTCGAACTTTCGAGATTTGGTTTAAGGTTTGATTGGAGTTCTGCTTAATGATATCTTGTTAATCTGACAGTGTTACTGCATATCCAATTTTCAATGATGCCTTAGACACTGGCGAACTTGACTACATCAATGGAGGTATGAAACTCCAAGCTTGCAATAGTTTAATAGGGACATCTTATCATCTTTCTTACAGCAAGCCTTCCCTTCCGAGCACCTGAACATTGGGGTTCACTTGTTTAAACATTTCAGCTGCACTTGTACGGTTTCAGATAGCCGGAAATTTCCTGGGACTACCTGCAGTTACAGTTCCGGTGAACCCATCTGCTTCTTTTAAACTGCATTTATCGAACCAGTTTCAGGCTGCTTGCTTGACTGTTGTTATTCATGCAGGTTGGGTATGACAAAACAGGAATGCCTATTGGCCTCCAGTTCATTGGAAGGCCTTGGTCTGAGCCAACTCTAATCCACCTAGCCTATGCAATGCAGGTGGCATCTCACTTCAATGATTAGTAGTGTTTTGTACGGTTCTTTTCTACACCTTAAAATGAAGACAAGATTAAAGATGAGAATGGGTTGGATTATATCCGAACTTTTCAAGGCCTGAAATCGAGCTCGAGTCTGACTAGTTTTTGATCTTATTTAAAAAGTCTAAAACCATTTATTGGTTTGAATTTAGATTTTCTTGACAAACTGAACGTAGCCCATTAATTTTGGGCTCAACTAGGGAGGGCTTGAGCTTTGCTTCCATCCCTAGACAAGATCACTGAGGAGTGTGTCAGCCACTGCCTTGCATGTGTTAAATATGGAAATGTGCTAATCTAACAGAGATCGAAGAGTTGTATGATTTTTAAGACTGTTACTCCCTGCTTGCAGAAACTAATTAAGACCATTCTTTTCTTCCAGGCTCTGCGCATCTCAGGGTTCAGAAAGCCTCAGGTGTATTATGACCTTCTCAGGAATGATCGACTGTAGCAGGATGTTAAGGAAGATCAAATATGGCAAAAAGCACTAGAAATTATATTTTCCTGTTCAAAATGACTTCCTATACGAAGTTCTTCATTCAAGACATATGTTACTAGTTCATACTCTGCATCTGTATTTCACTTCTGGTTAATGCTACCTGTTCTTTCTTATATTGTAATGGCCACACCAACATTCAATTTCTTTTCTGGTGTTTCTTTAGAACATAAACCAGTTAGTGATACTTCATAACTTGACTCCTTCAATTTCTACACAATAAGATCTTCGAAATAATTAAGAGCACAGATTTCATTCACGTGTAAATCAGATAATTCAGTTCAGAAGTAGAGTTTCAAATGGGAAAACAGGCATGGACGAGCAAGCATTTGATCATTGTAACTTGGCACTAAATGCAAACTAAACTTGGAATTGGATTTAACTGTCCATTTGATGAATATGAGCAGAATATGTGAAGGAAAGCAGATCGTATAACCGAATGCATTCAATTAAACCTTTTCATTAGTCCAGAGAGGAATATCTTTTTACCTTCATTAAATGTTTCAGCTCCCTTTTGAAAACAGGGAAACAATAAACTTTTGGATGCTCCATTGTAGAATCAGAATGGACACTATGAATATATTCTATCCTAAGCCTTCACTTCAACTTGCTGAGGTCGATTTTCTGGAATCAATAATCCAAGTCCTTCCTTCTTATCAGCAGCCAAATAAGACTTGTAGTCTTTAAGATACATTGGATTTGATGTTAACACCCTTATCTCTGAGTTCTGATTGATCTCCAGGACTTCAGGTATTCCATCACTACATCCTTTGGACATACCGACATCGATCCTTATAGCCCTGTTACCACACACCGCGCTAATCCCAGACTCCTGGATTGTATGCCCCATAATCATCCTTTTCACTCCAGGGATTGTAGCAAGAACATGCTCAAGAGCAGAGCAATCACAGTTCCCGGCAACTTCATCAGAGAACTTCCTCAACCAAACCACAGCTTCCCTACCTCTGCAATACCTAGGAGCAAATCTCCCCATCATACCACTAATCCAATCCCTAACCTCCTCATTGATCCTTTCCAAGCCATATTCAACATGTTGAGGCAACAATCCTCCA
>JAOTBA010000203.1:29516652-29529417 GCA_025629845.1 Erythroxylum squamatum
GACAGAGTCTCCAACAACCAACACTGTCACATTCTGTGTCAGAAATTTCTTGGCAATAGGCCCGTTAGGCCTAAGAGCAGCGATTCTAGCTCTAATTCCAGAGAAGAATTCTTTCTTTACACCATGAAATGTCGTCGGAATTCCATGAAACACGTCCTTTGCCTCTTCCAACCCAGCACAAAGAGTCTTCATTTTACTTCCCACACCATACCAATAACCCCAATTCTCAAACTCCTTTAAACCTGATTCCGTCACATACCTAAAATCACCTTCCACATTCATAATCTCATGATTCCCATTCATAGTAATCAAATTACCACCAACTTTCGCAGCCTCTCTCTTCAACTTCTCCAAAAGGTACAATATCTTCAACTCCTCACCCCCACGGTCAAGCACGTCGCCGACCTGGACGACGGTGGCTGACCCGCCAATCCAATTATCCGACGCGTCGATCAATCCGGCCAATCGAAAAGCCTCCTTCGACTTCTGGAGATCGCCGTGCAGGTCGCCGATAGCGACCAAACGAGTTGGCGCCAGGTACCTCGTTTGCAGGGGCGGGGTACCGGCGGTTACATCAGGTTTGGGGTGGGAGGGAAAGAAGAGACCACCACTGACGGAGAAGTCGACGAAGGTGTCAACGAAGGAGGAGAGAAGAGAAGGTATGTCTTTGCATTCTGCGTTTTCTTTGTTTTCCATTGTCGTTTTTCTCTCCCGCCTTGCCTTCCTCTCTGAACCTTTTTTAATACATGAAACTTAACGTTTTTACTTTGACTTTAATTAATAAAAGTAGTTACTTTGTTTGAATTCTCTACTCAATTCTTATTTTTCTTCATCACCTAACTCTGGCCATTTATCACCTAACTCTGCCCAATATTCGACGAAGACGAAGACGATAACAAAACGTGTTTTATTTGAATCCTTCTACTTACGCTCTTTTCATTAAGTCTGTGGCTTATCTAGTGCAGAATATTCGATTGACACAATTTACAAGTTATTGAATCTCCGAAAATTTACCTATTACGTATTTAAAGGATAATAATTACAGATTTTTCCATTTCAAAAAGAAAAGTATTGCAATCTAAATTAAGAATGATAATGGCGGACCAAGTATGCAAGAGGCCTAGGCTCCACTTGAGGCCCCATCGGGTCTGATATAGCCAGGCTCAACCTAATTTCAACCTGAGTTATTATTTTTTAAAATTAAATATCAAAACGACATCATTTATACTAATCAGGCCTTAAGTCAGGCTCAAGCTACTTTATTTTTCAAAAAATTGGACCTAATGCTCAATCAACCAGAGCCTGAACTGATCACTTCAGAACCGGCCTGGCAGCTCATACCAAACACAGGTCCTGTTATCATCTCAAATTATCCAAACATAGTATTTCACATTATAACATATTAAATGTATCCTTAAGGTGATTAAAACAAAGTGGGAGAGAATTGTCGAAACTAAGTTGGAATTTATTTAACTTTTTAAATTATTTTATATCAAAACCTTATTATTTTAATTTAAATCATTAAACTCATCAAATTTTACCTATGGTTGAGTACATATTAATTTTCTTTTTATGATTGAATATTATCTTTAAAAAATCAAGATCATACTTTTGTTATCAAAACATGCAACACCTTCCATAATTTTATTCAATTTTTCAAAAGAATATAAATAACTTCAAACTATTAAATACATTTGAAAAATGATTTTTCACACCAAATCAACAAGTTTCTATTCCAATCACTTAGTTTTGCTCTTCCATACGAAGAATACTAATCAAAAACTCTTATATCTTAGAATTGAGTGATAAAGAATGTGCACAAAGATAGTAGTCTACATTGTGAAAATGTACACTTTTCTTGTTAGCATCTTCCTATGAATAAGTGACTATTTTCTAAAAGCAATTAAAACTAACAAATTTTACAATCTTTAATTGGTCATTAACTTACCAGCCCATGATTGAACTTGAGTGAGAGCTTGAGTTCTATCTCGAATTATTTTCAAACTCGAATATCCAAATCCTTGAACTTGGTTATACTTAATTCTATAATTAGTCAAAGTACAAAAATCTATTAAGATCAAGACCAAATCTGATCAAACTAGACTTAATCTGTTTTACTTCGAGTCGGATCAAGTCTTTTTATGCCTACTAACAAACTTTATTTTCAATCATGCAATCCACAATAAGATGACTAAAATTAATATTGCAGAATAGGAAGACTAAAATTGACATACTTTTTGAATGTCTCTGATCATACATCCATTTACAAGGATACTATTTCATTTCGGCTCTGCAATAGGTAAACTCGCCGTTGCTCTGACCAGAGGAGAGCACATTTTACCAAAAAACAAAACATATAAAATTTTTTTAAAAAAATCATAAGATGATATGCAAAAAGAATAATACAAGAAGACAAAGGTTGATTATGTTGTTGACATAAGAGAGAGAGGTTAAAGGGCTTAGCTTTAAGAAGGTATCAGAAATCAAGAGAGATTAAGGGCCAACTGCTGGAGAAGTATTCTTCTCTGAGATGCATTGATTATTCCTTTGCATTCTGCGTCTACTAAAACCTCTGTCATCGTGGCAGCTGCGAGCCCTCTTGGCTCCTCTGCGGTTCTCCTCAACATAAACACCTGAAATATACCCAGAAGGAGCATCCATAAAACAAATAGTAAATTATTTCAAATATTATGATATTTCAATAATTTGTTATGTACGTTATAAATTTTCATTTTATGACACTACATATTCAATTTTATGAAAATATATATTAATGTATCTTTAACAATGTTGAAATGAACATAAATATAGACCAATGTATCCTTAACAATGTTAAAATGGACTTAATTATTATGTTCAAAACAAATTTTAGACCCGTCTTTATGATTTTTTAAAAATCTTCAACCTTTACAATAACATGAGAAATAATTTTCTAATCGTATATATTTTCAGTGCATTGAATTATTCTTAATAAATGTACAAATTTTCAAGTCAAAATCAATATCAGTTCAGCATAGTTATATTATGTTATTAGTGAGATACATTGATATACAGTTTCTATAGGTTGTGATATTTAATATCACAAAATGAGGCTTGAGATATCTTTGACATTCTAATCATGGATTAAGATATTCAAAGTAATTTATCATAAAATAAATTGCAACTACTGAATCAATAATGTTCTATGGGTGTTGTTGTTGTATAAATCAATAATGTAATTAAAACAGTCCTCATTGCTAAATCATACCTGACTGTCATGTCTTATTTCCAAGCAACCAGGTTGATGGATGAATGGTTCACCATCAATCTGAACTGGAAAAGAGCTAGAAGCATGTATTCTTATGACTTTCCCTTGGGCTAGCCTTCTTGCTTGTGAAAGTCCAACCTGTAGAATAGACAAGTATAACAATCGACTCCATAAAAAATCAAGCATAAAAACAAAAAAAAAAAGGAATTTTCAGGAATAAGTTCCTATGGAGGAACTAGAGAATCCAATGAGCCCTTCAACAGTGTCCTGAAATGGGTCCGGAGGGCCGGTGAAGATTGGAGTGAAATTGGTTCATACTCCACTGCTAAAGGTGGAAAAATAGGCAAGGTAGAAAGTGAGGAAAGAAAGTCCGGTGACATCCAAGTTTGGTTTTAGAAATGTCCCTAGGATGGCTATGGTTTCTAGAATCATACGCAAATTGATTCCAGGAAGGGAACATTTTGCGAAATTTCAACAGAAAAACATGTTTTCAGAAAAGCTCAGACCTGAAGTTTCCCAAGATGCCATGCTCCACGAACGGATACAATCTCAAGGATTTTATCTTGCATGGATAGAGAACTAAAGTCATCATCATGATCATATTCATTTTGCCAAAGGTCTACCCCACCCATGTAGCTGCCAATGTTCAGCACAATTAAACCCTCAGAATCCTGAAGGGCAAAAGAGATGAAAAGAACACAGCATTGGATATATATGGATATGTTAAAGAAATTGATGAACTAAAATGCCGGAATAGTAAAAGATACTGTTTTAATGATGAACCTTGGGTATGGGGATATCCTTCCCATCAACTTCGAGCCAAACTTGCCATGGTAAGTCAGCACACGCTCGGTCCATTATATCCCTGGCACCTTCTTTGGCATATCGCAGTTTATTCACAAACTGTACATCAAGTCTAACTTTAGAAAATCTTCAAAAGAAAACACAGGATAAAATAGAAAAGAGTTCTTATCTTCTGTCTTGATTTTAATTTCTTGAAAAAGGAAACAAGATAGAAAACAAACAGTCATAAAATCAACATTAACAGGTTTATCATGAAAAGTTTGCTGGGTTTTTCCTTCAGCCTCATCTTGCCTTTGATTACCACAGTATCAAGCAAACTGCTTTAATACCAAATATCAAAAAGCTAAATAGGCTGAGGGTGATATAATTGATTTTCTTTTTTTAGTTGATCTCATTCAAGGTTTTGGATCCAATTCATGAATACAGAGAGAAGGAAAAGGGGTACAGAACCTCTATCTAAAACAAATGAAAGTATGTGAATTCTTCTAGTTTGCGGATTGCACTGATACTTTGTAGCATGTGCAAAAATGGCGGGATTTGACATCCCATTAGTGATATGAAGATTTAGAAGATGGGCTTCACTCAAGTACTTGAGCTCTTAAGCACAGTAAAAACACAGTTTCAAGACAATTAAACAAAGTTTAGTGAGATCTGAAGTATCTGGTAGTAGAACTTTATTCCCATCAATAAAAACCCATGAAATTACCTGACTACTAAATTTCTCAGGCTTCTCGCACCGATTTACATGAAATTCATATGCAACCTTAGCATCACATCCAATGCCTACAAGAAAATTTAATGATAATAATTGATAGGTTCATGATATTATCCCAATAAGAAAACAAATACTGGAATTACCTAAATAGTTCGTCATAAACTTAGTTTGTTTTTCTTCAGAGTATCCTTCTGAGGTCTCTTTTCTGATATCTACTTTCCAGCGATCTAGCATTGTGACTGCAGCATGGTCTACATCATATAAGAATGTAGTCAAGGCACCCTTTCCATCAATCAGTGAAAAACCTCTTCCCCATTGCAAGACCCTTGACAAATCATTTCCTGTGCCAAGGGGAAGAATAGCCACAGGTGGAGGAGATTCAAAATTAAATCTCTCAATAGCATCAAGGACCCATGCAACAGTCCCGTCTCCACCACACACCAATACTCTAAAATACTGAACAGTACTAAATAACTCCAGCCCAACCTCTGGACCCTGGGAAGCACTTAGATCAAATACCTGCGGTGGGATAAGAAAATTTCTGCTGATTGTCCCTGAAAATCTGCTAAATGATAAGGATATACTCTTAAATTGAAATTGGTTAACCGAAAAGTTCAATTATTACCTGAACAGGATTCAACAACATGTTCAGTCTTCTCCGAAGAGAAGGCCCAAGTTGGCCCCCACTCTTGGAATTAATAAAAACCAGAAGTGGTCTTGCATCCTCAGCCAAATCAAGTATAGTATGCTTCTTCACCTGACTGAAGATGTTTGGTCCATTTTTCTTGCCAGATAATCCATCACATGTTCTGCTATCCTTCTTTAACGAATCAGCAGTCTTCTCTGAGGCAGACTTCTTCCTACTTACAATCCCATTAAACAAGAATTCCAATGCTGTGTAGGTAGCTGAAGCATTCTGTGACCTTCCGTTAACAGCACGGCTGTTTCCATGTTTACCGCGGGCACGCTTTCTTTTAGTTCTTCCACAATCAGATGAGGTTATGACTTCTTTTGGAACTGAATTTACATTGTTTCCTTCATTCGCTTCTTTCACACAAAGTGGAGAAAGAATAATCCTTCTCAGAGGACCCAAATCACAAACATCACCAGATTCTTTTGACATTTTGGCATGGCATTTGACATGTATGAGGCGTTGACACCATAAGCAATGCCATGTAGGAGAAGGATCTATCAGAGGAACACCACATGGTTCATCACAGTAAAAACAGAAAGCAGATGTCTCAGAGTTCTCATCCATGTTAAACCACCTTTCTGACCAGTGGTGCTGTACGTGGCTGAAACCGACTTGTGCAATACATTTGCAATCCTTTACTGCCAACTCTGAACAGTATATATGAGCAGCTACACCACAAACAGTGCATCGATGTACAGAAGTATGAAATGCCATTTTTGGAGTTTCTTGAGACACCAAGGAAGTCAGGCAAACACAGCATGTGGAAGGATGTTGACCACTTGCTAAATCTTCCATCCATGAATGACATGACCGAGGAACGTTCAATTTCTTCCATACTTCTTTCTTTGCTCTAGCAGCAGCTTTTACCCAATTAAGAGATGTCCTCCTCTGCCATCGAAGAAATGTATATACGATAGACAGTACACCTAGTGCTGCAGCAATCAGCCATCCAAAAAAAGTTGAACCGTACAAATTGGAGCTAGTTAGCACCCCTAATAGTGAATTTCCCAACTTAATCATATATGAGACTATTTTGCCCTCATCCAAGTGTAGATAATATTTTGTTACCAGCAGATTTGATAAAATAGGCAGCCTACAAGATACCTGCCACAGGAAAACAGCGTCACTAATCCGAACACGAGAATCAATCACAACATCCAAAAACTACCAAAACAATGATTTTATATTAGGTCTGGGGGATGAGGAGAAGGAAAAGATTCTTCCTCTTCACCCACTCGGCATCCAGAGTCTTTCTCCCTGACAGAACTCATTATCATTCCATTACTTTACCGAATCATGCATAAGATTACGTCGAAAAGTTCTTTAAAAAAAAAAGCATACAAGAACCGCAATTCAAGGAAAACCGGAAACAGTGACGTGATTTCCAAGCAAATAGATCCAGAAACGAATAAAGGCAAAGAAAACATAATCAGGACGATAATCAAACGAAAAGGATACATCAGAAGAATTAGAGTTTCAAATCAAACACACAGATACACACATATTAACCAAATTCAGATCTAAGAAAAAACAACAACAAATTCAAGCAAATAAACGGTCGAAATAAACAGGGAAAAGCTACAAGAATCTGAACGTAAAAGTACCAGGAAACGAAAGAGTACCTAAGATCCAGAGATGAGAAGAATCAAAAATCGCGACGGAGAAAGAGAATCGCCGAGCATTGGTTTTGCACGTTTGGGGAATGAACAAATCCTTCATCTCGCGCCTGCCTTTTCCTCGAGCGTTCAATTTTATGTTTCGTGAAATTTAAAATACGTCCTCGTGCTTTTCAAATTTCGCAGAAAAAAGGATCGGTTTGCTTACGTGGCACGAGGCCACGTGAGCAGTGAATATACCAAATCTTACGTGTACGCCAGATTCACGTGGCCTTCTTTTCTATTGTCTCAAGATTCCGAAGCAAAACTCTTTTACAATTGGCTAAAGTAAGTTATTTTTATTTTCCAATAAATAAAAAATTCAAATAAATAATTTGCAAGTTATTTTTTCACCTTTTTTAATAATTTATAAAACAATATAAATTCACCAATATAAAATATATTATTTTTATATCAATTTTTATTTTATAATGGAGAAATATATTAATAATTTTGTAAAGTTATTTATTTAATGCTTACTCAAATCCATAAACCCTTGATAAAAATCACGTAAAAATTATAGAAACTTTAGTCATAAGAATTAAGTGCTTTTTAGATGTACGTTACTTTAATTTATTCAACATATTTAACTATTAATGTATGATTATTTTGTTAATTTTTTAAATATTTGAGTTTAATTCTAATACCAATTAAATATCAAATAAAAATTCAAAATATGTGAAATTTTAAATTTTTAGATATTTTTGTTTTTAAAACTTTTCCAAGTTATAAATTTGTTAACTTGAAATTTATTTAATTTAAATTTAGCTTGAATTTCATTAAACTCCAACTCCATTTATATACGGAATAATTATCGAAAAATCTCAAATTTTGGTCAATTTTGTAATTATAAATTGAATTTTTAAAAACGACAATTAAGTATAAGTTTTCAATTTTTTTAATTTTAACTCGATGTTAATGTCTATGTTAACTTTGATGACATGACTTATCATGTATTCTAAAAATCCTAATTATTAATATACGTCAGTCAAAATTAACACAACAAATGAAATTAATGAAACGACAACATCTCAAGCAACTCTCGCATTGTTTTCAGTTTATTTTCCCGACGTCCCAAACTACTCTCACACCAGTGTTAAGTGATTTAGATATTTCATTTTTTAAAAGCAATTTAGTTTTTGTGATTAAACGATGTCGTTTTATTAATTGTGTTAATTTTGATTAACATGCATTAATAATTAGGATTTCTGGAGCAAGTGGCAAGTCATGTCAGTAAGATTAATGGAGACACTAACTTCATATTAAAATTGAAAAAGGTTAAAAATTTAAGAATTTAATTGCTGCTTTTAAAAATTCGGGCTATAATTACAAAATTTTATAAAGTTTTTTTTTTTTTGTAATTACATCCTTCAACTTAATTTCTAAATTGTCAATCATTGACCTATTTTTTATGTTCTAATTAAGTAATTAGGATAACTATATTTTGTTTAATAAGCTTTTATCTAAGATTACATAACAACACTATTACTAGTTATACATACCTATACCAATAACTAATCTTACATTTGATTACAAGATTCCAATTTAAAATATATTAGAGATTAACACTATATAACATTGTATATATACCTTTGATTGATTTTGTTACAATACATTATTGTATTCCTTTTTCAATTTATATTATAAAGTTACATACTCTTAATCTTATAAAATATTCTAAAGATAAAGTTTAAGTTTCTCTAATATACATCTCATGAGATTACAATAAATTAAATATCTTTAAATTCTTTACTACTTAGATATTTAAATTATAAATTATTTTCTTACTCATTACACATTTGAAATTTATTTTTATATCTATACACATATATATGTATATATCTACATCAAAATAATTAAATATTAATTATGCTACATATACGTAATTATGCTAGATAAAGTTGCGTATTATCGGATTTTTCCAAATTTTGTGTTTTAAGTTAGAATAGTAACAAGTAATGTTATTGTTGTTTAAGATAATTAGGTATTAAAAAAATTAAAAGCTCTTTTTTATTTTAAATATTTTAAATTTATTTACTATGCATAAAATATTAATTAATAACTATAGAATGACACACGAAATTTTAAATCGATATTATGCCCAATCAAAATATTTAATTATTTATAATTTTTTCTTAGTCGTGTTTTTATTTTAATATATTTACTTTTTTATGTATTTAATAAATATTTTTTATTAAGGTTGTAATTAATAATAAATTAATGCAAATTATCAAAAGACGGTTAAAACTAAAAGTCTGTTACGAAGAGGAAGAAGGAAGAAGGAAGAAGGAGAAGAAACCGTTACGTTGGTTGTTTCGGATATTACCCTCTTCGTCCACGCACTACAGGTTTCTCTCAATTCGGAAGCGAGTCGCGCTCAATTTTAAACCTTCCTGCTCTTAACATGTTTGGGTCGTTTTCTTATGCTGACATGTTTGGGTCGTTTTCTTATATTGTTTTGGCGGTCTTCAATTGTTGTTCTCCACTCCTACTTACACTTGGAATTTCCTTTACGTTGTCTCTTATTTGGGTTTCGTTGATACTGTAAGTTAAGTAAATGTGATGTGAAGTTCCGCACCCGACGCTTGTTGATTGTTCAGTTTTGTTGATGAAATCAAGTAATGGCATGTTCATATCTAATTTATCTAGGAATAGTGATTGCAGGCGTGACTGTGAAGTTGGGATTTGGGTTTTCCAGTGGGAAAGATCTGTAAAATTGGGTTCTGTTTTTGTGTATCATCTTTTACTTTTTGTTATAGTACTTAATACTTTAACTTAAACCATAATGTGATTTGGATGCTTGATGCTTCCCAGGTTGTCTAAGAGAGATGGAACTTGACAATGTTGTCTCAGAGCTCCATGCCCTCAAGAAGTTGTATCAACTTCTTCAAAGCAATGGTATGCAAAGTCCAGGAACTGTAAGCTTTCTCAACCTTCTAAAATTTGCTTTGGTTAAGCTGAATTATACCTAAATGAGTGTATGGAAAGGCATGGATCGGAATTGAGATAAGTGATCCCCTTGCTCATGAATGTTCATGCTTCAAATCTAAAGCTCACTAATCATGTCACTAATTAGGTAAGATAATGTTTAAAAGTACGGATTGTGGGCAATTACGGATGATATGAGCACAATTGTTATGATAAATCGCTGCAACGGTCCAGATCACAGCTTGAAAGCCAATTCTCTTCCTTTTTCATTTGTATCAGATGATTAAGAAAGAGGAATATTATGTCATTAATGTGTTCTTCCCCTTCTATTACGGTTTGTTTGACAAGGATAGCTTTTCACTGTATTCCATGAAATAATCTTTAACACTTCCACGTGGCAACTGGCAAAGGAATGGAAAGCTTATTCCTTCTTTCCTTTCACTTGGTTAAATTTTGTTTGTTGATAGTTGGACGAGAGATCACAACTCCTTTTGAAGAATCTACTCGATTCAGCAGCAGAGAACCTGTTCCACATTGTTTCTGAGGTACGTGTTCTTGACTTTGTTTTGTCATCTCGAGTATCAGTTTTTTATTTTCATCCTGAA
Source organism: Erythroxylum squamatum (assembly GCA_025629845.1). Classification (NCBI taxonomy): domain Eukaryota; kingdom Viridiplantae; phylum Streptophyta; class Magnoliopsida; order Malpighiales; family Erythroxylaceae; genus Erythroxylum; species Erythroxylum squamatum. The sequence continues at coordinate 29,527,301 of JAOTBA010000203.1, forward strand.
ATGCTTTCCTGCTATTCCGTAGTCTTCTGCTGATTTTGTTTCCTACTAATCTGTTGAGGTCACAGGTCGTGCCTGTGGTAAAATCAGGCGTATCTCACATACCCTGCTATTCCAGGACAGCCAATGTTCAAACTTCTTCAAGTGCGATTCAGAATTTCAACCCAGGTTCAAACAAGTTGCTGAGTGAGAGGCGGTCACTTATTGACAAGGCAGCCATTAATATGAAGTTGGTGGACTTCTCTAAGATCTTGCAGGAAGAAGGTAACTACACAAGCCAGCAACAAGATCAATCTCATTGTTTTAATGGGCTTTCCAGGGAATCGCTGGAGATTGTCGAGGATAATCTGAAACCGCAAACAGGGAAGACGAGACCGAAGCAAAGCTGGAATTGGGAGATTACAAGAAAGCCAAGCATTGTAAATTCAGTTGTTTGTTGCTCAGGTTGCCAGGGTGCAAGCTTGATGAAATCAAAGTATGAAATTATATCTAGCCAGCCTGATAAACCAGAGAATATAGGAAGCAACTTTTCTGGAGAAGTAGCTGATGCTATTGAAACCATAGATTCAGGAATTTCAGTTTTGCAGCTCTGGGTAGGCAGGAAGAGTCCCATTAAAGCTACTATGTCATCTTGCAACCATGGATTCTGCTCAGTTGTTCCCACCATGCAAGAGAAAAGGGAAAGAATCGAGAAAACTAGGCTGGTTCTCAAGCAACTTCTAAAAGATACCGACTCTCCAAGTCTGCCACTGAGCCAAATGTGCCGCAACCGGAAGGTTTCCGAGTCGAGCTGGAGTCGAATTGCGAAGAGCAAGCAGAATGTAGACAGAACTGAGTTGCAGAGTCAATTATCAAGCAAGAATGTTTGTGGTTTTCGTGTCCCTTTGAATCAAGATGAAAATAAGCTCCAGATTCCCAAAACTGAGATGAAGATGCAGAGTAAGATTAAGGAAGGTAGAGTAGTTCATGATCCAGAAAGAAAGGGGAAGCTAGTAAAGTCCATGGCACAGAGTCAAAGTAAAATTTTGAGGCCAACACTAATAGATTACGAATCTTCATCTCTATATCATGGCAGCCATAGACGGAGCATTGCCACCAGGAGACCTTTTCATTGCTCCTCACGGCAGTATAATATATTGCCATATAAGGAAGAGCCAGAGGACACAGCCACCGGAAGTTCTGAGTCAGTCTCTTCCCGGAGCTGGACAAGTCAAGATCAGCAAACCACCACCACCACCACCAATACCAACTCCACCACAAGTAGTGGCTTATCCTCAAGGAACACATCAGGTACAATACCTGAAAGTGAAAAGAACAGTATCTCTTCTTATACAAAAGCTAGTTCCTACAAGGACACAAGTCTCACCAGGCGGCGAAGTGGAGGTCTAAAGAAGCTGAAGAATAAGTTAGGACAAATCTTCCACCACCACCATCACCATCACCATCACCACCACCACCACCACCACCGCCACCGGCGCAGCATTTCCCTGTGGAAGCAGTTGCAGAATAAGTTTCACCTTAAACACAAACAAAAGGTCACTGAAAAGGAAGCAGCAACTCGGAAAGCGAGGAAAGCATTGGTTAGTAACAAGCACCGGGTTGGACATTTTCATGCGCTTGTTAAAGGGTTGATGAGACATGTTAAGCACACAAAGCCATCAAGAGGTGGTGGTGGTGGAGAGAAAGGCAATGTCCACCACCGACGTGACAAGCGTTCCTGGAAAATGGTGCCCACTCGCCGGAGAGTTAAGCTGCCTACTAAAGGGCGTATTAGACTTGGGTTTTTGAGCAAGAAACAGAAACCACGGTTAAAAGCACCTAACAAGATGATCTAGCAAAGCACCGATCGGTGTTGGCTATATATATATGTGTATGCAACTCACATCACATGCACGGGTTTCTTGAAGATAGTGTTTATTTTTGAGTCCGGATCGTCTGTCTACTCCTACCCTATCTAACTCTGTCGAGGGAAGAAATGCTGTCGTTCTATTTATAAAAATGGACAACTCTGTTAGTGTTCCAATGCCAAGCTGTCGACAACTTTGTTAGTGTTCCAATTTTGATGGCTTTATGAGCCAAGCCGTTAGTGAGACATCCCATTTTTTATGGCTTATTTTCTT
>JAOTBA010000203.1:29529517-29555608 GCA_025629845.1 Erythroxylum squamatum
TATAATAATAAGAAGAAAAATTATAATAACGAATTTCATCAAAATAATAATAACAATAATAATAATAATAATAATAATAATGATCAGAAATTTTATATTATTAATAGAAATAAATTAATAATAATAATAACGATGATAATAATGATGATAATATTAATAATAATAATAATCATCATCAATAAATAAATTCAAAATTATAATACATTAATAATTTTATTATCTATAATAATAATAATAATAATAATAAATATATTATCAATAAGAAATTTATTAATAATAATAATAATAATTTTATTATATTTATTTATTAATATTGGAGTTATTCTTATTTTGCATTATATTTGTTTATTTATTTGGCCAGCTCGCGAGGGCGAGAGCTCGCTCTAGCGAGACCAGCCAAATAAGCTGGCCATTATTTGGCCAGACATTCCTAGCTATTATTTGTCCAGATGTTCTCTCTTACCTCTCCTGCTCGCCCTCGCGAGACCAGCCAAATAGGCTGGCCATTATTTGGCCAGACGTTCCTGGCTATTATTTGTCTAGATGTTCTCTCTTACCTCTCCCATGAGCTAAAGATATTGACACCAGAACAAATAATTGATTATCATAACCAAGCAAAAGAGTTTGCCTGCCCAAGCACCCCAAGTAAGATACGTAGCATAGAAATATTATTATTATTATTATTATTATTATTAAATTCCTTATTGATAATATTTATTATTATTATTATTATGGATAATAAAATTATTCTAATGTGTTATAATTTTGAATTTATTTATTGATGATGATGATTATTATTAATATTATCATCATTATTATCATCGTTATTATTATTATTATTATTATTACTGTTTTAATTTATTTCTATTAATAATATAAAATTCTTAGTCATTATTATTATTATTATTACTATTATTATTGTTGTTGCTGTTATTATTATTTTGATGAAATTCGTTATTATAATTTTTCTTCTTATTATTATAAAATTCTTGAGTAGTATTAATTTAACTGTTTAAAATGAGCTTTAATTATTAATTCTCTACTTACTATTATTCTTATTATTAATAAATTATTTATTTATTAATAAGATATGGTAGGAGTGGACACAAATAAACTCAATTTTAAAATTTAAAATTTTTACATTAAAATTTAAATTTAAAAAATTAAAATTAAAATAGTAAGAAAAACAAAATCAAATTATGTCATGCGAATCAATTTTTAATTTTTATCTTATTTATTTAAAAATTAAAATATGTGTGTGACACAAATTAAAACAATTTTTATATTTTAATTTTTTATCTTAAAATTTAAAATGTGACATATTTTGTATATTATTATTTTAAATTTAATTTTTATCTTGAAAATAAATAAAAATCAAAATCAAAATGTGTAAAAAATTAAAATTAAATACTAAAAACAAAATGTGTCACATTTTAAATAAAATTTTAAGATAAAAATTAAATTTTAAAAATTGCTTTCATTTGTGTCACACACATATTTTGATTTTTATTATTATTTAAAATTTAATTTTTTAAATAAAATTTTAAGATAAATATTAAAAATTAAAAATTGATTTTATTTGTGACACATATTTTGAGTTTTTTTTTATTATTTTATTCTTATTTTTTAAATAAAAGTTTTAAGATAAAAGATTATTTTTAAAATATGATTTTTCGTGACACAATTTATTTTTTAAATTAAAATTAAAATTTTAAATTTTGATAATTTATTAAAATTGTTTAATTATTTTTATAAATTTTAAAAAATTAATTTAATTTAAAATTTGATTAATTTTATTATTCTGATTGTATTATACTGTGTTGAAAGCAAAAGAAAATAAGCCATAAAAAATGGGATGTCTTACTAACGGCTTGGCTCATAAAGCCATCAAAATTAGAACACTAACAGAGTTTTCGACAGCTTGGCATTGGAACACTAACAGAGTTGTCCATTTTTATAAGTAGAACGATAGCGTTTCTTCCCTCGACAGAGTTAAATAGAGTAAGAATAGACAGACGATCCAGATTTGTGATGTGATAAATGATTAAAAAATACATTAGTTATTAATTTATTTATTAATTTGGGTTGGACCCAACAAAACTTTGCTGGGTACTGCGAATGAGTGGGGCACCAGTATCCACTGGTTTATGATCCGCCCCGAAGTCCATCACCACTCTGATTTTAGCAAGAGTTGGAGTCCACTCTCAGTCTCAGCTACCGTGATCGGAGGAGAAAGCAAAAATGAAACCTCCATTCACAAGGCTTTTCGCTTCTCTGCTTCTCCTCTACTTTCTCACCCCCCAAACAGCATTTTCCTGGAAAAAAGATGAGTTCCGCAATTGCAACCAGACCCCTTTCTGTAAACGCGCTCGCTCTCACAAGCCTGGTGTCTGTTCCACCGTTGTCCGAGACCTTGCCGTGTCCGACGGCGATATCACGGCTAAGCTCGTCCCACAAAACCCACCGGAGTCCGATCAAGATGATTCGCACAAGCCTTTGATTCTTACTCTCTCGATCTATCAAGATGGAATCTTGCGCGTCAAAATCGACGAAGACCCTTCCTTGAACCCACCTAAGAAGCGATTCGAACCACCTGAAGTGATAGTCTCGGAATTTGATGAGAAAAAGCTTTGGCTTCATGGAGTGTCGACGGAAACGATCGATGGCGACGGGACGCCGTCATCGGTCGTCTACTTATCGGACGGCTACGAGGCTGTGCTCCGCCACGATCCGTTCGAGGTTTACGTCAGAGAGAAATCGAGCAATCGGAGGATAATTTCGTTGAATTCTCATCAATTGTTTGATTTTGAGCAGTTGAGAGCTAAAAAGGAAGGCGATGATTGGGAGGAGAGATTTAGGGGCCATACAGATACGAGGCCTTTCGGTCCACAATCGATCAGCTTCGACGTGTCGTTTTATGGAGCTGATTTCGTTTCAGGTATACCAGAACATGCTACTAGTGTGGCACTGAATCCAACTAGAGGACCTGGAATTGATTTCTCTGAACCTTACAGGTTGTTTAATTTGGATGTGTTTGAGTACTTACACGAATCACCATTTGGTCTTTATGGGACGATACCTTTGATGATTTCACATGGAAAGAGTGGAAAAAGTTCTGGGTTTTTCTGGCTAAATGCAGCTGAGATGCAGATTGATGTGTTGGGTAATGGGTGGGATTCTGATTCTGGGCTTTCACTTCCTGGGGAGAGTAGAATTGATACTTTCTGGATGAGTGAGGCTGGCATTGTTGATACTTTCTTCTTTGTAGGACCAGGGCCAAAGGATGTTGTTAGTCAATACACGAGTGTAACTGGGAAACCCGCAATGCCTCAGCTTTTTGCGACTGCGTATCATCAATCTAGGTGGAATTATAGGGATGAAGAGGATGTGGAATATGTGGATTCTAAGTTTGATGAGCTAGATATTCCATATGATGTTTTGTGGCTTGACATTGAGCACACTGATGGTAAAAAGTATTTTACCTGGGATCCCATTTTTTTTCCGCATCCAGAGGAAATGCAGAAGAAGTTGGCTGCTAAAGGAAGGCACATGGTGACCATTGTAGATCCTCATTTTAAGCGGGATGAGTCATATAAGGTGCATAAGGAGGCTACCGAGAAGGGATATTATATGAAGGATGCTAGTGGGAAGGACTACGATGGGTGGTGCTGGCCTGGTTCCTCTTCGTACTTGGACCTGTTGAATCCTGAGATCAGGTCTTGGTGGTCTGATAGGTTCTCCTACGAGAACTATGTTGGTTCAACGCCAATACTATATATTTGGAATGACATGAATGAGCCTTCCGTGTTCAACGGTCCAGAGGTGTGCAAACTGCTTCCTTACACAGTTTATTCCGTTGCCTGTTATGTGTTTCTATCCTGTTTCTACTATATCCTGTGACCTTTCATGTTTGGAACATGGCCAACATGGGAGTCGCAACTCCCGTGCTACATAATTGATTGTTTGATGACAAATGATTTTATTTAAGGAATCTGCATTGCCAGGTTAAAGATGTTTGAATAGATTTTTGCTGATACAGAACATGATAAATTAAGAAGTAATACTTTATGGATTCTTTTAAAAAACTGCTGATTATTGAATTACAGGATTTTCAAATTTAATATAGCTTGATGATGATAGGAATCCCAGTTACAATAATTGAAATAAGGCAAAAGTTGGAATAGCTGTTCTTACCTTATTTGTAGCTGGTTTCTGAATTTCATACTAGCTAGTTGTAGATAATGTCATCATTCAGGCTATCTTGATGATTCATACATTTATCGATAAATTTTTAAATTGTAACAGGAAACATTTTGTTGGTCTGCTTTTATTGGAAAATTGGTTGTTTATTGTAATGGTGGAAGCATACCATTTTGCTTGGTGAACCTAAGTTCCTGCAGAATGCAGCACATGAGTAGAATATTTTGGGTAAAATCATAGGCATATAAATATTAGGCCTTTAAAATAGCTTTTCCTTCATAATTCCTTGGACAAATTTCTAACCATAGATTTCAAGGTAAATATGTTTTTGATAAAAAATTTACTTGGAGAAATAGATAGGACACTGGAACAATTAACTAGCTATTATCACCAGATAACAATGCCAAGAGATGCTTTACATTATGAAGGCATAGAGCATAGGGAGGTACATAATGCCTATGGTCTCTACTTCCACATGGCAACATCCAATGGCCTACTGAGACGAGAAAAGGGGAAAGACAGGCCATTTGTTCTGGCAAGAGCATTCTTTCCTGGAACTCAAAGGTATGGAAGTGTTTGGACCGGAGACAATACAGCAGATTGGGACCAACTTAAGGTTTCAGTTCCAATGATTTTGACGCTTGGATTAAGTGGAATGCCATTTATTGGTAAGGAAATTGGTCTTCTTTGTTTTGGCTATCAAAGGTACTTCCCCTTTAGCCAGATGATCGTATTTTTTGCCTTTACTCTGACATTTTTTCTTCTTTCTCTGTAGGTGCTGATGTTGGTGGATTCTTTGGCAATCCGGAGCCTGAGTTATTAGTTCGCTGGTATCAGCTTGGTGCTTATTATCCCTTCTTTAGGGCTCATGCCCACCAGGACACCAAGAGACGAGAACCTTGGTTATTTGGGTAATTTTTCCCTTCCCCAATAGTTACTTATTTAACCATTGCTGATCTTTAGTTATGTCAAATTTTTCTTTATTATTACGTCAGTAATGCATATTTTCATCTGCTACAAGGGAACAAAGATGAAACTAAAATATGCTTTTTATAAATTTTTGATTGCTCACTCATTGCCTTTGGACAGTTGGTGTACTCATTGGACTCATGAATCTTCCTAAATGTTTACCATTACATGTTTTTATTGGGATGTCCAAGATTTACATTCTGTTTATGATGATGCCTACAGGGGATGAGGTAAATCCATTTTGATGACATGTTACTTGACATAATAATATGATTGTGCATACATATTAGAAGAAATCAGATGCTTTATGCTTCTGGTTGTTCAGTTACCTAGTCAGCGTTAAGACGTGATGTAATTAAGTAATTGGCTTGTCTTCAAAAGCATGTAAATAAATGAAAACTATACACATTTGTAAGTGCTAAGTAGAATGGAATAAATGTTAAGTTTTCTGGACCCTTATCTGGTTTGGTGGTGCTATATTCAACAAACCTTTGTTATCTCTTAGTTAACCTACATAAAAAAATATCACCTGGGATTCTTTGTTTGAAAACCTTATGCAGCCCAATTGCCCTTGTGTTGAATGTGAAGATGTTTGTTGAATGTTCTTCAAATTGTTGCAGAGAGAGGAATACAGAACTCATAAGGGAGGCAATCCGTGTGCGTTACTCGTTACTCCCATATTTTTACACGTTATTCAGGGAGGCAAACATTACTGGAATTCCAGTTTGGCGTCCATTGTGGATGGAGTTCCCAACTGATGAAGCTACTTTTAAAAACGATGAGGGCTTCATGGTTGGAAACAGTCTCCTGGTCCAAGGGATATACTCAGAGGTGCTGCTTCCGACAATACTGGATTACATTTGATATTTATAAGATGCATTCTGATTTTTTTTTTTCTATTGTATGTCCTGTCAAACTAAAATATTATGTGAAATATTTCAACCAGCGAGCTAAACATGCTTCAGTTTACTTGCCCGGTAAAGAATCTTGGTTTGAATTTAAAAGTGGAACTGCATACAAGGGAGGTAAAACTTACAAACTAGAAGCTTCAGAGGAGGGTATTCCTGCGTTCCAGAGGGCTGGAACCATCATACCAAGGAAAGACCGTTACCGTCGAAGCTCCACTCAAATGGTGAATGATCCTTACACGCTGGTAAGCAGTTGGCTTATGATACTTGTACTTATAATTGTTCAACTGCTCATTACTTACAATGATGTGTTTATCTAGAGGTACCATGTTAATCATTTGGTGTATTTGCCTTTTTTCTTTTGTTTACCATTTTCTTTGTATCCTTGTCTTTCATTGAAATGACCATACTGACTGCACGCACATTTGTATCTGGGTGCTTGTGAAGTATGTATTGGGTTGAAGCCTGAAAGGTCAGAAAATGAGAAAATAATGTCAAACTGACACTTCCATACTGGGATCTGTTTAGGCCAGTGGCTACCCTTGATGGAACCTAGTTTTGTGAAAATTTGACTGCCATTCTTCTGTGTTTGTGTTTAGGTGATAGCTTTAAACAGTTCTAAAGCCGCCGAAGGTGAACTCTATGTTGATGACGGTAAAAGTTACAACTTCATGCAAGGGGCTTATATCCATCGCCGCTTTGTGTTCTCAAATGGTCAACTGACATCCTTAAACGTTGCTTCCAGCAACAATCGCAAATCCCGGTTTTCTTCAGAATGTATCATTGAGAGGATTATACTTCTAGGATACTCTCCTGGACCAAAGAGTGCTCTTGTTGAACCAGGAAATCAGAAGGTTGAAATTGAACTTGGGCCGATTAGGCTTCCTTCACGGATTAAGTCTTCTGTTGTAACCGTCCGCAAGCCTAATGTTCGAATTGCAGATGATTGGACGATAAAAATTTTGTAAGATCCTTTTGATTAGCACAAGTTTTTTCTTCCGGAAACATATTTGGATGTATTAATAGGATTTTACAGACAATTGCTCTATGGGACATGTATTAAGATAGCCCTCTTGGGTCATTCAGAAATCTAAACACTCTCTGTGATTCCTGAACTTGATTTGCAGACTATGGAGAAAACAGTCTGGCATTAGACATTTTCATAGTAATTACTCTTATGGTCCTTTTTTGTGCATGAATCATCTACAGGTACTAATATAGTATGTTGAAATCAGAGACTTGCATAATCACACTGTTTCTTAGGTTTGATAAAAAGGTCTGGACTTTACTATACTTAAAATTAACAGGCAATGTTTGGTTTTACCGAACTTGGACTTGGGCTTAAGTTTAGGTCTTGTAAAAAATTTTGGACTCAAATACCTGATCCAAACTTGCGTTTGTATTCAGAGTCCAATAGACGTCAGGCTCGGACCTAGTTTTTAAGGTTCAAGTCCGAATCCAACTCGGGCCACTGTCATCCTAGTAATACTTACAGTAAGACAATGTTTTCAGCCATGGAGACATTTCTGCTGCTAATCTAAAACTCTAGCGTATGACAATTTATCAGTTGGATCAAAAAGGAGAAATGAAATTGCTTTGAGCTTAGATTGTAGGGCTCCTGAGTAAAGCTGTTTTACTCCATTCTGTTTCTTCAGCAGCTGCCAATTTATGAAATTCTCAAGCTGTTTTTTGCTTCAACACCACATAATATTCTAAAGAAAGCATATATTTACATTAACATTTGATCATCCTAGTTCAACTTGGAGATTGGGGATTTCGCCCCTCATAATTAAACATAGTTATGCCCCAGAATACAAAGTTCATACTGAGTCAAAAGAACCTAAATATGCCTATTCAGTCATTGCCTAATTTAGGAGTGGCACTGAGTGTCTGAGGCTCACTAGAGTAGAGCAGGTTATGCCGATTACTTCAAACTTTGGTTATCGACGCGTATCCTCTTGACATCAGTCTCCGGAACATCTACATCACCTCCATTTCCCTTGACTGAAACTACCTGTTCCTGAATAGTAAGTACAAGTACCATTCAAAAGCTCAGATGCTGTTAGAAAGGGGAAGGGATGATTTGTGTTCTTATAAAACTAAGGGAATCATAAATGCCCTGAACAGATATCCATGGATTGAAAACCGTCATTTCATGTAAATCTTCCCTGTTGAGTAAAGTCCAAATGGAGGATGGTCAGTAGTCAACAGTACTCGTGGATTCATGTTAACCTTTTCCCTATATCAATCTAGCTTAATGAAACAAGTTTGAGATCATTACAAATAAAGTACTTTGATCAATAAAGGGGGAAGAAACTTAACTCCAATACACAATTCCTGCATTAACTACATTACTAAACCAAGTTTATCTAGCTGAACACCTGAAAAGTTCCATCTTACAACTTGATCAGTAAGCTGGCTAGTTACTCTGTTTCTGCATGAAATTTTTCCTAGCATGTTTTATGCAATTGCTAAATTTTTACAAGAAACTTACAAATTAGTATTCTGTTGTGGTTTTTCACACTGCAGTTTATGCCAAAACGGTCATTAAAGTGCTTTTACCATTTTCACTGCTCTATAATTGCACTATGATTGATTCATTACCTTAAATTGGGTAACATGAGAACACAGGTTGTTAAGAAATTTTTGAAGAAAAAATTAGGAAACTACTAAGAAATTTCAGAAACACTATCTCACACTTTCATCAGGGACAACAGCATATCTCTCTGATGGTGGCACCCAGGTTTTCCCTGCAAAGAGATGGTTGCTTAAGCTACAAAATTCAACAATATGAAAAGAAACCTTTCTTTAGGTAGTATGGTTAAAAAGAGCATGCAGCACCTGAAGATGGATCAGCCATTGAGGACTCTATCTGTTGGCCACCCGTTCCATCGACACTCAAGGCTTCAATGATCACAGGCACGTTCCTTTAAAATTCCAAGAAAATTCAGTTATTGCGGATGGAGAAATTAGTAAAGTTACTTGCAAAAAACTGTACCACATACTTCTTCTGAAACACAATTTTATCGTGTGATCATAAAGCGTATGAACAAAATAAACTAACAACCAGCTCTTTATCCTTACAACTGTTACACAAAACTCTAATTTACTAAAACAGTGTCCCATAACAAGCATCATAGGGTGCGTCTGATCTCTGTCTAGCATCAATTACATTACCTCAGGAAGAAGAATCGTGTAAACTAAGTAGGTGAAGATGAATATCCACAAGGAGATCCAGGTTATTACCGATCTTTTGACTCTCCATGACCAAGCTGCCCATTAGTACCTCTTCCCCAAGAAAACACATTCTGTCTTTCTGTGAGAGCAAGTGTATGCCTCCAACCACATGAGACTTGAACTACTTTCTGGAAAGTAAAAGGCTAAAAATTCAGATCCCGAATGAAAATACAAGCCTTAGATCAGTAAATTCCCCCCAAGAAGGAAACATAAATGGCATCCCTTCATAACTAAACATCAACGTCATCAACTATCAAAACCAATAAAGTGAGCTACAGTAACAAGATTGTGCCTGGTCAAGTGGCAATTTGACTTGTACAGGAGAACAATGATCGATGTTGTCACCAACTCCAACCTGTCCGAACTGTAACAAAAAGCACAAAGAAACATAAATTTGATAAACCAATGTAGCAGAAGCCATCAACACTGAAGGAAACAGAAACATGCAACGATATCTATCCTCCAAAGACGCACATATACTATATAAAAGAATAACTTTTACAAACCTTGTTCCAACCCCAGCCATAAAGTTTTCCAGTGGATGTGAGTGCCATGCTGTGTCTCCAACCACCTGATATCTGAAAACATAAAGTCCAAGAAGAGTAATTCAATTAATTGGGACCCAAATGGAAACCATATATGAATAAATACAGTCAATCAGTTGCACTTACTTGAGGTGAAAATTGATTAACTACTATGGTTTCCTTATTACAACTTCTAAGTTTATTGTGTTATTTTACTTTTCAGTAAGGTAACCTATAAACACTGATGATGATGGAAGAGGATGAACTTTACAAGAATTATAATTTGTAAATCTTTAAAAGTTACATTGGCATTTTGAAATCCACTTATTTCCTCAACAGTTGCCTGTAGGTGATACGATTGAAGATCTGTTTGCAGAATGATTCCACGATCTAAGAGAAATAAATGTTTAGATTGAAAAAAGCCCTTCTGAATTGACCCAAAAAAAAAAGAGTAAACCCAGTTTTGATTAAATTGGATAAAGCAACGCATTGAAACGAAAATGAAATCACCTGAGATATAAAATTCTCCTTCAGTGCTTCCAATTTATGAGGAATAAGCTGATCTTCAAAATCACCATGTCCTAGCTGACCATATTTGCTCCAGCCATATGTGAATAATAAACCAGAAGATGAAACAGATATTGTGTGCCGCCATCCACAAGCAACCATGTGCATCTTCTCCCCCTACAATACAAACAAAGTTTATTCTTTAAGCAGTCATAAATTCTGTGAGACGAACGGGAACAAGAAAAGAAAAAAGCAGTCATAAATGTATGTTTTTAAACAACTATATGTGCTTACTGCTCTCAACAGATCGTATGATAAACAAAAAACTAAAGAAGAAACATTAAAAAGAAACCAGATAGTTTGGTCAGGTTCCACCAATCAAACATGATGGTTAAGCAATTTCCAATGATAAAAATAAAGAACACCAGTTTGTTTGCATACATTAGGTAGATAAACTTTCTGGGGAACTAAGCGATCATTTCTGTCACCCAGGCCCAAGTTTCCATAACGACCCCAACCCCATCCATAGAGTTCTCCATCTTCTGTGACAGCTGCAGTATGTTCAGCACCCGCGGCGACCATTTTAATAGGAGTTCCCTACAAGATGCACGAAATTTCAGTACACAAGATGACTTTGTACATGCTCAACGGGTATTATCGGTTAACATTTTAGTAACATAAAAAAAAAAAAAAATCTATTCCCATTTTCATTTTTCTCATATTAGTCATCTGTCCTGATTCAAGTGGAAGTTATCCATGTAGTTCTCATGATTTAAGAAATTTACAAGCAGTCACTTGTCTACATATTACAAGGCATCCTAGATGGATCAACAAACTACATAACGTATGTTACTTTTAAGTTTCAATCTCTGGACTCCTACCAACTAAAAAACTTCCAAAAACCTTGAAACAGAGAAGGAAAAATTTTAAGTGAAAGTTCTTAAGGTGACGTATTCCCACATCCCTGAAGCACAGTACAGACTGAAAACCCACCCATCAATAATCAGAGGTGTAAATGAAATCAACATGCATGGATACTGTCTGAGTACAAGGACACAAAAGATCACTTATGGAGAGCTTGAACATGTTTAAGAGGTTCAAAAGATCACTTATGGAGCTTAATGATAAATTGCCGACGAAATTTCTTGATGCATAGAGAGAATAATTTCTTTGAAAGATGTAAATTGGCCTAAAGCACCTGAAAAGCTTTGATTCTCTGTGGCATGAGAGAGTCTTCAGTGGTACCAAGACCAAGTTGCCCATTTTGATTTCTCCCCCAGCTTCAAGGAGACAGGCAAATTTGGTCAATTAAAAGCATACCTTATAGTCAGACAATCAAAATATTAAGGTATTCAAGACATCAAGGTATGGACTTGCAGGACAGAAAACATTTAGATACAGGTTGCTAGCAGTGAAACAAAGATCAATGCAAGAAGTGATAAATTTAGAAGGTAGGAAATAATTTTGATTTTTGACAAACAAAGAATCATACAACAGTTTCAACTTCCAAGTAAACACTGGTCATTTTGAATCCATTACAGTAGGTAAGTGTTCCAAAATTTAGTAAGAATAGCTTCAGACAATTGGTGCAAACAAGCACTTTGAGGTCAACCACCAACTGTTAGTATTCTAACTTGAGAAACTTTTCTTTGACATGCAATTCAAGCTGCACAGATAGCCCAAAAATTAAAACAGCAGCTTCATGAATGAAACGCGGCCTCTCTACCATATAGGGATAAAGTTGTATATTATTGGACCTCTCCAGATCTCGCATTTCGGTGGGAACCTCATTAGGTGTTGTTATTGTTGTTAGTATCTTCAGGAATGAAACCTGCTCTAGGTATGTTAAGCAGAGTACAGTAACATAGATTTCAATCAAATTATGTGAGAGAGACAGATAGCACTAACCTCTGCACTTCACCTTCAATTGTCACCGCTAAACAATGGCTGTCCCCACAAGCAATTTGTTTTATTCTTAAACCTTGTAATGCTTTAATGGGTTGAGGAGTAAATAAATCGCTGGAACTTCCATGGCCTAGTCTTCCAAAATCACCCCTGTGAAAGTGAGAACAACCGTAAAATGTTTATAAGCCACTTCTGAAACCTAGATGGCAAAAAATAACTACATTCAATGTATATAATGCTCGATCAATCTTGAATTTGACTAAACAAAAAATATCAAACTCAACCTGAACTTAATATAATATTTGAGCGGTAACCCTTCCACATCCAGACCACAAATGTTTACATATATGTACATATATCTTCGACATAAGATCAGAAATTTAAGAGTAGTAAGGAAAGGAAAACAAACCATCCCCAGCTATAAACTTCCTTTCGTGACTCAGAATATGCAATTGTATGATCAGCACCACAAGTAACAGATACTATTTCTTGCCCATTTAAAGCACTCAGTTGTGTAGGAGAAAGTCTGTCCTCAGCATCACCATGGCCTAACTGCCCATCCTCTCCTCGTCCCCAAGAGCACACTATGTTTCCAGCTGTACATAATCAATATCGTCATTTCATAGATCTGATCGGTAGAGTTCAAGCCATTCAAGTATGAGACAGTAATGAACTTAAAGTTACACAAATGCGCACACTACTCAAGACATACTTGCAGCCATACTAAGTTATATTGTGACAATAGGGCATGAAAAAGTTAGAGAATCAAATAGTGAAATAAAGGTACAGATACAATGATGGTGAAAGCAAAGGCCGATGGAAGTGTCAGTGACAACCAAAAATAGTGGTAAAAAGTTTCAACTCTCAAACTTCAAAGATCTTATGATAACTTCTCCATTTTAAAAATTTTCTCATTTTCTCCTCATTTTAGTTTTCATTAAATTAATCAAGAATGTCCTACCTCTTGTTCATCCTACATAAGAAACCATTCAAAGTCCTTCATTCTTACTTCCATTTGTCTCATATAACAGGTATTATGGAGGCGGAGGAGTGAAAAACAAGTATTTTGAGAGAGAGTCCATTGGTCAAGAATAGGTGACCAGTTCAGCTTCACACAACTTGAAGCTACAAGAAACACAACATTCCAAGACACCCATTGTCTGCTTACAGCTCGATTCCTCGCCCACTCTCACAAACTCCCCTAAAGCACGCACCTTTGAAACCGAGATAGCTCCGACTCAATCTCTCTACTTTCTCTCCTTCTCACATTAACAAGAGAAACAAGAAGCACACACAACACGCGTTAGCACACAAAGTAGTGAACTTAAGAGCAGTACTCGAAAAAAAAAGAAACAGAATATGAACAACCTAAACCACTGGACAGAACACCAAAAGCACAAAAGATTCAAAATTGAAGAAGCAAAACTAAGAAAGATTCAAAATTGAAGAGCTCACAAAGGAGAGCAACAGAATGGCTTGCTCCAGCAGAAACTATAACAACACTACGAATCGGACTCACAACTTCGCTGCTTCCCTCATCTGCCATTGACCCTTTTCTCACTTTTCACTACTCTTTCGGGATCTTCACTTAAAAGTTAAAACTCTTTCTTCTAGAAAGAGAAGACGAGTGGGAGATAGAAGAAATTAATACTGCAAGGTTGTTCCTGCTTCGTGACGGAAGAGTCTTACCATCTCTTTTACAATAAATACATCATATCTTACATCATATCTGTCTATATTATTACACAACATGGTCTATATTCATACATATTACCATCAAAAACAAGTTTCACGTCTGAAAACAAGGCCAGAAGTAACATGTGACTGTAAGAACTACGGCGGATAATGAAGTGACATGAGAGTTGACATTAAACAACGTAGTCTTTCTGTCTAACTAGTACACACGTTATTATTACTATCTTATCCTCAAAAAGAGAACACAAATAGTTGATTATTTTCTTTTAATTGCTAATTGGATAAATGCTTAAATATATGTAATAGATTATAAATTAATTATTTCAGTAAATTAATTAAAATTTTAAAGTAAAAATGAGTTTAATAAGATACTATTCAAGATATTATTAATTGAATTATAATTTATATATTTTAAAGTATTAATGTTAACACTAATTTTAATATTTTAAAATTTGATCATATTATTTTCAAAATATTATTATATTGATTTTTTAATTTTAGAAAATAATCTCTCTATTAATTAAGGGTAAGGTTGCGTATTATTAATTCTCCATTTGCATATCATATCGATGAGATTTTTATTAGGTTATTGTTGTTATATTTAATTTATAAAATTTAAAAGTATGTGATTTTTCTTTTAGCTTCTCACGAGGTGTTTCAGGAGGGTCCTAACTATAAGAAGGCACCTTTAAGTCATCTACTCCTAGACTAATCCCCGCTTGAGCTGAGTAGGTCCTTTGCGGGAGGCAAAGCTCTGATCCCAAGTTTTAAACAGCTGCATACATAAGGACAGTTCGAACCCGCAATCTCACTTAAGTCAGAAGAGTTTCTTACCAATTCACTTGCGTTATCAAATTAATAATTTAAGATTAAATTATTTTTCATGAAAAATGAAATGAGTCATTAAATGTTATTAAGAGAGAGAGAGAGAGGGTGGGACTAACAGAGACTTTTGAACAAGTACATCTTCTCTATTATTTAATGGGAAATAGACAGCACATGTGTCAATTTCATCATTTTTATAATTTATTTATTGTAAAAAGTACATTTTTTAATATAAAAAAGAATATTCTGAAGAATTAAAGACGTCAGAGAGAGTAAATGGTAGGGGTAAAAAGGGAATAAACTGGGGGCAGGCCGGGCAGCTGAGGCGGGAGCTGCGGCATTGAATGCGGGCTAGGCCCACCAATACTGTTATGTTAAAATTTTTATTTTCAATTTTAGTTATATTTTATTTTCATAAAATTTTAAACAATTAAATTTTAGCTTTATTCTTTTAAAATAATTAGGATATTTATAGTTATAAAAATTTCATAAAATTTAAAAAAATCAAACTAGTATATTTCTTTTAATAAAATTAATATATTTATCTTTATTATATTTTATATTTTGAGGATTTTATAATAAAATGATATCATAATTAAAAAATAAAGGTTTTACATAATTTTTAATTAAATTTTACTTGGTCAAATTTATAATATAATATATAATTAAATTTTACTTATTCAAATTTATAATACTTAAGAAATGATAAAGAATAATGGAAAAGAGAATAATGGTATTAAATAATTTAGTAAGGCATGATAACTTTTATGATAAAATTAGTAAAAAAAATACTTTTCAAAAGTATAAATTAAGTAAAAAAATAAAAATTTCACATTCTTTAAAATTTTGTGAACAACTTAATAATTTTAAATTTTTTATTTCGAACTATTTAGAAAAATTCTTCTATTAAACTTCTATTTAAAAAATTATAATAAAATTAATAATTTATATCAAATGTGATTAAGCCTTTGTTTGGTTGGGTTTATACTAGTAGAACTTTTGTCAGTAGAGCTTTTTTTTGTAAATCTTTTCTGAGAAGAATTTTTCTATGAATTCAGTTGACTGTTTGACTGTCATTTAAAAAAGTGCTTTTTGAACGAGCTTCATACAGTAGACTGTTTGACAATATAAAAATAAAAAATACTTTTAATTTTAAATATATTTTATTTTGTAATAAAATTTTTTATGCATATAAATATTATTTAAAGTATATTGAACAATATGTAAAGCACAATATATTAATTATTATATAATTTTAAACCATATAAAACATAAATGAAAATATATCTAACAAAATCTTTTATATAGATTATAACATGAGTCAAACTAATATCAAAATTAAATATTAAAATAAAAAAAGTCAAATAATATTATATAAATGTCACAATAAATATTTGAAGTTGAATAAATAGTTACATATAAAATAAATTATGCATTTTATTATAATATAAGTAGATTTGCAATAAATTAGAGAAGATGGGTTTGCAAGATAACCATGAAGATGGATTTGTAAGTATTGTGAAAATTATGTATAAAACATAAGGACAAAATGGATTAAAAAATAGACTCATTAATTGATATGAAAAATTTATCCGAAAAAGTCATTTGAGAGGTTTTTTCAGAAACTTCAATTTTTAGTTTCTTAAAAAACTATATTTTAACTGTCCAAAAAGTCAAATCTATTAAAAAAGTACCTTTTTATTTTACAGTCAAATAATCGTTTTATAAAAAAACTTTTGTGGTAAAAAAAGTATTTATTGACTTTTCAAAAATTCATCCAAACAAGTACTAAGTTGAGTCAAATTTAATAATTAAGTTAGGTTGTTTGGTAATCATCATTTAATTGGTTCACATCTCTATTAAAGTACACTATTAAGTTAGGTAGAGTTTTTTTAATTTAAATTATAAAAAGTTTTTTAAAAATTTTAATAATTTTTAAATTTTTATTGTTTACCCTAATATATGATTATATAATTTAAAATAAATTATCAATCACGTGAAAAAATGAACCTTTTTTTTTACGAAGTATTTTAAGAAAGTTCCAATCTCTGTTTTAAAAACCAGACCGGACCGACCGGTTCGACCGATTCGACCGGTGACCGGTCGGCTATCCGGTCCGGTTCACCCTTAAAAACCAGTTCTCAATTGAACCAGTGTGAATCGGTCAATTAACCGGTCGAACCGGTCCGATCCGACCACTGGTTCAATAAAATTTTTATTTTTTTATTTTTTAAAAACTTTTTTGGTATATTTTTGTATTTTTTTAATATTATTAATATTATATATAATTAAATATAATTATTGCATAATTATGACGTCATACCGGTTCGATCGATGGTTGAACCGGTCGAACGGGTCAAACCGGTGACCAATAAGGCTTCCAGTTCGATGACCGGTTCGGGTTTCAAAACACTGGTTCCAATTATAGAAAAGTACTTTTAAACTATCCACACTTAAATTAATCTCGCATAATCGGATAAATTACAATCTCAAATTTAAATAATTGCATATATAAAAAGAATTTAAACCCGTAATCTCAGCTAAACCAAAAAAAACACTCCCTGCCGACTCACGTACGCGTTGGATTTTAGAACGAACCTTCCTTGGACTCATAAGGTTAATCCCCAACCCCAAGGGCCCCAGTCGCAGACCCGACCACCGCTGGAGGATTGAATCACGGTTTGATCCCACCCAGTCTCTCAGGAAGGCGGCCCAGTGTTCGGTGCGCACAAGGGGTCACCACATTGGATAAACTCCCACACTGCCACTGCCGTCTGCCGAGACTTAAACCTAAAACTTTGGACTCAGTTTCCTTCCCAAGAAACCAGCTGGGCTACCTTACGTTTGTGAAAACGTTGCCATATGGGCTGCAATTTCAACGTTAGTAAAAGTGACTGCTTTGTTTTTCTGACTTTTGCAACCAAATCGTACGTGCTAAAGATGATTAAGTCTTTGAAGTTTGGTCTCCAGATCTCCAGCATTGAACTTTTTGGTCTTCTACTACAATGCATAATCTATAATACAAGACTAGGTGCTTGTAAATTGGTCTAAAATCATATCTTAATAGAGACTCAACTCAACTTGAATTCGAATTTCATAAAATCATAATTTAATAGAGACTCCAGTCGACCCAACTTGAATTCAAATTTCATATAATCATATTTTAATAGAGAGTCGGCTTCGGTTGAGTATGAGATGGTCCAAATTTAGAAAGGGGATGACAAAGTCTAGCATTTGTCGTTCACTACAAGTAAATTCTTTTAGGTAAGGTCTAATAGACTTAGAAATATTTGAGGGTGCATATTTGTCGGTGCGTTTTCAAAGAATATTTGAAAAATATTATATGATCAATGACTTTAATGATGTCAATCGTCGGTGTATATTCATTATTTTTGACTAATTATTTTGTCACAAATTAAGAATTTTGAAGAAGTATTTACCTTGTGAGAAAATAATGATATATGTACTAATGAAATTTTATCTAAAAACTCTATCTTTTTTTTATAATAAAGCTCTTTTTTCGGTTTTTTACGAGGTGTTTTAGGAGGGTCTTAACTATGAGAAGACATCTTTAAGTCATCCATACCCAAACTAATCCATGCTTGAGCCAGATAGGTCCCTTACGGGAGGCAAAGTTTTGGCTTAAAATTTTAAACGGCTGCATATATGAGGGCGGTTCGAACTCGCGACCTCACTTAAGCCAGGAAAGCTCCTACCAACTTACCTGCGCCTTGAGGTTTTTTATAACAAGGCTTTGACTCTTCATCTTAATTACATTAAATGTTTGTCTTTGTGTGTTTTTGAAAAAGGTTAAATTATAATTTAAAATACCTTATTTTTAAAATTTTAAATTTTGATTGAAATAGATATTTTCACAAATTGGAACGATTTTTAATTGTTTACGATGCAAATTTTTTCGAGACAAAAAATAATTCATAATTATAAGTTTTAATGGTGACCTTAATATCACTTTTTAAATTTCAAGCATTAAGGTTATATTTGGTTGGGGGTTTATTAATGGAACATAATAGAATGTAATATTATTTCATCGTTTGAGATGAGAGTTTATAATGGAATATGATAGAATGAGATTGAATGAAAGAAGAGGGTTTCATATTACATCTCAGTCCATCATAAACAGTAAAAATGAAAAACCTCCGATTTGAGAGTTTATGATGGAATGTAAAATGATAAACAACTCTACATTATATTACATTATAAACCCTTCATCCAAACAAAATTTCACTATATTACATTATGAACCATTATATCCCTCTCAAACAACAATTTTTTTGTATTACGTTCCGTTTCATTATAAACTATTTCATTTCATTCTATTTTATTTCATTCTATTAAAAACCTTAAGTTCAACCAAGCATAGCCTAATAGTTTCAGTGAAGGCGAATCGTGAAACAACTAGTAAGGTTACTCCATTGTGATTAGAAAGTGGTGAGTTCGAGTTACAAAAACACCTTATTTGTAAAATACAAAGGAAAAACCGCGTACAATTAATGACTCTCTCCTTACTCTCGTAAAGCAAGGGACCTAATGTAGTGAGGTTTACTCCTATTAGTTTTTTTTTACTAAATGATAGGTAAATTATTTTACTTTACTAAAAAAGTTATTCCAATTTTTTTACATAAACCAAATATCAAGAATTAATAATTTTAATACCAGTTTTATTTTTTTACTAAATGATTTGTAAATTATTCTAAAATTTACTCAACAAATTTTGCTTTTTTAAAAAATGTTTTAAAACAATTAATTGTAATAAAAATTTTGAAAATATGTAAATTTATGAATTTTATATGAATTTTATTATACGATAATTTAAATTATTATTTAACTTGCTTACTTACTCATTGCCCACAATATGACTTGGTAAATCACAAAAATAATTAATTAATAATTTAGGGTCAATTTCATATTATTTCAAATTTCAACCCAATTTCAATAATCTAAATAATCCAAAACACCATTCAAAAGTCAAACTTGGACCCCTCCCCACGCGGCAGTCAAGCGAACAAAAAATATCATTTAGACGTGTGGCAATGACGCCACCTCCATTTTGTTTCAAATGCAAGAATTGGTAAATATGGTAATGAGTTGGGTCGAATTTCAAATATGATAAACTATTTTATTTTCCTTACAAAAATCTCCTTTTTTAGTTTTAAATAAAAATTAAAATAGTAAATACATTATTTAAAATACATAATAATTTTTTATAAGTTTTTGAAAAATAATATCATCAACCCAACTTCCCTAATATAAATTTTTGTTATTTATATTTTGGTCCTCAAACAATCCTATGTTCGCACTAAGAACTTCTCTTACTTGTCTCTAAATAGAAGGCAACACTTCCAAAGAAGAAGAAGAAGAAATGTAAGAGAAAAAAGAAAAAAGAAAAAGGAAGGATTCAATCTTTCCAATGGAAAACGAAGCTTCATCGTAAGTAACTCATTTCCCAGACTCTTTGTGTCAACAATTTGACTGGAAAAACATCCCCACTTACGTTAGTCCCTTGTTTTTCAATCTTTACTTACTTCTCCACAGGTTCGAAACCAGCGAGATGCTGGCCACTTTCTTAGCTTCCACCCCATTGTTGTCTGAATCCTGGAGGCTTTGCAGTGTTGCCAATGGAAAATCATCGCATGAGTTTGTCATAGAGCAGATTGGAAACACCACTTATGTGGCCTTTTGCGGTGTTCAAGAAGTTTTGGGGTCCCCAGATGATGACAGGAACTGGGTGCCATTTCATGGCGTTTGTGAAGAGCTTTTCTCTCCATTAACCTATCGAAACGATGGTGATGATGAACCAGTGTTAGTGCATGTTGGTCTGTTGCATATCTTCATGTCCATGTACAACAACCCAGATTTTAGAAACCGGGTTAGTGTTTCTTAGACCTTTCTCTCTTATTTATCATCGCTGTTGCAAGATACGTCTATGACGTTTAGTTGCAGAGAAACCTTAGGATGAAGATGAGACTTTTGTGACTGAATACGTATTCACGCGGAAAATGGAGTTTTCGTGGTCAAATAATAGATACCGAATCTCTGAAATTATCTGATCTTGCATTGAGACAAAACTTGATATGAAGGATTAGTCCTGTCATCCAAAGTTCGACGTCTGCTTCTACTGTATTATTGAGGCATTGACGTGTAGGTTGGTGTCTGGTTTCTTTGGTTTTGGCCTCACATGATAGAGTAGTACGGTCCCAGTGTTCCATTCAGAGAATTAAACTTGGTCTTGTTTTCCTCAAGTCAAATTAGGAAACTTAATTGTCACATGGTTCCATCTGTAATTGCCTGGTTATACTTATCCAGCAGTTGCCTCCATTCACTGCCACCTTTCTATCTCCGAGCACATGCGAAATTTGGTTTGGTTTCAATGGCCGTGGACAATTAATGAGGACAGAAACTTGCAGAAGAGCTTATAATTAACCTGACAGGAAATTAGTAGTCTATTGTGATTAAGCCCTAAAAGGTCTAGTACAATCCCCTATGGGAAGATATATAGTTTCTGAACAGGACCATAGAGAAAAAGGTAATGCAGACATTGATAAAGGACGCATTTCTAGGAAGATAGTCTAAAGATAAAGACTTCTCTTTTCATCTAAAAGATACAGAGTTTGTCTTACTTCTCTTTTCTAAGAAAATTTCTGCATCTTCTCATATTTCAACTTTTGTCAATGTCGTGAACATGTCCTAGAGATTATTGATCAGAGAGGTGGAGATGGTAAAAGAAAAGAGAAACTCAAAAGCATCGTCACAGTAGGATATTTAGAAGTTTTAAAATAAATCTTTGAACTTTTTTTGTTTTTGTTACACACAAGTTATTTATACTTTTGATAGCAGAACTATATCGAAGGGCATGCCTTTTATTTGCTATCACTGTCTTCAATAATCTCCACTATCTGAATATTCCCACTTCATCATATGAATTCAAGTGGCCCTATCAAGTTTCTTATGAAATCCATGGTGGGTTTCGCTGAAGGCAACTCATCAAGTTGAATTATTAGTTTAATGTGCAGGATGCCTTTATTTTATTGTCAACAAGCGCACAGTGACATAATTATGGGAACCATATTGTGTCCTTCTCATTCACTAAGACAATGGGCGGGGCAAGCCAAAAAGAAAGTGCTAGAAGTGAAGTGGGGTTGGGTTCATCAATGTAAAAACATGAATAGAACATGGTTGAACGTGTTGTTGCCGTCTTAAGTTTTTGTACCACCTTGCAACAGATTTTTCCCTATTCTCTCTGTTATAACAAATTTTTTTACCAGTCTTCTTCTATTTTTTTTCCCTTCCTAACGAGTTGTCACATCCCACTCAGTCAAGGTAAGGTATCTGACAAATTTTCCAAGGCCTTTCTAGTTGCATTATGTGGTGGGTCAAAGACGAAGTTTTATTGTTTGCTTAGTTGGTTGTTGAGTTTTGAATGATTTCAGGATCAAAGAAATTGACTTGCGCTTCTTGACCAAAGAATTGGTGCTTTCTCAATTCATGTCACTGACTATTGACTTCACGCGTAATGATTTGATCTTTGAAACCAGGTTGCTGTAACTGTGAACTATTGTAAATCTAGTACAATGCTACAGTAATAAATGTTTCTTGTTTATGAAAGTATATTCTTGCAATGAAAATTGTTTCAAGTAACTAAAAGCTACACATAATAGTAGTCTGAAAAATTGAACATTTTTGCATGTAGGTGCTGATGAATATGCAGACTAGCAAATCAATAGTAGTGACTGGTCATTCTGTGGGAGGAACCACAGCTTCTCTTTGTGCTCTGTGGCTTCTTTCTGGCCTTCGATCCACTTCTTCATGCCCTTCGATCTTCTGCATCACTTTCGGGTCTCCGTTGCTAGGCAATGTGGGTCTGTCTCGAGCAATTATCAGGGAAAGATGGGGTGGCAACTTTTGTCACGTAGTCTCAAGATACGATCTTATGCCAAGACTTCTATTGATCCCAATAGCTCCCATAATTCCCCAGATAAGTTGTCTTGTTCCTCTCTGGAACTTGTGTATATCCAAAATGCTTCCTTTGCAGCTTCATGATCAAGCCAAAGTTGAAATCTTCAGTTATGTTTGCAAAGAGCTTCAGGCTCAATCTGGAGAACGTTCAATGATGGTTTCATATTGGCCATTCGGAAGTTACTTCTTCTGCTCTGATGAAGGGGCTATCTGTGTGGATAATGCGGCGTCTGTGATCAAGATGATGCAATTATTGTTTATGATGGGTTCACCAAGCTGTTGCATTGTAGATCATCTCAAATATGGAGAGTATGTGAGGAATGTTTGTTCACAGTTTCTGGAGAGCAGAAGTTTTGCTAACGGAGAGCATCCTGAATTAAGCTATGACGCAGGGGTTGCACTGGCATTGCAGTCCTCAGGAATACCTTGGCAGGTACCATTTCCTATAACCAATGGATATATGGCAACCCATTCAATTGGTGGCTGAGTAACTTCTTGGATCAATTCACAGGAACCATCTGCAGGACCAGCCGGAGATTGCTTGAAGGTGGCAAGGCGAATGGGCCGCACACCAAACCTGAACTGTGCGAACCTAGCTATTAAGTTATCCAAAATAACACCTTACAGGGCAGAAATAGAATGGTACAAAACATTATGTGATCAAAGTGATGATCAGATGGGCTATTATGATTCATTCAAACAAAGGAGAACCTCAAAAAGGGAATTTAAAATCAATATGAATCGACATAAGCTAGCTACGTTCTGGGATCATGTTATCTACATGATGGAAAGCAATCAACTTCCTCATGATTTTGAAAAACGTAACAAATGGGTAAATGCATCTCAGTTTTACAAGCTCCTGGTCGAGCCACTGGACATTGCAGAGTATTACAGGACAGGGATGCACCGAATCAAGGGCCATTACATTAACCATGGAAGAGCAAGAAGGTATCAGATATTTGACAGGTGGTGGGAAAGTAGAGCAGTTAGTGAGCATAACTACCATAGAAGCAAGTTTGCAAGCTTGACTCAGGACACATTGTTTTGGGCAAGGGTGGAGGAATCTAGGGAGTGGCTGGATAATGTTAGAAGTCAGAATGATTCTGGAATTCTGGATTTCCTGTGGCAGAAGCTTGATGAATTTTATAGACATGCAAGTTCATTGATTGAAAGCAAGGAGGTGTCTAAAGATGTATTAGCTAAGAATTCAAGCTACTGTCTGTGGGAGAAAGATTATAAAGAACTGAAATCTCAACAGGTACAATGGAGGTCACAACTTTCAGGTTTCATTGATGGAGAACTAGTTCTTTAGTATCTGTCCTAATCTTTTGATAAATGTCAGCTTTGAGTAGTTGATGTTCTGTATATTTTGTCTTGACAGTTCTTTTACACAATAAGAACTCAAAAGTAGATATTCTAAAAGAGTGACTGTTCTGAAACCCTGCTAACTGCTGGTATTTGATTCCTTCATTGAAGGTAATGGACACAGTCTGTCCTGTAAGAACTCCAACCAGAAACTGAATTTAGTAAGACACAAACAACAATAACGAGAATTGTTATTAGGGATTTGGCCCGAGTCTGATTCGAAACTTGATTAGACTCAAGCCGATACCAAAATTAATATCATTTTGTCGAATCAGCTTCGGTTGGTTATAACTGTTCAAGTCAGCTCCTTGATGTAAGAACAGTTAACTCGGATCGGACTGAATCGGATCCAATTTGTCTACCCTAATTCTTATCAACTGTGGATTGCTAGCAGAAAGTGGATGTATATACACTTACAAAAATGACTGCTTTTTCTTATAAAATGTCAACAACTTAAGCATTTGAGTAAAAATACTCAGAAAGATTATTACATAAATTTTAATTACAATAAAAACATCTTGTGCTGTTTAGGATTACACTTAAAACAACAGCAGCTGGTTGCACGATTCCAAGAACAAACACAAAATAGCATGAAAGGTGTGGACTCGAAGAGACCTGTTTGGATTCCGATTTCTTAACGAGCAGGTCAACTGAAAACCAATCTAAAATCAATCACCTTTAGGGTTCTTTGTCTCGTGGGATTGTTGCGGTGGAGACGTTTTTGTATTGGTGTTCTTCAAAATGGGGAACATGTTCGTGAAGAAACCCAAGATCACTGAGGTGGATAAAGCCATTCTCTCTTTGAAGACCCAAAGACGCCAGCTTGCTGATTACCAACGGAAGTTTTACATTTCTGGTTCTTTTCTTGTTTCACTTGAGTTTCTTGCTAATTGTGTGTGAACCTTTCCAACGTACCAAAGAAGACACCCCTTGCTCCTACAGTTGCAAATGATTCTGAAATTGGTTCAGCTGACGTTCCTACAAAGATAACTGGTATGCATTTTGGTCTTTGCATTTTTCATGGAAACGAGTTAATCGTGGGATTATTCTGAACTGCAGTTAGGGAAGAACCATTGCCTGCCTGATTAGATAGAGATATCATAACATATCTGACAACTCATGAAGGTGTCCTAAGGAACTTGGATTGGTGCGGTGCACATTCTTTATTTGAGAGATCAGTTCAGATCAGAGTCTACAGTTTGGTTTTATGTATCTAAGATGTAATCTCTCCTTTCTTCTGTATATTACTTGATGCTATTGAATAGCTAAGGTATTATAGTTAAACACCATGTAGTTCATTTGAATGATGACAATCTATACTTAAAAGATTGCTTTTTTACATCATCCAAATGGACATTTTCAGTAAAGTTTGGATAACTACATCTGCATTTAATTAGTCCTATATCTCCATTTTTTAAAAGGAAAGCTTTAGGAGAATTAATTGAGATATTGGCTTCAGTTCAAGCTGATTTATAACAAATAATAAAAAAGATAGTAACTTGCCAGAAGATTGATGTGTATTCAAGTTAAGGGAGCCAGTAATCAACGATATGGTCATACTTGTGATCAAAGAAACACTCATTCCCCTCTAGAAAGATCAGAGGTGATCTGAGCTGTAATTGTACCAAGTTGTAAAGAGCTAAAACACGAAATTGGTATGATAATAAGCAAAGTTTCCATATGCTTGCACACAGAATGTTTCTGGTTTATGTACATTAACTTTATTCCCGTGCTATCTATGATTTACAATACAAAGATGTTGATATCATTTGCTCTTAATTACATTCACCAGAAAAGAAAAGAACTAAGTCTCAGGGGCCAAGGAGATTTCATCTTACAGTGATTCAACATTTGAGTTTACAAATCTGAATGCAATATCTCTTCATCTGATGAACAGTTTGGTGGGCTCCAGGAACCATCCCCAAAAAGTCTAGATAGGATGAGCCGTGCTACATTCTCTGCAGCAACAGCACCAGTCTCCA
>JAOTBA010000203.1:29564742-29580921 GCA_025629845.1 Erythroxylum squamatum
CCCTAGCTCTATATAAGAATAGCAGTATCTGTACACCTTTTTATCATCATTTTGAATAAAAATCAGAAGCTTTTACAAAAACAAATAACAGTTAATTAAAATAAATATTCTCAAATCTATTATCTGTTGATCCCAGCGTATCACTTCTACCAGTACTTGTAGCTTGCAGTTCTAAGAAAATGGTCATTGTTGGATTAAAAAAACTCTTCATCTCATCTCTCTCTTTCTCGCCCTCCATTACACCTTCCTAGAAACTGAGAAAGAAGAGAAAATAAAATTAATGGGAATCTCAATTTCTAGTGGTTTACTCTTCAAATATTTGTGCATGAGATTTTCATTTTTATTATGATATTAAATGTTTAAGAATTTTTACAAGGTGCTTCTAACCCAAGGATTCACTTTATTTTTATGTGTTGGATCAAATGTGAATCTTTGTACATAATTCAAATTTTAACGTGCTATATTTTTTGCTTGCAAAAGCTGGGATATAAATCTTACTTAAGATTTTAAACTTGATAAAAGATTGCAGCTCATCTTCTGATTAAATTGTTCTGCTATACTTTTTATTCAATGCCCTTTAAAATAATTTTTGCAATTTCCCTTGTTTATTTTTAAGGTTCTAGGATTTCTTTTTCAAAAAAAAGTTTTTTGAATTTGAGATTGATCACGTTTTGGTAGTGGTTTTGCTGTGGATAGAATGGATAATTCCTTTAAATTATTTTTG
Source organism: Erythroxylum squamatum (assembly GCA_025629845.1). Taxonomy (NCBI): domain Eukaryota; kingdom Viridiplantae; phylum Streptophyta; class Magnoliopsida; order Malpighiales; family Erythroxylaceae; genus Erythroxylum; species Erythroxylum squamatum. Next base: position 29,565,467 of record JAOTBA010000203.1, read on the forward strand.
TTTTGTCCTTTACCAATTGTCTCTTCCCTTCTGCCCTCTTTTAGTTGTTCATTTTGTCCAAAAGTTTGTTTTCCAATTACTCTGCAACAAGAACCCGATTAAGTTTATTGTCTGTTCTCTTACTTGCAGATCCTATTCCGACATCTGCAGGAGAAGCTCATCTTTACTGAGGTAAATGTGTAGAAGATATGATTCTTATTGAGTTGTTCCACATCAAACCTCTAAATTTGTGCTTTAATTGGTGTATGAAGTTAATTTTTGATCCAATCTTCTGATATATCTTGCTGCAATGTGCTTGTTCCACAAGAGTCTTTCTGTAAATTTTCTTGTTACTTGTTTCAGTCAAAGCTCAAGGAATCGCAATATCAATTGATACCTTGGCGGTCTGATCTGAACCACTCAAATTTGGCTCCACAGTCACCACCTTCTTCTATTGGTGCTGTCTTGGCAAATCCAGTGAGTACTTGATTTTATGTAAGATTTTCTAGTTATACACATATAAGCACGCACTTTTTGTAATTCTATTGAGTTTAGTTTCAGGAGAAGAATGGGCTTGAATTGGTTCCACAGATGACATATTCCCAAGGAAAGATACCAATGGCTTCTTCAGATGCTCAGTCAGGGACAGCTTGGGATGTAAGGGATCACCATCAGAGTGGTTTTAGTGGTGCTGGTGCAAAAAATTTGGAACCTGATGACGTAGGGAGGTTTTCACCTCTTGCAAGCAGGTGAGCCTGGTCAAATGGAGACCGCTATTGTGAACTCATTGTACAAATAACAATCTTCTCCATTTGTTGGTGGGTTTCTGTTCTTATGTTGATTGGTCGTCATATATGCATGGATTATGCAATTAATATGTATTGATTTAAGTGAAGAATTAATTTCAATGAAATTATAGTGTCTTAGATACAATGAACTGAACCTTTTTGTATTTGAATAAGTCCCCAACTTTGGTGTTCCATGAATTCTCCATGCTTTGATTCAAGAATACATGCTATCTCATAGCGTTTGGAAGATAAATGTAGTGAACAATCTTATGCATGAAATATTAGAGAGAGATGACAATTTGCTTTAGTTTTGTGCCTTAGAAGTTATTATAAACTCAAACCCTCTTCAAGAATGTGATGGTTTTTAATGTAGATGGTGTTGTGAAATGAATTTATCTCGTGATCCTTCACTGATTTGTTTTCATTTTGTGATGTATCTGAATGATAAGTTGGATAATGATAATAAAATGACTGTGCGTGAATCATTCAATTGATAAGTGATTGACGGTGCAAGTTTCCTTTTTAGATCTTTATTTATATCTCTTAGACACTGCATTGTAATTCTCCAGCCGCTTATTCGAGTAAAAAGTTCCTTCTATGCTTTCGCGTTTGAGTTGATGGTGCCATGATTAGTATTTTATTGTTTTATTGCAAAACACAATGGAAACTTACTAACATTTGGTTTATGCTTGTCTTGTGGTAAATGATCATTAAGGGAGCATAAGAACACATACCCAACTAAGTTAGAATTTGTGTCTTGATATAGTGCATTGGCTACTTATCAGGAATCCTGCAGTGCATGAGGTAAATACAGTTGCTAGGGGTGATGCTCATGCAATGCGATATGTTGAAGGGAATACAGGCAAACAAGTCATATTTCGTGAGCCTGTCAGCAATAGTGAGATGGATGATCCTGAAGCAGAAGGAAATCATGAGAGAGAAATGCCAAACAATTGGGGAACAGGCGCTGCTCCGTACTCAGCAGCTGTTGATGATCGTACCTCGTCTTATTCACCTTATTTACCTTCGGTTTTGGAAGAACCTTCTTCATCTTTTTCGGAGGGTGAGACTTATTGTCTTTGAAAATTAAATTTGATTGATTTTCCTGCAAGTGAAACTAATGCTGACTATCTAAGTGGATATATTGTCACATGTAGCTGCAGATGATGATCCATTGCCAGCTATAGATGGCCTCCAGATTTCAGGTGAAGCATTTCCAGGAAGAGTACTTCAGGCATCCGGATACTCTATCAATGGAACAACCAGTTGTAATTTTGAGGTGCAATTTTGTTGTCACTTACTAGTGTCTCACTCTTCGATGCTTTGTGATCCAATTTTCTTGGGTTGCAATCACTTATAACATCTAGTAGCATTTCTGTTTACGAGATTCTGTTGCTCAAATTAAATCGTTTTGTTTTTATATTTTCAGTGGGTACGTCACTTAGAAGATGGATCTGTTAACTACATTGATGGTACTTCTCTCCTTGATGTTTTTCCTTTATTTTGTCCCCTTTTTGGCTTTTCCCTTCTCCGTTGCCTTAAACCTCATTCTCATAGAGTTTGTATTGTAGGAGCAAAACAACCAAACTATCTTGTTACCGCTGATGATGTCGATAACTACCTTGCTATAGAGGTCCAGCCCCTGGATGACAGGAAGAGAAAGGTGTTAAATCTATATTATAATTGAGTGCCATAAACAGTCCTGTGCTTGGAAGTTCCCTATTATTATGCATCTCTTGACGCTCACTTTGTTTCCACTTCTGCCATTTGGATGTTTAGATTGCTAGCTAATAATTTAGAAAGCCTTGAATTTAACAGAGATAGTAGAGCTATTGCAAGACTAGCACACACAAATATGCATGTATGGGTAGCAGCTTTCCTTCTCCCTGCAAAATAAGATTGGAAAATGCCTAAGAAATAAAGCCATACAGTCCAGGTAGAACAAGGCTGATTTGATTGTTAATCCTTTTTTTTTCTTTTTTTGGTTTTGATTGGACATTAAGCTCTTAAAGGGTAGCACGTTAGATCAAGCAACCGCATGCTCATGGGCATGTTATTTAGATTATTCTAGTGGATCCTCTTTCCTTTTGACTTATGGAGGCTCATAGCTTTGACAGATGATACAAAGGTCACCGTGGGATTTGAACTTTTATCAAAGTTGATTGTTAACACCCTTTGTTCGACAGTTTCATTTAGGTCCGCTTAAGCAAGACTTCAGCCTTCAACGACCCTCGCAGTGTTTACTTCACATACTCGAAGAAACAAAACTACGGAAGCAATAAGAAAATAAAGGCAACAAGGAAACACGAGAGATACGGTAAAACTAACCTACATATTACTTTCCCTCAAAAGAATACAAGGAGTACTCTCTCTGACTAAATGAGGAGAGCAAAGCTCGAATGAGCTGTATATAGGCACTCTAACTTGGAAGCTAAGTTATATTCAGAATCCTACTTAAACTGAACTGCCTAAGATCGTGCTAAGTTCACGTTTATCTCTATTAGATTACATCACGTGGACCAATTGGATGACATCTCAAATAGGACTCTAATTGATAAGATAGAATCTACAAGATGGCAGAAAGATAGAGTTTACATTCAAATAAGAAACTAACATTCTTATCCTCGAAGATCTCCACTATCTTCAGATGTTGAGTCTCATTACAACTCTAACTCTTAGTTGTCGCCACATCACCCAAGATTTCCCCATGATCTCTATCCACTGATGATGCAGTGTGATCTTGTCGAAGCTTACATAACACACTGACCTGATCCAATGCTTCCCATAACAAGTCCGCTAGTCGTGGTCCATTCATCCGAGCACGGGCCAAGTCCTTAGTCTATCAAGTTCTTAGCCTGGGTCAAGTTAATCTTCACAAGGTTCGAGAGTCTACCAAAGTTCGTATCAATTTCGATTCTACTCGCTCATGTTTGCCTTAGTGTTTTCACATGCCTTCCTTATGCGTGTAATCCAGCTAACCTTCCTCCTAAGACACATCGTGAAGGTTGCTAAGAAGTGCCCCGAAGTTTAAGGGTCTAACAACAGGCACGCTGATAGACCAGGAAGATAGTGTAGGAGCCTTAGATTTATCCACTTTTTTATGGTTTTGTTATTATTAAAGAAACAATTGAATTTTACTCTATGTCATACGTGTTAAATTGCAGAACAATTAGTTGTTCGTACGTATCTATCTATAGTAGCACTCTATCCTTAAAATTGCTTGCTAAGAGTTACTGAGAGATAAGTTGATAAATTGTAATTTGAAATTGAGCATGCATAATCTCATGTTAATTTATTGTTGACCTCAGGACATGAAAGATGATTGATATGCTATTCTAACATATAAATCGTATAGATCTACTCATGTGACTGGATCCCTTCCCCTACATACATGTATTCATCGATAAGAGCTTGATATTCATTTATGAGCTGCATTTGCAGAGCATTTTCTTCTTGTGTGATAACATTCACCAACACAAAAAATTTGGTGGTCACACTTTACCCACTGTAGTTTTTTATTCAAATACAGTGGTAAATTTTTGTTTTTCAGTTATAATTTATGCTCATAGAAACGTTACTAAGTGAAGAATGTTATTATAGATATGTTCCTCATTTGTGTTAAGCAGTTATATGTGATAATCTGTCTTTTCTCCAATCTTATCTGAAATATGTCCAGGGGGAGCTTGTGAAGGTTTTTGCAAACGAGAACAGAAAGATCTCATGTGGTTAGTGTAATGCACCTTGTTTGGATGAACTTCTGTTCTTGTTTTATCTGTAATTCATAAATTAAGATATGCTATCATAAATGTCAACAAACTTGTTAAAGAATCAATTTATCATGAAACTGTTGCTCCTGTAGTTTGTTTGATTTTTTTGGACCTTGCGAATCAGCTTCAGAATCCTTCTCCTTTTATATCCTTTCAATGATTTTGATTTCCTTGTGGACTTGAAGTTTGGGTCACAGAATCCTGATCAGCCTGATGTGATCAGCAGAGTCCAATTGTAATAGTAATATCTTATTTTTGAAGTTTATGACTTTCCTACATTTGACATTGATCTTGGCAACTCCAAGCTGCATCCTTATTGGACAGTAGCTTGACTTGCTTTAATAGTAAATAAGATTTTTTCTCATGCATTCATTAAATAAAATTTTTATCATGTGTAGTTGCTGACACCTTTAGTTTTTGTCTGATTCTTCACAATCGTCTTCTCTTCTTACTCGATGTCATCACTTGTTCACTTCTGCAATAAACATTGTAATTGATAATCCTTTCTTGCATATAGATCCTGAAATGCAGAACCACATCGAGAGGACTCTTTATAGTGGCCATGTTTCATATAAAGTGTCTTTGTCGGTAAGACTTGCTGAGAAAGGAAAATGCCCTAGTTTACCTGAAATTAAACGACCAGATTCTTACTGTAGGCCCTGTAAAATATATTTTTCCTTTTCAGACTGGATATCTTGGTATATGGGAAGCAGCTACACTGGCTATCAAGAGAGAAGGTTTCAGTATCAAGTGTAGTGGAACGAGTGGTCTTGTTGTGACAGAGAAGTTTTCGCCAACCATAAGTGTAAGTCAGTAGCTTTTTTTTGATATCCTAATGAGCAGGACTATGCAAACTCGTATGTGTGGATATCAGATGATTATGTCTTAGTTTTTCCGTGCGCTGCACTAAATGCATTCTTCTGCAGGTAACAATTCCACATGGACAACCTAATGAGTTCATAATAGCTATCTCTAGTGATGACGTACATCTTTTACGAACAGAGAACAAATCGAATGTTACTTGGTGAGAATAACGATTCACGTAGATGTATTTGAGTTTGTGGTGTAATTTATGAGTATGTCTGGATAGGGAATAACACAGCGAACTAAAACATGACATGTTTTTTCCCTTGTTTGCACGAGTATCTGCAATTAGCATAATTTGTAACCTAGGAGAAATGGGGTTTGAAGTCAATCTTCTTTGCTGTGTCATTAATCTGTTGGGAACCCTCAGGCTTGGCTGAAGATTGAAACACGTGACCTTTTTTTTTAATAGACCTCTTTGCATTTCAAAAGAAGATTTTGTATTAAGGCTTCTCAGGTTGAAGAATATTAGATCCTAATTCACATTGTTAACAATTATCATGAAACTTTTACTACTGTTGTTTGCTTTGTTTGTACTCTTCCTAAGGTTGCATTCTGATATTCATTATACAAAGAAGACCCAGAATTGTTGCAGTGATGAATCCTTTTAGTAAAAGAATTTACAAAAGCATCTATAATACTTAGCATTTGGCGATTGCTTTGCAAGTTGATCTCAGTACTGAGGTGTTTGATTTTGAGCAGTTTTCAAGAAAAAAGACTGTAGAGACTTTCTAGAGATAGCAATGGGAATAGATGCTTATGTACCATTTTTGACAAACAATGGTGGCAATTGGAATCAACTTAAAATTTTCTAGTTTTATGTATTGTGGAACATGTAGTGCTAGTACTCAAATTTATGCGACCAGCTTAGCAACGTGCAACTCTTTTCCGTTTCCTGAGGGGCTTAAAATTTTCTGCTAGTAAATTTATTCAAGAGAACATAAGCTTGAATATGCCTAGAATTTTGGTTTTTTTGTTTTACACCTGTCTAAGCTTATTGATTCTTTTATATTTCCAGTTGGAACTTAACTTTCTATGCACACAACCTCTATTTTCTGCTTGTTTTCAATCCTCTATAGATGATGTATACATATTCCATGTCAATAATTCCTAATCTGCAGTAATATTTTGCATTTAAACCAGAATTTTGCATGCTTTAATGCGAAGAACTATGTGTTCTCACCCGTGCATTCTTTAATAAGCATTCATGTATTTTCATCTCTATCATGCTGCTTTGCTAACCATAGAAGTGGCAACTTTCCATTTCCTATCGATCCTAACCCTGTTCCTTTTTTGGTGCAACTTAATAAATATTGGCTTTTGGTTCCATCTTATTGCAGTTCAAGGGATACAATTGTGCTTACAATGAGATTGTTTCTTATACGGGTAAAGTTCTTATGCAGTCTCACTCTATATGTCGCTATGCAGATTTGTACTTTTTGCCGTATTGATGTGGACCTATGATTTATAGTTTGTAGCTTTTGACCCCTTTCCATGGTTCAGTCCCGTCATCTGTATGGAGCTCTTCAGCTTTTTGAGTCTTAAATAAATACTCTCCCTGTAGGCAGCCTTGTCTGCACACAATTTAGCTTCTGGAACATACAATGTGAGAACAAAGTGAGCAAGTAATATAATCAATCATATAGGGTATCCATCAGTACATGATTTAACGCCTTCATTGTCACTCAAACTGGTACGGAATAGAAACCCCTCTAGGAAGACAGCTATTGTAGTTTGTTAGACAGGATTGATATTCATAGCCTTTCCAGTTCTCTTAAAAGCCTTATTGCTCCTTGGATACGATCCTGATGCTCTCATAGTCTATGCTTTCAGTTACTCGATTTTGACATGAATGCAGGTTGTCTTTGAATTGTGATCCAGCAGAATCCTTTTTGCCCCTTGTAGCCTCCCAAACCGCTGATGAAGAAATCCTGTAGGAAAACTTATAGATCCCACGGCACAATTATATGCAAAAAGTTTATATTACTTATAAACATTTCATTTATGATTCAGTTTCAGCCAAAATTGTTAATAAAGTCGCTTTAGAAGATACCTTTCAAGACAACCCATTACGAAGAGTCGATAAAGTTCTACTAAAATATTCCGATAAAATTAGCGCAGAGGTCTTATTCTTTTCCACCATTGCAGGCAAACGAAAGAAGAAAAGGAAAGAGGCGGGGTCTGTTCTTCACCAAATGATAGACAGGAAGGTTTTCCTCTGGGGGAGCAGCATAATACGTTGTTGATTTCAGGTTCAAATGTTGCTTTCCGAAGTTTCTCGAGATAGCTTGTAACATCCTAACAAAAATCAGCATCTGTGGTATTTGCAGTATAAGTTCTCTCTCAATTCTCCTATCATTTTTGGCCTCATTGTTACCTCATCTTTCTACACCGAGCTTGGTGTTACATAGGAAAATGAAAACGCTATTGAAAGGAAAGAAGACATAAGTAGAGACAGTTGTAGCAAAGAAAAGGGAAGAAGACGAACCAAAAACAAAAACGAATGTATAAAGGTTGGTTTCTGTAGATTTTTGACATTCTTATGTTCACACTGATTAGACCTGGAGTTTCTGTAGAGCATTTATGAAGCTTTTTTGGTTGAACCTAACGTATGATTTTAATAAATATTGGTGGAGTGAATGGATTGGAAGCCATTGTTTTTTGTTTCATTTCCGTTTTCCTTTAATTGTAGAATGGAATGGAAAACGTCAGCTAACGCTTCCAGTTCCAGGTTTGAAAATAAAAAAGGTCCAAGTTCAATCTACAGTTTGATCAATTCAAGTTGTTAGGGCAAATTGTAAGTATTAATTATGTAATTTGAATTTGATTATTTAATGGATCATTAAGTGATGAGTTGAATCTAATTTGGGTAGATTTTTATTTTTATATTCCCTTAGTCTATAATTTGACCGCTCCATTCATTTATTTAATTGTTGAGTTTGATAGAGCTTAAATTATTAATTTTACGTTGATTTAAATAAATTAATTTTATAAACTAGTAATTTAATTAAGAATATAATTTTAGTACATTTAACAATTTATAAATTATATATCACAAATTCCATATAACGGGATGACATGGCTGAAATTATAAATATTAAGTTTTGTTTTTAGGATGGTCGAGTTAATAGAGTGAAGATTACGATATCAAAAAGTTCTTGTGTTCGAATCTTTTTATCTACGTTATTTTGATCAAACCTGTCATATATATATATATATATATATATATATATATATGTATGTATAGCTTATTTGGCGTAGAGTATTTGATTGACATAATTTATAAATTATTGCGTCAATTCGAATAACTATTCCTGATTCTTCCGTAAAAAAAAAAGATGACACGTAAGACTAGGTCTTAAAAAAGGGTATTTAGTTTGTCAATTGATTACCAGGTGGTTGGCAGCTTTTTCTTTTTCTGTAACCGTAATTCAACCATCTGAACAGTAACCTGACACGGAAGAAAGCGAAGCAGATAGCGTCGCCATCTAACTTTCTACGTACTTATCCTCCTCCGTAGTGTCAAGTTCAGGTAAGGCCGACCATTTCATGAAATTGATTTTCCTATTTTAATTTTTTTAACATATTCTTTTATTATTCGTATTCTATTTTTCACATAAAATGGTTAAGTTATTTACTTCACCCAAAATTTATGATTTTAAACTATATAAAAAATATTTAAATGGTAGAAAAATCTAAAATAATGTACTGATGAGATAATAAATCCCAACAAACGTTCCTCACATGGGAACGGCACACCAAACGAATCTTTTAGGAAATTAATTATATTACTCCATATTTTGCACGTTCCTTGGATTTTTCCAAACCTTCATGAGATTCTTTTTCCATACTTCCTTTTATCTTGTTAGTTGTTATTCCGGATCGATTACTCAATACCTTTGGTCTCTACCCGATTAAAAAAATGGAATCATTTATTATGAACTTATTAAAAATGATTATGATCTTGTTCATGACTTACTAGAAGTAGGAGACGCTTTAGTGATAATGCCTCTTTGGCCTGAATTAAGGAGTCCTTTACATATGATACAAAATAGATCTAATATATTAAACAAGAAAATATTTTTTTTAAAATTATATAATAACAACAATACTCGGTATAAATATCATTAATATGCGAGATTTGAAGAGATCAAATAGTATGCAGCCTTATTCTTAACTAGAAGAAGATGTTTTTAAATGACCTGTGTAAAAAAAAGAAAGCAATAAAGAGAGAGAAAGAGAGAGATGGAGAGAGAAAGATAATTTATTTTATTATACTTTTTTTTAGGGAACTTTTATTATACTTTTTAAAATAAATTAATTACTACCATTTTTAACTAAAAATTTTATTTTTATAATATTATTTAATTATTTGGTAATCCCCTTTATTTTCATTTGTTTTATTGTATTAACTTTAAAATTATAATTATAATTAAAATAAATACTCTTTTAAAAAATTAATTAATTAATATCATTTTTACCTAAAATTGTTATTTTTAAATTTTTTATAATATTATTTAACTATTACGTTATCTTTTTTATTTTCATTAATTTTTAATGTATTTGTTGCATTAAAGTTAATTATTATTATTTTATAATTATAATTATAAATAAAATAACTAATATGTTATGAAATAATTTATATGATAATTAAATAATATTATAAAATAAATATTAATTAATATTGTTTAATTGAACAAACTCTAATTTTTATTTTTATAATAAAAACTGGAAAAAGTAAGGATGGCCGTTGACCGGTGGAAGAGGTTGAGATAAGCGAGAACTCTGACAGTTTGCTCGTGTCCGGTCTGTCTGAATGACTAGATAATAGAAAAGAAAACAATATCAATAATACAGCAGAAAAGACGAGCTTTGAAGCAGAGGACAGATCAGGAGAAAGAGAGAGAGAGAGAGAGAGAGAGCTGATGACGGGTATGTTTGGAGAGAACGTGAATGAGAGTAGAATGAGAAAAGGTAATGCTATGAACAACAACAATAACTTGTGTGAAGATGAGGAGATTGAAGTTGCGATTGGGAAGATGGAGACGGACGATAACAGAGAACCCCTTTTGGTGAAAAGGGTCAACACCACTTCTCAGATAGCCATTGTTGGCTCCAACACTTGTCCCATTGAAAGCCTTGATTATGAGTACTTCTCCTTGTCCACTTCTTCATCCTATTCAGCTTTTCAAGATTTCTTCTTCTTTTACTGGTTTTTTTTTTCTAATCTTCTTGTTGCTTTGTGTTCTGCTGTAGGATTCTAGAGAATGAGCTTTTCAAGCAGGACTGGAGATCAAGGAAGAAAATTCAGATTTTTCAGTATGTTGTTCTGAAATGGGCATTTGCCCTTCTTGTAGGACTAGGAACTGGAGTTGTTGGCTTCTTTAGTAACATTGCAGTTGAGAATATTGCTGGTTACAAGTTACTGCTCACAACTTATCTCTTGAACAAGGATAGGTAAGCTCTTCCTCCCTTTTCCAACAAATTCTGTTTGCCTAATTTCTTGTGCATGTAGGATTCTTTCTTGATCTGCTTGATATGATTCACTGTGGCATTGTAGGATTATTTAATACTTGTTTAAATGAAGGAAAACTTGCTTCACAAAATAAATCTAAAAAGTATCCTTTATCGAGTATAATATACCTTTTACCCTTCCCTTTTCCTTTCTGCCAGAACCTGGAGGAAAGGATGACACGGGATAGGAACATCTGCTGCAATGAACAAAGCACATACTAATATACAGAAACGAAAACTGTTATGCGAAAAAAGCACATCAATCCTCATTTATAGTTAAATAACTTCACCTAATTAATGAATCTTTTTATATATAATCAAGTTGATTGCTTGTTTCCGCTAGGACTTGAACCTTGGTGGTGGAGGACTTTTTTAGTCTTTCCTACCACTGAAAAGGTTATGTAGTACTTGCTTACTTGATATTGTGACTTGACAATCAAATAGTTCCAGTGCAGATATTACTTGGCTTTTGCAGCATATCTTGGTTTCAACTTGACCTTGGCAACTGCTGCTGGATCTCTATGTGCTTTCATTGCTCCAGCAGCAGCAGGTTCTGGCATTCCTGAGGTGAAAGCCTATTTGAATGGTATTGATGCTCATTCGATTCTCGCTCCAAGTACTCTCTTTGTGAAGGTAAATTGCATTTTCACTTCAAGGAGCCATCATGTCCTGCACCCACATAGACAATGACTCGTCTACCTTTGCAAAATATAAAGCAGAACAAATCAAAAGTGCTAATTCTTTCTGATTCCAGATGTATATCTAGTGTAACATGTGGATATGTCATTTTGTTCTATAAGCTTAACTATTCACCCTCTCATCATACCAAACTTGGCTACAGCAATTCTATAAATGCCTTCAGTTCATTATTTTATAAAGTTCTGCTTGTAGTTGATATCGTGGACTATTATGGTTATCAAAATTCAACAACTTAGTAAAACAATGTCTTTGAAACTGGCATGTATTAAAATATTTTACTTCCTTGACTTAGAGATGGGCATAGCTCTTAGAATACTGAGACTTCTTGCTAAAACAATTGTTGTAGCTCTTTGGATTTTGCAACTGATTTTCAGACAGAAAGGTGCAAAAAATTCGTATGTTACTATTCAAAGGGACACAGTATAACTGACATTCATTATGCTTTAATTATAATGCCTATTAATTTTGTTCTTGCCAGTCTGAATGTACTCTGATATGTATGTGCTTACTCGTTTACCACAAATCAACTTAGACTTGTGTTGTTCTTTCAGTGCATATTCTGTTGTCTGCTAAAGTTGGATCTGTTTTCTTGAGAAATGCTATTGAAATTTGTTTCATTTTATTACTCACTTTTAAGGTGTTTATGAATCTGAAGTTGGCGAATAAAATTTGCTGTGTTTCCTTCTTTTATTTATGTTGTCAACGGAATTATGCATGACATTATTTGAATATGACAGATTTTTGGTTCTGTTCTTGGGGTTTCTGCTGGATTTGTTGTCGGTAAAGAGGGGCCAATGGTTCATACAGGTGCATGCATAGCCTCTTTGTTAGGGCAAGGTGGTTCCCGAAAGTATCGTTTAACATGCAAATGGCTAAGATTCTTCAAGAATGATCGTGACAGACGAGATTTGATTACTTGTGGGGCTGCTGCTGGTGTAGCTGCAGCTTTTCGTGCTCCAGTTGGTGGTGTTCTCTTTGCTCTTGAAGAAGCAGCTTCATGGTACAAATCACCTCCCCCCTAATGGCCAAAAATGCATCTGTTTCTAACCCTCCGCATTCTTTTACGAATATCTGGGCCTAGTAACTAATCATAAGAAAGTCTTTTCTTTGAATAATTCTTGTTACTTATGGATGACACTGTTACAATATCAATTTTGGTTTTGCCTTTTGTTATGTCCTAGGTGGCGTAGTGCTCTTCTATGGAGAACTTTCTTCACAACAGCAATAGTTGCTATGGTTTTGAGAGCTTCTATAGTATTTTGCTCTTCTGGAAGATGTGGATTATTCGGACAAGGAGGGTTGATCATGTATGATGTCAGTTCCGCAAAGGTGATATATAGTGGCGCAGATGTATTGGCAGTGATACTCTTAGGAATTATCGGCGGCATCTTTGGAAGCCTTTATAACTATCTTATAGACAAAGTCCTCCGAACTTATAGCATCATCAATGAGTATGTTCTCCAATTTCCTGTTAATACATATTTTTGTTGCTGCTACTGATATGAATATTGCTAAGATAATAGTCGCTGTATAGTAGTAAGCAACAAATTGCAATGAAGAGCTTCTTTCTTTTTCATATTCTATATGATTTTTACCCGGATCACATGCCAACAAGACGATCACATGCCAACGAGACATCTGAGCTGATTCTTGTTGAGTTGTGTTTTTACCTTTCTCTTCTGACACTAACAATGGTTCCTGTACTGTGGCTGCAGAAAAGGTGCCGGTTTCAAAGTATTGCTTGTTGCTATCATTGCAGTGTTGACATCATTGTGTGCTTATGGCCTGCCATGGGCCACCAAATGCACCCCCTGCCCTACAAATATATCAGTAGCTTGCCCTAGCACTGAAGAATCTGGAAACTTCAAAAGCTTTCAGTGCCCATCAGGTTACTACAATGACCTAGCCTCCCTTTTCCTGAACACGAACGATGATGCTATACGCAACCTATTCAGCACTAGCACCAAGAATGAATTTAAAATTTCTTCTCTATTGATCTTCTTTGTGGCTGTTTTCTGTCTTGGTGTTATTACTTATGGGATTGCTATTCCATCTGGTCTGTTCATTCCAGTCATCCTGGCTGGAGCTTGCTACGGTCGTCTCGTTGGCAGATTGTTTGAATCCATGTCTAAACTCGACACAGGTCTTTTTGCCCTGCTTGGAGCAGCATCTTTTCTTGGAGGCACCATGAGAATGACCGTTTCCCTGTGTATTATACTGCTTGAGCTCACTAATGATCTTTTGCTGCTTCCACTTGTAATGCTAGTTCTTCTCATCTCCAAAACCGTGGCTGATAGTTTCAACAAGGGTGTTTATGACCAAATTGTGGAATTAAAGGGATTGCCTTATATGGAGGCCCATGCAGAGCCTTACATGAGGAATCTGGTTGTCCGGGACGTAGTTCCTGGTCCATTGGTCACTTATTTTGGTGTTGAAAAGGTTGGAAATATAGTGCATGCTTTAACAACTACTGGACACAATGGGTTCCCAGTGATTGACGAGCCTCCTTTCTCGGAAGCACCGGAATTATGCGGGCTTGTACTTAAGTCCCATTTACTTGTTTTACTGAAGGGAAAGGTTTTTTCTAAAGAAAGGGTACGTGCTGGTGAAGAGATATTACGTAGATTTGCAGCATTTGATTTCGCTAAGGCTGGATCGGGGAAGGGTATCAAAATTGAGGATCTAGACTTTAGTGAGGAAGAGATGGAAATGTTTGTAGATCTCCATCCTATTACTAATACATCCCCATATACAGTTGTTGAAACAATGTCACTTGCCAAAGCTGCAATTCTATTTCGACAGCTTGGGCTCAGGCATATGTGTGTCGTGCCAAAGAGTCAGGAGGTATGTAACATGCTCTCCCATCTATTCCTTAATGTGTTAGATTGCAGTAACTTATCTGCACAGGAATACAACCATTTATGTTGTTGAAGCTTTCTCTTCTTCTGGTGATTCACAACTATGAAAATGTTGTTTACAGCCTCAGTGTTCCTCTTATATTATTTTCTTCTCAAGGGGTCTCAGTTGAGGCATTTTATGCTTTGTCATCAATTTGCTTGATTAACTTGCATATCTTTTGCCACTGCAGAGGCCTCCGATAGTTGGCATTTTGACTAGACACGACTTCATGCCGGAACACATTTTGGGGCTTTACCCTCATATCAAGCCTCACAAATAGCTCAAGCAATCAATGAAAGTTGATATTTTGATGAGTTATGGCTGTGTTGTGTCTCAGAGTTGGTTTGATATTCTGCAGATGAATAGTTGGTATTTAATATTCTGGAAGTGATTTGTCATTTTGATGTGGTGACAGCAGAAAGACTAGGCCAAATTCCACTCCCTATTGTTGTTGAGGAGATCCTATTTGATAGACAATTTTGCAGAGGCATTCAAAGACAAAACAATGAGAGTCAATACAGTCTTTGTATAATATGAAGTCTTGATAGTTAGCTTTGAGCATGTTTTTGAATGTAACAGTCAAATTATGATGATTTATGAGCTTGTGGAATGAACTTGTACATTCATTTTGTTTACTATTTATTTACTCCTCCAGGATGCTGAAACTTAAGGATGGATATCAGAAAATTCTATTAAAGTGGCATTCATCTGCCAAGCTCTCAAACTGTGTATTCTTATTATTTTTGTTCCTTTGATCCGTAACGGTTCAAATGTCGAAAGCTGGAACTTGATCTTTATGCTATCTGAATCATTGACATACATGTTGCTATTTTAACTATCATATTTCTTTTCTAGTAAGTATAAGATTGTAAAGCTGTATTTCCATTCTATTGATGTTGAGTATTTAAACTCACAAAGGATTACAAAAGATTACATTTATATTCAA
>JAOTBA010000203.1:29583512-29610628 GCA_025629845.1 Erythroxylum squamatum
GTTACCCTGAGAACCGAACCTGAAAATAGGTTAACCGATCCTATAGGTTCTTTAGGTTCAGGTTCAGGTTCAGGTTCATGAAATTGCCGAACCTGACATTCAGGTTCAGGTTCAGGTTATTTATGAACGGGTCAGGTTACCCTACTATGAACACCCCTATCTATTTATGGTGAGACCTACATAAATAGATAACTCAGATGCAATGACACAGAATAAGTATAAAAGAAAGGGTACACAAGATTTGAGGGCAAAAATGCTTGCTTTACTGTAACAATACTTTGTTCTCATTGTAATGGGTTCGGTATGTGTGATGTGCCCTTCCTTTTTGCCTTTTTTAGGACTGCTTGAATCGAGCCTTTTCTTTTCTAATTTTATAACTAAGGAAATGGCTTTTCTTTTCACTAGCCACTACCCACCGTTGTCGTCTTCGTTCACAACTCTTGTTACAGTCCAAAAGCTTCCTAATTGCCCATTGAAATTAAAAGGATTTAATTAACAAATAAAAGCTTGTTTTAAAAGGTAACATAGATTTGATTAGGACAAAATATAAAAAGAAAAGGTTTGACAATAAACCGGATCAGACAAAACCCGACTCTTTTAAGAATCGGATAAAAGCTTGATCTAAAGTTTAAAGATAAGGTCGGATCTTATTAATTTAATTTCAAATTTATTAAAATTAAAAATTTAAATGAAGAAATCTAATCTGCTCAAATCAAGTTCTGCTTATTATCATTTCTATACATTATCAGAAATAATAATAGGTCATACTAGATCTAAGCTCAACCGAAGCTTCACTTAAATTAATTTTTAATTAAAAATATAAAAATAATGTAATTTTTTTATAAGTGTCAAGTCTCGAGTCAGGTCAAGCCTGAGTCAAAGCCCGACTCAAGAGCTAATTTCAGGGTAAGCTAAACCCAATTGTCAATCTTTAGGAGTGGCTTGGCTCGTTGAGGAAGAGTTTCAATATTCTACAAAAGAATGAATGAATAAGGTTTTCTCATACTTCTGTTAATTTTTCAGTTGAGTCCGTTAGTTAATTGTAAATTATTATTTTATTAAGTGATTTATTTAATATATAATTAATAAGTTCTTACATATTCTTAATAATTTAAAATACTATTAAAAATAGTAAAATTGGGGCTTTCCTCATCAAAAAATAAAAAATAAGCGTACTTTATAGGAATATCGAAGACTAATGAGATTAATCTAAGGACAAGAAAAACAATATTAACCATGCTATAAATACCTTCTTTTTTTATAGAAACGGAGGAATTTGCATTTATTATTGTTTTAAATGTGTACCGGGTAAATATTCAAATTGACACAATAAGATACAAATCACGTCAACTAAGTACTTCGCATTAGGTAAGCCCTATACCACAAGCTTGATTAAGAGAGCATAATTAAGCTATGGATACAATATATCAAAAAAACTAGTGTTAATTTTTAATATAGCATAATATTCAATACTAAATATCAAATATTATTTTAAACAATTTTTTAATTATAAAATAATATCTTAATTTTTATACGGTTAATCTCTTATTATAATTAAAATATTTTAAAATTTATCTTTATCTCAGTTTATTAAGATTTAACATATAAAAATGTTATCTTTAAAAATGTGTATATATTTTTTCAATTTAATCTTTCAAACTTTTGTTTAATTTATAATCCTTATCAATAAAGCCTCTGTCTCTCTCTAGTTAATCGGAAATTTCAATGTTCTATTTTTACTATTTTATAATAATTAAAAATTTAATCGATTGGTTAGTTCAACCGTAAAAACCTTAAATCGTTCAACTTTTCAACTCAATTTAATTTTATAACTCCTATTATTAAAAATTTATCAATTTATTAATTAATCTGTCAATTTTAATAAATTAATAAGTTTTTATAAATCAAAATAAATAAATAATTTTTTATAATTAAATTTTAAATTCTTTGATAAGTAAGAACATTTTTTTAATCATATTTTAAATTCTTTAATTTTATTAAAATTTTAGTTAATTTTATCACGGTCTAATGCCGATTGAACCTTTTAAACTTTAAACTTCTTGTCTTATCGATTTAACTTTTAATTTGGTTTTTAAAACGTTACTATTTTATATACGAAAATACAAAGCATTATCAGATTTAAGTATGCATGTTCTACTTAATCAATATATATGGTAGAATCCAATTGACAACTAGAGTACATCAACCGAGTTGCAGGACTAGGCATTGAAAAGAAAAGAATAAAGGAATATTGATTAAACCAAAAGAGAAACTAATACATATCCTGACAGTCCTAATCAACCAAATGGCCTGAAGAAGGGGGGAAAAATGGCGGCCTTTGGATGAACGGAACAGTCCCACATACATTGTGTTCATATATATATATATATATATATATATAGATGAGAGGGGTTGGCTTCCTACAGGGACAGCTATAAACAGCACAACTTCCATCTCTATGAGGGAAACCTATAGTATTTACTTACATAGACTGAACAAGTTGATGTAGGAGAAGCAGTGGCAACAGCTTTCTGCAATAAAACTGGGATGAAACAAGTAGGTCTGTTGCAGCCGATGGCTTGGAGGGAGCTCTTCCGGCAACAGCAGGTGGAACTGCATGCCCCCCAGGAGTTCTTTGCCGCTCATTTGTCGGCAATGGGTTTACGGTTGTCCCGTTGGGAGTAAGGGGCATCCTTCTATCGTCACTTCCGTCACCTGCACATGTGGATTGATTGGTGAAATTGACAGTAAAGTATCGTTTCCCCTGATCTCCAACTTGAGTTAAAAAAGGCAGAGGATTTTGAACTCACAATTAGAATGTGACCATCTTAACTTCAGATTTTCCCGATCAAACACAACTCGATATCCCGTCATAAAATTTTCTGCACGAGATTTTCTCATAAGAATGAAGTACGTGAGGCACAGATTGAGTTCGGGGAGGGATCAGTGTGGGAACTGAAAAGTTAGCATGATTACCTCCAATTGTGCCAATATCTCCATCAGCTGGCTGAATAGCCAAACAAAACCCTGCAATTCCCTGCACAGTAAGGCCATTACACTTTAGATTCGCATACACCAGCAACCCTCGTTGTTCGATCAACTATTTCGGTATCATCGCCACCAGGATGGTGAATAACCAAACCTATGACATGCTACAGTCATGTAAACCGGTAAACCTGTATCCGAAAGTAGGTTTACCCATTCAGATACAAACCATCTACAAATTACTTCATCGATATGCTCCAAAATGGTTTTAGATGATTAGTCAAGCATTTAAATCTGATGCCATAACCTCTACTATGTATTCTTAACCATGATTTTGAACATAACATTTCATCCCAAGTCATTGGACCATGCCATGATAACCTAGAAAATCATTGTTACTAGAAGGAAATATAAGAACAACTTTAATCACCACATTGAACTCTGCTATCTCTTACCTCCATGCCATAAATCACAAAAATGGGATTCTGAACAATAAAGCTATTGTTTAGCGGGAACATGAGCTTCACCGTGGGAATATTGGGCAAGTTCCCCGAACTGTTAACAAAGATTCATCTCAATGTTAGACGGTATAACAGATGCATACAAAAGAAGCCATGTGCAGAGAGAAAAACAGCGCCGGTTCCCTTTTTTATTTTCAGAAAAGTAGAGAACAGAAGGGTTGAAGGGAAGAAACTCTAGTGATGCTTTTTATGTCAAGAAAAGTCACCTGGACTTGTAGCAATACTTCCATGGATAGCCTTTAAAACTAGAGATTGTAGCATTCACTTGTTTGTCAAACTGTTAAATTCAGCATGTAATATTAGGCAGTTACATAATCACTCCACATGTTTAGTTGAATGTTATTTCAGTACCTCCTCGGCAATTCTTTCATAGATGTCATTAGGTAGAAACGTAAATGATGAGCCGCTATCGATCAGTGCTCTGAAGCTTGTCTGCTCAGGACAAGAATTGGTAACACAACAGGCCTCCACTCCAACAATGTATGTTGAACTGAATCAGATAACCTTATAAAGATCAGAACTTTAAGCATCTTGAAGAAAAATCAAATTAGTCATAAAGCTTGCACTAATCAAAACCATGTAAAGATGTTTCGTACTAATTCTCATTTAAGGTCAGAAATGGAGTAGATTGCTGAATATCTGGCCCCAGATCACCAAAAAGAATTCTCCCAGAGTCATCCTCATTAAAGCACAATGAGAAAGAGTTCCTGACCAACCCTGCTTTAGCAAGAACACTTGGCACTGAAACTGCACTAAGTCCCAAACCCATCAGTCCATCAGGAGCAACTCCATCCAGGTAACCACCACTTTGCCTCATGCCACATCTGTCAAGGGATAACCAAAGATGGGTAACTAACGAAAAAATTAAAGACTAGAAGGAAATAAATTCTTTGCTCCTTTGGTAAACTTTCTAAATATATTATCGAAACTTTGACTCAAAATTATAATGAGGCAGGAGTGAAACACACCCAATGATCACTGAAGCCTGGACAGAGGTTTTCACAAAGTCACTTTTTGATAAAAGATGTATCATGTCCTCAACCAGTAATCCAGAACTTGACGTATTTTCAGTATAATAATTGATTGTGTAAGGGCAAGGTAGGTTTGGGCTTTGGCACTTTGAACCCAGCGCACATAACTCATGGCTGCAAGACAGATGCTTGCTGGTGCTTGAGTGAGAAGGACTATATTCACTTAGATCTCTGTCCTGCAGAATAGATGCTCCAAACACGACGGAGCACCTGCCAAATCAATCATCGGAAATAAGCGCTAAACCCGTTCCCGTAATTTAACAATGGCACTAATCCCTTAAAGTTCACATCTTTTTTTTCTTTTCTGACCGAAAGGGGGTGTTAAACAATAGAAAAGACATCATATTCTAGCCTATTAATAGCTCATGGCACACTCAGATGTCCATTTTGAAGCATCAATCAACTTAGCATAGAGCTTTCACCGATCATCACTCCCAATTTCAGACAGAATTGAGGCACAAAAAGAATAAAGTTAAGCAAAAAACAAGTCTGGAGAGGAAAGAATGGGGTACCAGCGTGTTATAGTAGCTAGCAGAAAGGGGTGCACATTGCACACAGTCGCAAGGAAGCCATAGTAGATCACTCCCAGCATCCAATGCAACCAGAAAAGAAGTTTTGGGTGTCCCTATATCAATCCAAGTATAGTGCAACCTGCAAAACAGAAAAGAGAAAACCCATGTATACTAAAAAAGCATACATAAACAAAAAGATCGAAGCTTTATGATTGTTTGTTGAATTTCACCATCCAAAGTTGTTGCCAAGGGACATAGTTTTGCCGCCTTGAGAAGGGAAAAGAGACTGATAAGTTGGTCCCAGCTTCATCTTCTGTCTCTGCAAGTCACTGCTCATAAGCATCCTGTAATACTCCACGCTCTTCTTCTCCGGCCACGCGCCGCCACCCAAGACCCTGAGTGACTTCGCTTCGTCGGAGAAGCTGTGAATCAGGCGGGAGGAGAAGCTGATTTCCAAACTTCCGTCCACCAGATAAGCAGCAATTAGCACTAGAAGCAGAGATCCAGCCTCTGCCATAAGGGATCGGAGGAGAGAAAGAGCAGGTGTACACGTAAGAGCTTTGTGGCTAAGGGACAAAGTGGCGTTTTTGCTAGTGAAAAGTATTATTTCCTGCTCTCTCGAGACCCTAAAATTGGATTTACCATAGATAAGCTTAAGTTATACTCTTTTAACTCTCAAGTTTCTTGTCTCTCCCTCTGTCAAACAAGTGTTCCACAAGCATTCAAGTGCATTGCTTAGGATTCATTATTAAAGTGGTGGTCGGCAAATGGTGGCATACAAAGGTTAAAAGAAAAACAAGACAAAAGAGACTTAACCTTTGTTTGCATCCTTATTTGCACAAGAGAAAGGAAAGAAAATATTAAGGAGAAAAGAGAAGAAAAGAATAGAAGAGAAATATAATTTCTTTTCTCTTGTTTGTTTTCCTAATTTATCAAATGAGGGAATTAAATGGAAGAAAATTTTGTAAGACCTTTATACCTTTGATTATAGAATTTGTTTATCTTTACTTGTTAGATTTAATAAGGATATAATGGTAATTTACTTATATTAGGCTTATCTTGTCTTCAATTTCCCCTCCTTTCCCACCAATTTGGTGGAAAATTTATTTGGTCCAAATTTCTCTCCTATTCCTTTCTATTCTCTCCCTTTCCCTTTGTTTATTTTTGTCCAAACAATGGAAACCAAGGGAAATGCAATTCCCTTCCTTTCTTTTCCCTTCCTTTCCTTCCATCCAAACAAAGGGGTAAATTGGCAATTAGATGCTTTTAAATCGATGTTACCAGTGTGGGAAATTCGTATTGTGTCACCATTTCCCATAGTGATATCTTCTGAGCCAGTGAGTTTAATTAGGAGCTGTGTGGCAGGGTTAAATTGGACGATGGTGGTGGACGATGTGTTGTCGGCGCTGAGGACGACTGTTGAAGAGGCCATTGATCAGGGAAGGGAAAAAAATCTCGTGAGAGTTTTAGGCTCTGATACCATATATATGATTGTAAAGCTATGTTTCCGTTCTATTGATGTTGAGTATTTAAACTCACGAAGGACAAAAGATTACATTTATATTCAAATCTGACGGAGTTCTTAACAGAGTGAATCTCCGATATCTAATCCTAAGAAATAAGAAGCTAACTCAAATCAGTTTTAATATTTACATCAGATGCTTTTACTAAGTCAAAGATGCCGTTAGCTTGTTACACTATTAGTAAGAGCTTATGATCAGATATTATTATAAGAAAAAAGGCTATCATTTCACGAACACATGCTCAAGGGAAAAACAAATTAGACCAAAGAGCATTATTGATTGTTATCAGCAAAAGGCATTATCATCATCTCATCACCAACAAAACTAGGCCTAATGTTCTTGCGAGTTCACAGAATCCATGAACCATTATTGCCTCTGCATCTTCTCCATACTCATGTCAAAAACTAATGATGGCTGAGCACCAGTTTTGCTCTACAACCGATCCAAGATCATTCAAATCCATCATTTTCAAGTGTTGCAAACTTACCTTCACTGACCTAAAGCTTACATCACTAGTGTCACCCCCTTCTCTTTTTCTTTGTTCTTGAGCTGCATATTGGCTTTGGCAATTCTTTGCCTTAAGAAACTCTCTTGTTTCACCATCTTCTTGCTTTGTTCTTTCTAGGCATTTGCTTAAAGAACTTGATGGCCAAACCTCTGGTTGAGAGTCAGTATGAACTATAAACGATTGTACAGGCTTTAATGTCACAAATGGTGCTCAATTCCCTGACCTCCTTCATTATACCCTTCTTTCTCTTCTTGAATGTTGCCTTTTTAGCTGAGTCGTTAGTTATGCCAGCAAGCTTCAACTTCTTTCTAGACAAGATGTGAGTGATTCATCCATCTTCCTCTTCTTTTCTAATGAATAATTGAGATTTGTGTAAGTTTTCTTTGCAATGATAAATGATGTTTCTAGTGTACTATTTTGATATTATCTTTTTATGTTCATGTTCTCTTCATAAAGTTTTTATTCCTAAGCATAACAAAATATGTCCTTTTAATGATTAAGGACTGTGCGGAAATAACAAAGTTTTTAAAGTCAATACTTTTTCTTTATAGAAGCTCTTCTCTTCTCCAAGTACAAGTGAATCAGAAGGTGGAAACTTACTACTGAAACAGCTTGCATAAGCACAACAATATTGCTTCCATGCTCTTATGGCATGTATGAATGACAAACATCTTTAGGCATATATATCAGCTTAGTTTCTAACATCATCCTCATAGTAGGGGCAAAACAGTTATAAGTGAACTTCGTGCAAAAGAAACAAAAGGGTACAACAGAAATCTCAAGAGATACAACACTAACTCACCTCAATTGCTTTTCAATCTCTTCCTGGCAGATGTTTTCTTTGATGTTTTCAACGACCGAGCACCAGAATAAACATAAGATCTAAGTCTCTTCAGAATCTTCCTCTCACTCACACGCAACATGAGAGAATGGTATTGTTTCCTTTCTTTCATATCGCATCTCTTTAGTGCTCCAATATCATCTTGAGTAGATTTTAAACCGTATAAGCTTTCCCTCTTGTCCGCAAGCCACAAAAGAGCTCTACATACTTCTTCAGTCAGCAATAAATCTCTACTTATTTCTGAACTTTTGTCCAGTGTCGCACCACATTTTTCTGACAAGATCACACTCATTGATTCTTTATGATGACGTGCAGTTGATAATGAGAGATCTAGTTTATGATAAAGGTCTTCTTGCAATAACATAATGTACAACAAACTCAACAACTCAACTTGCGGTTTCCCGTCAAATGAGATCTCAAAGTATTCAGCATTCTGGCTGACACATGCGGAGTAATCCAATCTTCTCCAAAGGGCCAACCTTGCCCTACTATAACGATCTGAGAACAAGGTTGAACTCCACTGTAGTACCAACTCCAGATCAATATTCACAATGTCATATTCATTATCCGGCTCTGTAAACCCGTATCTGTGAAGCAATGCTGCATTTCCCATTGACCCATACGTATTGTAGACCTAAGAAAGAAAATGAGGAAAGAAAGGGATGTCAAACAACATAACCTACATCATAACAATTCCTCGAAGAAAAAAAAAAACTATGACCTGAAAACCAAAACTCACATACATTACATGCATAACAAATCATTAAAGGAAAGGAAACAATCTGCTTTGAGTGATTGTTTTAAATGAGTACAAATATAGAAGTGCATTAACAGAAACAGATCATAACAAGTTTCCATGAAGGCAATGATACAGATCCACATATGTATGCACTCTGCAATTTGTATTGTGTATCTGATTATGTAGCATTCAATTATAAATTGTGGTTCTGAAAGACAGATTAATCACATCACACATTCATAAAGATTTCACGATTATAGAAACATAAGAACTGTACAAACCTCAGCTCCAGCCTTTACATCTTTCACCATTATCATCTCCAAAATCATAGACCGTTCCGAACCACTAGAAGACTTCTCATAAACACCGCATTCTGTAGGCAAACCATCAAGGTCACTGTCGTCTGTGTTATCAGATTCAGAATGAGAAGATACAGAGGTAAAATGAACATCTTCAGCTCCTGTCCTGTGGTTAAACCTGTATTGCATTCATAACATGCCAAATCTCAATGATATATGAAAGGTTACTAATAGATAATTTTTGTTCTCTATGACGAAGACTTCTTTGTGCTTAGGTGGGAAGTAGAATTGGGGATGGGGAGGAAGGGTGAACACTAAATGCAATATCCAGAGACAAGTAGTAAAATGAAAAACAAAATGAAATCTGACAAAATGAAGCTCTTTTCCTAGCAACAAAACATTTAGAGAATGAATACTTACAGATCTGCCAAAGGAACCATCCCAAATCCATGATAGTTGTCTATCTCAAAAGCTCGAGAAGCAACAAGACTCTTGGAAGCAAAATATTGCTCAACTCCGAAAAAGGTCGGATTAAGAGGTAATAAATCAAAAAGAGGCAATATGCTCTCTTTCCAATCCTCGTAGATAAGAGCTTTGTCTTCTTTTACTATCTGCCTACAAGTACATAAGATATTTCTCAAAGGGCAGCAGTTCTCAAGCTAAAGCAACTTGATTGTTAAACCACCTTAGGTTGGAAGGTTCAAATGAGAAGTGTTATCCCAACTACAATTGCTAATCTGTTACATAAGGTGTTCTCTACACTCCAAAGCTTGCTCTTACAACATGAATTTTACAAAGAATCAATTTAAATTACGAGATCAGTTATTCGGCCATCAAACTAAAGGATGAAGCTAAAGCCACAGGCAAAGAAAAGCATTTGCATCAGGCAATCTCGGGCTATTTAGACATGGATGAGCCAGAAAAAGAGAACAATAACAAAGAGATCCAACTTGCAGACCATAGGCTATCATTCAATTGCAGCAACATACAGACAACAAACACACAACATTGATATTGTACTTCAACTGAACAGGAATAGTTGGCAATTTTCATGATATATCAGATAAGCAACTAGTAGCATAACCCTCATTGTGGATGGTTATACTTTATACTTTATACCTTGTGAAGTTCTGTACCACAAAGAAAGTGATCGACCTCATCAAGAGTCCAAACCAAAGGCAAAGACTCTCTCTCAGGCAAGACTTGAAGATATCCAGCCCAAGGAGACTCCTCACCGAGGCTCTTCTCATACATAATCGCCACAGCCAACCCCAAAGAACCACCCAACTCAACTGTTTCAATCAGTTCACATGCCCCACTGTTCTTTATTGTAAGGCAAGCACTCTTCGGTATAGTCGCAACCACCTCACCTTCCTTCAAATCCCTCAATGCTCTCACTGAAATTCCTTCCTCGATACTGTCGACGAACTTCAAAGCCTCACCGCTGTACTCCACGCCTTGAGAGTTCATCCACCGTTTGAATGCCCTCAATCTCCTACTTTTACACCCAACAAGCAAAATTTTGATCTTTTATTCCCATTTCAAACTAACATTGCATACTAAAGATTCCATCTTTTCACATTGTACACAGTAGACGATACAGACACATAAAGAGAGAGTACCTAGACGTCATGATCGCGAACTTCGGCCAGCGGTGGCTCTCAGCTTAGTCGTTCAAAATCTTTGTAGGTTTGCGTACTCCTATATCCTATAGCTAATGGGACCAAGGAGACCAAGTGGACCAAAATGGTCGCTAAAGTTTATGGCTTTTGTTGGGCCCACGTGAACTTACGCAGTAAAGATTCGAACTTTGATGTTTTTGTTCAACAAGAAGAACAAGGACATAAAGCCCAACGAATTTATACGTATCTTCAAGAAGGATGCACACGGACAGAACAACCTTAAAACAGTGTCGCGCGCGGACGTCGAGGTTCAGAGAGCACTACCCCTTCTTCTTCTTCTTCTTCTTCTTCTTCTCTCCTCCTTCTTGTCCTTCTTCTTCTTCTTCTTCTTCTTCTTCTTGTTGACTCGTTTTTTCAAGAAGGGGGATTTGGGGTGATATTTTGTGGTTGCTTAATTGGTTGGTTCTTGGGTGAAATACTGTGGTTTTAACCTCTTGAAGTTGATAGTGCCAGCTTTTAGGAGAATTTTGCCAGGTGAGCGTTTGGGAATGGAAGCTCTCCTTTGGAGCCCCAATGTTCAAATGGCAAATACCAGTGCAAGTAATTGTTACTACATTGTGTGATGCATTCTAGATTCTGTTGTCTATTTAATTCTTTTGATCTTTTCAGATACATGTTTATATTGGTTCTTTGAAATGCTAGTGCTTTGGTTTCTGTTGAAGAATTTTACCCGATTTAACATTTTTTGTTGTTTGGAAGGACTTACATTTCTTTCCTTTTGTAATTAAGGGTTTCAAAAATGTAAAACTTAGATTCAATTTCATGGGTTCTCCTATCTTCTTATTTACAGCTCTTTGCCTAAGTTAGGGATTCGGAATCCATTTATGCAAGTATTCTGTTTTTCTTTGGAATTTAATCTCAAGTTTTCTACTGCAGGTGGTAATTGGACTAGCTCTTTCATTATGAGAGTATAAAATAAGGATTTTTACTCCATTTCTTGCTGCTTAGCGATTCATTTATGTAACTATAGTTGATAGGATGAGTGGTGCCCCTAAAAGATCACATGAAGAGGTCAGTCATTCCTCTTCTTCCAAATACTCCTATGAAGACGTAGGCTTGAATCCAAAGTTGACATCAACAGTTTCAAATGAGTTACAACCTCACTACGAAATGGGTCCAGATGGTCGGATGGCAAAAATACCTCGCAGTTGTTTTCATGATGCAGATAGAAAATCTCATCTTCTGTCCATGCATCGCATGCCTTCGTCTTCAAATGATTTGCGTTTGGATTCTCATCCAGTTCCTCATGACAACAGATTGGATCGAAAAGATTCCAAGAAACATAAAGACCATTTTGTTGAAAACCAAGATCCTAGGAGTGAAATGAGGAATCTGCATAGTGAGATGAAGAGGGATTCAGAAGGTAACAAGGGCGAGCAGGATGGAAGGTTTTGGAGTAGAGGTGATGATAGTAAGCAAACAAAATATAATAATGACACTTTTAAAGATCCAAAAACTGCCATTAAGGTGGCAAAAGATACATTTACTTCTTGGAGTGGGCAATTGAATTGGAAAGAACATAAAGAATATCATAGCGGACAAAGATATTCAGAATCCCCTGCTGAGCATGCAGATCTCCAGCACGTGGCACAGGGTAATTCTGAGCACCCAATTGAAACTGGAAAGGGAGGTGCAAGCATTGAAAAAAGGGATTATATAGAGGCGCATGAAGCAGTCAGTGAAACCAAAGTTGATTTTAAAGGTGAGGATAGATTTATAGACAAGGACAGGAAAAGGAAAGAAGTAAAGCACGGGGAGTGGGGGGAGAGAGACAAAGAAAGAAGTGAGCACAAGAGCAATATGCAGACAGCTTGCATCAATAATGATGGCAAACAATCAGCTCAGGAAGGTAGAGAGACTGAAAGGTGGGAGAGGGAGAGCAAGGATCTATCCAAGGATTGGGAAAACATAAAAGAGGGGGAAAAAGATCAAATGAAGAGAGAATCCTCGACCCGAGTACAAAAGGAAATTTTGCAAAATGAGAGAGAATCTGGAGATGGATCTAAGATAACTGAACAGGAAAGTCCATCTGCAGAGCAGAAAAGACAAAAAGATTTTGATGGCTGGAAACATCTCGATCAAGAAGCTAGAGACAGGAGAAAAGAAAGAGATGATCATCTTGAAAGAGATGGATCTGATAAACGCAATATACTCCATGATAAAGAATTGGATGATGGAGTTGCAGAAGGTGAGGAAGCTACAGAGATGGAAAGGGATGTTTTAATATGAAAATTATTCTTACAATTACTAAAGCCTGTTCAATGGATTGCATCCGAGGAAACATACACTCAATTTGAATTTTTTGTTTCCTTTCTACCATGGCTTTCCTGATTTGAGCTGCCTAAAACATCTTCAATCATGATACTGATTACATAACACATATAAATAAGATTACTTTGTGGTATTCTGTGATTTTTTCTATGATAAAAACTGAGTTGGTGCTTTATGCTTTATTAAATTAAGAATGTTTAATGCTTCTTATCCTTTTTTCCAATATCATTACAACTCACAAGTTATACTGTTTACTTTGCATGGGTGTGGCATTTTTAAGCTGGTGGTTCTTTGGGTAAATCTGAGGTATCTTCTATTGTCTATAAAGTTGGTGAATGCATGCAAGATCTGATAAAATTGTGGAAGGAGTATGGATCATCTCAATTTGACAACAATGGTGGAATTACTCATAATGGTCCCACTCTTGAAATTCGAATACCAGCTGTACATGTTACAGCTACAAATCGTCAAGTAAGAGCTTGCTGCTTCACAGTGTTGATATGCTTTACTATTTGTATGTGGTCACTGGATTTTTAAGTTTTGTATGTAGTCACACTGATTTTTAGGTTTACAGGTAATGGTGTTGGTAATGAATGTTGTAAAAGGTTTGTATCGAAAATTGAACGTAACGGAGAATTCTGTCTTCTGACTTTAAGGATATAAGCATATGCATTAATCTCCATTACCATAGCTGCAATCTTACTGATTTTGAAGCTTCATGTAATTTACAGTTACATTTATATAACTTCTTTGTTCCGCATTCTTTTCTGTTGTCACATTTGAACATCCTTTTCAGTTTTTCCACTGTTCTTGGTGCAGGTAAGAGGTGGTCAGTTATGGGGGACAGATATATACACAGATGACTCTGATCTTGTGGCAGGTAATTTGTTATAATTAGTGGTCGTTTCTCTCTCTCTCTCTCTCTCTCTCTCTATGGGTGTATGTGTATTTAGAATTGACAAATGGAGGTGCTAACTAATACCAGTATTATGTCTTGTTACAGTTCTCATGCATACAGGTTACTGCCGTCCCACAGCCTCTCCTCCACCACCTGCCATTCAAGAGTTGCGTGCTACCATTAGAATACTGCCTCCGCAAGATAGTAAGCACTTCTACCGAATTTCTATAGAGATCAAAAGAAAGTTTCTATACTTTTTCAGAAAAATTTAGGGTCTGCTTGGATTATTTACTTGTGTACGTTTAATACTGATACTTTGAATTGTTTTAGGCTACACTTCTATGCTGAGAAATAATGTACGATCCCGTGCTTGGGGTGCTGGAATTGGTTCTAGTTATCGTGTTGAGCACTGCTGCATTGTTAAGGTAGCAAAATACTACTTCTCTATGTTTCCATTATATTCTGTCTGGAGCAGTCTGATGCTTCTAATGGTTTATACATTGTTTAAGTTACTTGTTCATGGTGATGATTTGCACTGCTCTGGTTTGCTTTTCATACTCTTGAAAAGTTCTACAAAACATATATTCTGAAGAATTTTGACAATCTTGCTTGGACTTTAGATTTTTTAACTTCTTTCTGTATTTTATTTGGTCTCAGAAAGGAGGTGGTACTGTTGATGTCGAGCCTTGTCTAACATATACATCAGCAGTGGAACCTACTCTTGCTCCTGTGGCCGTTGAGAAGACAATGACAACACGAGCTGCGGCCTCAGTATGGTCTAAGAATATTTCTTTCAAATTTAGGGACTCATTTTGTCGCTCTAGTTTATAATACAAACACAAGCCAAAAACTTTCTAGTTTAATCTTGAATCTGCTTATTGTTATGCTACATTATTAAAGCATGACATTAAAATTGAGAGCTGTGAAGTATGTCATCATTACATGCTTCTTGCTTTTATGTGAATGAAGATATAAAAGAAAACTGTTGATGTTTCAACTTTTATCTGAGTTCTTTTTACTTTGAAAGTGGCGCATTACTGACAAACTAAATCCTTTTTTATTGATAAAAATCATGCATATTGAAGCTAATAATATGTATTCACTCAAAATTCTACTTATTATTAAAAGGACATATAATTATTTTATATAAAATAAGAACAGGTCTAAACATTGAAAAGCTGATCAGACTTGGTCAATATTAGACAATTTAGACTAATAGGTTTAGCTTATAGGTGTCATGTATCTGTTAGTAGGTGCAGAACTGTAGTTCTCTCTTTTAAGGAGGCAAGCTGGAATCCAGCATTGCATTTGACAGCTCTCAAAATCCACAAAAGACCTGTAAGCCATGGCTTCATCTGAAGTACCCTTAGTTTTTTTCAAGAGAACATAATACAGAATAAAGCATTTATCAATTCTGCGTTTGCTCTGTACTAATAGTTAGTGAACATTCCGATATCTTTTGTGGGAATGATAAAATATGTTGAAACAGATATATGTCAATATCTAAGGGCAGTGGATTAAAGATTTGTCTATTATGTGTCAAGTTCATTACATGTTAGTTTTTCTTTGATATGAAATGATCTGTATCGTGTTTACTATACACTTATTTACTTAAATTATGATAAATGGCTATCTAAATGATAACCATTATATGTTTTTGCCTCCTGTTTAGCAATTTACAGGCATGCAGATGTTTAGTAAGTATGATTGTAGGCATTAAATTATTGCCTATCCTTTTATGCAAATTTTCATAAGATCCACTTCCTGTTCCATTTCAGAATGCATTGCGCCAACAAAGATTTGTACGTGAAGTCACAATACAGTACAACCTATGCAATGAGCCATGGTACACTTTACACTAGACGTATACATATTTTGAACTTGGATAGAGCTGTTTTCACTTATCGGTGCATCTCAATTTTCTTGTGCAGGAGGGTATTAAGCAAGTTAACCTGCATCTAGTTTTGTTAATAGAATTGACCGTTTACAATTGAGTTGTTATATTGTTCAAACTTGACCATGCATCCTATGCATAAATGGTAATGTTTGACAGTAGATTCTCTATCCTTTAGACTCCATTTCCAATTGGCTGGCGATCTATATTGATGAAAAAAAGGTGACTGATGTATGTTTTTCAACTGGGCAATGCAAAACAACAAAGTTTCCACAGATATGATGAGAGACTTTTCTTATTCAATGTGTTGAAAACCATAAATCTCCCCATTCCCCACCTAAACTGAATTATCTATCCTTTAAAGAGGAGAAGAGAGTTATCAATTCGGGTTTTTCAGATGGATTGGAAGTTGCTAACATCCTCTTTACCTTTTTAACATTGTACAAGAAGTTTTAACGACTCTAAAATCTCTCATTGAAACATATGGATGCCACTGTAGTCAGTGTATCGACTTGTATTATCTTCCCACACTATAGACTCAACAGGTCAGTTGCCTTGGTTTGTGTTCATAGTTCTACGTACGTGCTTCCCCTTGAAGACACAAGTTCTTCTCTCAGCATTAAGTATCTCATCTTTTTGGTTTCCACCTTTTATTTGATTCACAATTTTTCTCTGTGCAAGTCACATTTGTGTTGATTAACTATCTGCTAATCTTCTTGTACAGAAATTACAGGAATGTTTGATGTGCTTATGAATCTCCATTATTGAAAACTTTTACAGGATAAAGTACAGCATTAGTGTTGTTGCTGACAAGGGTTTGAAAAAACTGCTGTATACTTCTGTGCGTTTGAAGAAGGGTGAAGTGTTGTATTTAGAAACACATTCATGCAGGTACCGTATCAAATTATTTCCTTTCTTTTCCAGTTACTTGCGGCATGATTTGTTCATTTCTCAGTCCTTCTGTCTTTTCTTCTTCTTCTATGTGTTTAACTTTTCCTTATTACCAGAACATTTTGGCCTTAGCTTTGTTATATACTTGCAAGTTCAGAGGAAGTTCTATTTTTCATTTCTGTATTGGCATGAATGATGGAACGAAACTCTAGCTTTTACATAAGCTTATTTGTGATTGAAGTATGAAAGCTGCTGTGTTTCATGGCGATGGTTATATGGTTAGACAACCTTCCTTCTGGCACAAGTTGGCCAATCTATGCAAAAATGATGCCCCAAATTGTCTCTATATTTTCATATCTGATTGTTCCTTTTTTTCCTTTCCAAACCCCACATCTTAGCAGCGTTGCTACTAAAATGTTGTTGATAGTTAAAACCACAAAGTCCTCTTGGAGAAGTATTTCATGAGTATCTGCTTTCTAACCATTGCTGAAGGTATGAGCTATGCTATACTGGCGAAAAAATGGTAAAGGCGACAAATTATACTTCACTGCGTGAGGAGACTGAGAAGGTCCATAATGATCATCCACATTCCTTCAATGGTGTAAAGAGTGACTCTGATAGCATCCTGATTGATGCATTTCGATGGTCTCATTGTAAGAAACCGTTACCGCAGGAAGTCATGCGGTCTGTTGGTATCCCTCTGCCTGTTGAATATATCGAGGTATTTCTTCTCGTTATTTTGAGCTACTTCCTTTCATGGTTCTAAGCCTAAGTGAATATGCACTCTTAAGGGTGCCTTCTTCTAGTTTCATAATGTAATGCCTAAGAAACTATGGATTCTCGAGTTGCTTCAGAAAGGATGTTGGTTAAAAAGATCTTCCTGCTGCTCTTCACGTGAACAGTCGCCAAAAACTTAATGTGATACGAACAAAAGTACGAGCCTTTATACCGAACTGTTGCCTTTGCCTTGAATCCCATGATTGTTTTGAGTTTTGACTGATCTATCAGGACTTCTTATTTGAACCTCTTTTTTAACTTGTCTACATCCCTATGTAAGGTAACAAGCTGGTTTTTGGAATAGGTATCTTGTTCCTAAGATATATTACTTCTGCAACTGAGAATTTGTTGCAGAGCTGTTGTTCTAATATAGGAACAGTTGCATTCATATTGGTTTTTATTTCGTCCATACGATTAGTTGTATTTGTGCCGTTTTTCCTTTTATTTCGTCCATCCTGCAATGAGGGCTGCAGCATCTCTTACCTTTGATCCTGAACAGGTATTGGAAGATAACCTTGACTGGGAGGATGTGCAGTGGTCACAAACTGGTGTTTGGATAGCTGGAAAAGAATACACACTTGCTAGAGTCCATTTTCTTTCACAAAATTAGCTTTGTTTTGGTACCAAGTATGGTGTATTTATGACTTAAGACCCCTTGGGATGTAAAATGTGATGTTGAATATAGTAATTAGTGTTTAATCATAAGTTAACTGCATTTTTTTGACCAACATGCCAAAATATAACGCCTTGAAGCTGGAAATAGCTGAAAGAGAAACTTTGGCTGCTTGTTTGCAACAAAGATAATTAAGTTTGGCTAAAAACCAAAGTTGTCTTTACTTCGAGTCAGGTTTGGACCTGCCCCTAATAAAAATACTTTGGGTTTGAGCCGTGTCTATGCTCTTGCCCCGTTTTGATCAACGCAATACAGGAAGTTAGAAATTGGGCTGCACTTTGGTTAGAATTTGGGTAGAGACGAAAGCAAGGAGGAAACAGGACATGTTGGTTTGTTTCTCGGGAAAGTGATATTCTTGTTGTTTCATTGACGGTTGAAAGAATTTTAAACTTTTAACTGATAATAGAATGGGTCTGATTCTTCTTCCAATTACACAAGTATCGAGACAGCAAATCATTAACAAAACAAAGGGAAAAGGACAAGAATTGGAATCATTGAATATGTCATCAAATCAAAACAAAGCAAGAGGAAAAAGATTTCCAAGGTCTACATTTGCAGGCTCTCAATTGTGTGTGAACTCTACTTCTTTATTGTTAATTCTTAATAAATTTATACGCCTCAGACAATTTCTCGGACCGAGTCCTAGGTCGGCCAGATTTGTGTTAGAACACCAACTCCTTGTATATATGTGTGTGTGTGATTGTGGGTATGAATGACAGATAGCAATCTGAAAACTTTGAGAACTGGGTATTGATCAGGTTTTTGAAGAAATGGTTATGAAGGATACCTTTTACTTGTCACATGGCTCGCCTATGCTGTCCATTGACGGATCCATTGAAGCACGGAGCTTTTTCCAGTCATGGCAGGACCAAGTCTTGAAGGAGAGACCCTCTTCAATTCTTGTCATCTCCGGCCACTGGGACACTGACGAGCCCTTCGTTAACGTTGTCCAACAAAACGACACCATTTACGACTTCTATGGCTTCCCCAAGCCCATGTACGAGGTCATTCACATTTCTTCTCAGCAACCTCAAGCTGGTTTCTTTTGATCCTTAATGCTTAGGTTTCCGACAGGTTTATACAAAACCTGTCAAAGTGAACATCTTCATAGCAATTTCGTGTGAAAATCACTCGGTGATGATACCATCAGTGTTGAAATTTTCCCATTATATCTTAAAGTATTGCAGGCTTGGAATCTGCAGATTTCTGACCATTGCAGAGTTGGAATCTGCAATTTGCTTTTGTTACTTGCTGTGATAGCTTTTCCTGTGGACATTGCAGCTAAAGTATACTCCTCCAGGAGCTCCACAACTTGCAAAGAGAGTTAAAGAACTGCTTGTAGCATCAGGATTTAAGACTGTTCACGAAGACAGGAAGCGAGGTGTTGACCATGGAGCTTGGGTCCCATTGATGCTAATGTATCCAGAAGCTGATATCCCAGTTTGTCAGCTGTCCGTCCAGTCTCATAAAGATGCTACTTACCATTACAACATGGGAAAGGCACTGGCACCTCTTAAGGATGAAGGTGTACTGATAATTGGTTCTGGTTCTGCTACACACAACCTGAGGGCCATGCAACCTCGTGGCAGTCCGATCGCTTCATGGGCAGTGGAATTCGACACTTGGCTTAAAAATGCTCTTCTTGATGGAAGGTAAAAGAGCTCAGTTTAGATCATGGTTTTAAATTGCAGTCCACAATTGCAGTTAACGGTCCAATCTCAAAACTTTGATGTAGACATTGTTTCACCTGCAGCAATTCCCTCTGCTTCTAAAGCCATGAAACTGAAACCTTTCTGGCGTTTCTTTTTCATGCAGATATGAAGATGTGAATGAGTATAAAACTAAGGCACCATATGCCAAGCAAGCTCAACCATGGCCGGACCATTTTTACCCTTTGCATGTGGCCATTGGAGCTGCTGGTGAGAACTCCAAAGCCAAACTTGTGCACCACAGCTGGGACCATGGCACCCTTTCATATGCTTCTTACCAGTTCACAGCAGATGCTTGAATTAATCTTCCTTCTGCAAATGAAAATCCCATGTGAAATTGTTGCACAAATGAATTATCAGACCTAATGTTCTCTATGCACAAGAATGATATAAAACTTGAATATTTGAAACTGTTATCTATGAATTCCTCCAGTTCTGTTTATCTTACTGACCTTATCAATCCAACAGTGTGGGAAGAGAATAGTTGAAACCTGCCGGCCTTCGTGACAACAACATATTCAGAATAAATTACTTCAAGAATAAGCAATTCAAAAGTCAGACAACAGAATAACTCAACTCAATCAAAGAGCTAAAAAGGCAAAACGCCAAACATACGCATGTGTTAGAACTAATCCTCCTTTTCTTATCAATTTTCTTTTTCTAGAGTTTGTACAAAAAGAAGAAATTGGAATTGGAAAGGAACAACTTCTACACTGACTCCACTTCTTCCAAGGCAATTAAAGCCTTTGTTTCCCCTATTTACAAGTTCATTTGGCGCCAGAAGGAAAAACTCTCACTACTGAGAAAAAAAGAAAAATAAAAAGAAACCACCTCAATGTACAACCATTTAACATTTTTTGCTACCATCTAACATTGTTTGCTACCATCAAATGCAATCAACAAATCCTTTCCGTGGATACTCTACTTGCATCTCCCCCACCTCGGGCAATAATATAATAATTATGGATAATAACTTAGCAAGAACTCCTACACCTGCGACAAATGAACTTGGCAGGCACGGATACGGAGTCAGGAATTCCGGAACATCTAGTATGCTGCCACACTCCACAAACATCACAAGCTAACATTCTCTCGCCGTCATCATCTCTAGCCCCGCAACTGCATTCCACAGTCCATCTCTCCATTCCTCTCTCCATTCTAAATTTGTTTACATTATGTTTCCCAAGGCATCTCCCTCGAACTTCTACGTATTCAGCTGACCCCAACAAGAGTTTGACCTGGGTGGAATCATCAACACCACTATAGCCAACTAGCTCCTCGGCTTGGAATCTCCTGAAAATCAAATATACATCTTGCAATGCCCTTGTTGCTTCAAATTTGAGATCAGAAAGGGTAGCATTCGGTGGCAAGACAAGTACTTCTGGGGGAGTATCAGGGCCATTTTCTTCAACTTGGTCGAAGTTTTGTACATGACAATTTATGCATAGAAAAAGGGGATTCGTAATTGCTATTGCCACTTCAGGCTTGTAGTCTTTCACAAACTGCTTGCAATCAAGAAGCTTTTCTGCTGAGCTGATTGCAAAACTTCTTGTTGCCTCAGGACCATAGCTTGCCATGGTTAGAGGGTTTAGCAGGCTTTCATAAAGAAATCGAAGATCCTGCACAAGATTTTCTTCAGATGGGCAGGTAATGACAGGCGAACCATGACCAACATTGTTTTCATTTGATGGTTGATTTCCAGCCTCAAGTCTGTACCAATCAAAATGCAAAAAGCTAAGGTTTTGAATACAGGTATAATGAGGAACAAATTGATTGCTCAACATTTTAGAAGTTTATGAGGGAAAAACAAGATCTTGTATGCCTAAAGATCACGAACCATGAACTCCAAAGAAATTTGCTCTCAAGATTCACATGTTGTGATCTTGACATATTATGCAAGTTGTAGACAAGATGAAAACCAAAACGAAAATGAACACTGAATTGACAACTTGCTGAAGTAGTGCATTATTGAGACGTTACTCTACATGATATCCAGCTGAACAGAGTCAGAGACTCATATCGAGACAGAATAATGCGCCTACCTGTACTCCAAAGCACCTGAATCGTGATTGCACCGTGTAACAACAATCATTCCATCAGCTGTTGTCTTCCCTCCAATTTCCTTAAGGCAATGATCAAGGAGCACTGGTGTAGCTACCTTGCACACAGCACCTCTGAGAGCACGCCAACTAACCCAGTTGGATCCCGAGACTGCTCGGAGTACTCTAAGCATGGCTTCTTCAACACGTTCAATATCAGTCATACTCAGTGACGGAGAATCTGATTTAAAATTTTGAATCTTTCTATAAGAAGAATCAATCCTTGGGGACTTGCGGCTGCTGTGGATCAAACTCATCAAATAACAAAAGAGATCCCTAATATTGACAAGCTCACGATCAGACAAGGATTGGTAGAATGAGATCTTGTCTTGCAATCGAGTGCGTGGTTTCCGTCCTTGAGAAAGATAGACACACAATGATTGGCTGGAGAGAGTTTCAATAGCTGACTTGTAGGCATCAACAGTCAGAGCGAAACTACCAGCACCAAATTCATAGCCCCAGTTACCATACCATGACCTGCCATTGGTTATGGCATGAAGAAGCCTATATTCCAAACCATACTTTTTTGACACGTCCATCACACTAATCTTCCTGTTCATGCACATCAAAAGACAACATGTTGAGTTGGCTCATAACTACATATTGCAGTGCTAGCACGCATGCTATAAAAACCCAACACAATATTGACATAAATCAATCCTGATCCCAGAAACAAACGCTTGCTATCAGGAGGTGTGGGAAAAATCTTCCATATATTGAGCCTATGTGATTTTACAAGCGAGGCAGTTTGAAAAACTGCAACACCAAATGGCAGGATTCCAATATCTTGATAATATATTTACTTGTTAAATATTTACTAACCTGACTCCAAGAGTCTTACATAAGCGATCCCAGAAGTCCATGATGTGACATCCAGATAGGACCCTCGATCCACCTTCTCTACCGTTGACCCTAAGTAGGTGCCCATAACCGTTCGCGTGGACAACAGCATGAAGAAGATGAGTAGTATCTTCCAACTGATGGTAAATCCAGTCTTCAACATCATCCGTTGTCGTAATGTGGTTGCATGTCTTGCACCTGATGACGAAGAATCAATTTACAATTCCAAAAAATAGATAATATATAACCATCAGCAAACGTGATTCAAGCTTTAATTAACCAATGCATCACTACTCAGTAAACAAACATGCACAATGAATTAAAAAATTACACACTGGAGGTGTTCAATAGAGAATTTCAAAGGGCGTGCTTTGTCACGACTAAAGACATTTGAAATCTTATCCCATGAACATGTATTTAGAACATATATAACTATTTACCATCGATGGTAAAAAGAAAACGTCCTTCATCAATGTGAAAAGGCAAAATAGAAGAATACCAAAGATTATACAGTAGTTTCATGATAACTACATTCTGAGAAAACCGAAAATTCGGTATAAGGGACAATACTCAATTGATCACAATTCATGTTTCTGAAGTTAGAAAGCGTGTTGGTGTTACCTTGATTCTGAAAAATGCATAACCTCTCCACAACATGCACATGGCTTATGATACCCTCCAATAGAATTACCATCAGCCTTAATAATGAAATGATAACGCTTGGTGCACACTGGGTGTCCGCTCCAACCTAAACATAAGTAAACCAAAATAAATAAATAAATAAGCAACACCCAGAATAGTTACAGTAAAGAAACCATCTCTATCAGTTCAGACAACCAGTGCATAAATATCATAAATAAGCATATCATCGAGTAATTTAAGCAAATATCAGTTATTTAACCTAAGACGAAATAGTGTCTATCAAGATGTCAAAGTAACTCTATCTTGATCAAGCTAGAGAAGAAGATTTCTGCTTTTTTGGATAACTTAAAGTAGAAGAATCAACTAATTACGGGACAGCTAAGCAAACACGCAATGTCACACTCCCACAAGACGACAGCGGCGGAAAGATAATACTAGGAACTACAGAGTGGGGTCTGACACTTAAAAAGAAGGGCACTTTTGACTAAAACTACTCTCTAGGTACCATAGATAGTAATAGCTGTCACGCACAAGGCAAAGCAAACATTATTGTACTGTCCATTCAATTTTTTGAAAATAATCAAATATATTATTTGGATTGGAAAAGCATTGCATGATCGCCATGTGTCTGTGTCCAAAATCAGTCAACATCACATCAATTGGTTGATTAGACCCCACAATGTCCACCCCTACAAGTTATCAAATTTCTCGTTCTACGTCTCCGTTCTTCTCACGAGATTATTCAAATTTAGTCTGCGTTCTTGGTCATCAATCATTCATCTCAATCACCCAGGTTACTTGGACACGTAAGCCACGAGATGAGACAATCAGGTATGGGCGCTATTTTCAACCGCTTTTAGAGGAAAAAAAAGAAGACACCACACAAACAGAAAGTCGGTTTTCCCGCCCTAGAAACCGGCAAACCGGATAATGACCGGGAAGAAATAATATTGATATTCTGAGCCGACTCGGTAACTCACCGACGACGCGGCACTGATCGCAGTAAAGAGATCTAGATCTGGCCACATCCTCCTCAACGACGTCCAAGCCAACCGCCGGCGCCGAAGCTGAATCGACACCGACACGGAAGGACATCTGCCACGTCAAAAGATGGGGGATAAGGGAAGCCGGGGGAGGACAGAGCGCGTGCTCGTTAAGGAAGGATTTTACGTTAGCTCTGAACGGTGCTCGCGGATGGTCGTCGGTGGGAGGGAAAGATAGGAAGTCATATAGATCGGCGGTTACTCTTCTCTTCATCCTCTTCATAGGCCTGCCGTTGACAACGACCATCTCACCGGCGCGTGGGGGTGGGGGTAGATTCGGTGAATAGAAAGGCAGTGGTTGAGAGCTGTGGATCTGTGGGTGTAGATCAGAGAAGATCAGAACCGGAGAAGAACGAGAGAGAGAGAGAGAGAGAGGAGGAGGTTTGTTTGGAGTGTGTGTTAGGGTTATGAGGGAGTGTTTGGAGACAGTGATAATGATGGGTGGGGTTAGGGTATGTATGCGTGTATGATCTAGTCTCTAGAGACCATTAGATTAAATACTATTTTTAATTTAAAATTTTAAAATTTCAATAAATTGTTTCGAAGTCTTAGCTCCTTAAGCGAGCTTACCGCTTGTAAACACATACCTCTCTCTTACTATATATGGAAATCTAATATATTTATATATTTTAATACCCTTTTTTTAGAATAATATTAGTATTATCTTGTGCTTATAATAGGTAATTTTAGTGAATAAAAATAAATACTTAAAAAGGACAAGTTGTCCTTTTTTGATAAGAAAGCAAAGTGTGTGTTGAGCGGAGTGGAGACTTTCTTGGAACCTTCTTGGCTTTTTGTTTCCTATTTAGAAAAGGAAAATAAATTTTACAATTTATGTCCTTTTCAACTCTTTGCCTTTAAATATAGTAGCCCACTTGTTATCTAAATTACCTATTAAGTTTTTAGATATCCTAATAGGCTTAGTTGGGACATAAAACCTATTTTTTTTGTTAAACACTCTAAATTATAATACTGTTTCGTCTTATTAAATAAATACTTTTTAAAAAAATGGGTCATTTTAATCGGCCTTACCCAATGTTTAAAAATTGTTAAATATAAATTTGAATTTAACAAATATGAGTGAAAAGATGTAAACTAAATTATTTGTAACGGAATAATTTGAATTCATTAATTTTTTATTAAAAAGTTTTATTTTTACTGATGTTTTAAAACTAAAACTAAGGTTTTAAATGTTTAACTTATATCGTCACAAAATTGGTAAAATATTGAATAAAATTAAATAAATTAAAGTATAGTTGAAAGAAAAATTTCTTATTACGGAATAATTTAAATTTTAATTAAAAATATTATTAGATTAAAATTAATTATTTATTTTAATTTATAAGAATTTATTAATTTATAAAAATTTATCAATTAATTAATAAAATAAACAATTTTTAACAACAGGAATTATTAAAATAAATTAAAACAGAAAATTAAAACATGAACTAAAAATTAAAAAATACAAAACTTTTATCGTTAAATTAGAATATCAAATTGGTTTTTATAATTTCTACAATTAAATAAAAAACTAATAAAGTTAAAAGGCCACTTTCTTTAAGTTAGGTGACTTTTTCTCTCTTATTTTATTGGTTTTGGTGAATACTCAAATCCTTTGTTTCAGTTACTCTGTTTCAATCATGTTTTATTAAATTTTATTTATTTATTTATATGAGGTTTATATAAATATGTAAATAAAATTTAATAAATGTATAAATAAAATTTAATAAAATACGATAAAAACACTATCACAACAGAATATCGGATACCTTATAAAATGCTCTAAGGAATTTCTGGGTAGTCCTTTGTTTTGTGTACCTATCATTTGGAAATTCTGCCATAAACCCTTTGACATCCATGACACCAAACACAAATTGAGAAGGAATTAAGCTTAAAAAGGCTCTGTTGCTTATACCAAGGAAGTATTGTTTTGTTTACACAGATTCCTACTAAAACGCTCCTTTCTCGGATCTCATCGATTAGACATGATAGCCTTGAAATGACAACAGAGTATTAACACTCATTTATCTTTGTCCAATTCTTTGCTCCATCCAAATATGGCAACACCCCAGCTGCGTATTGCGCTCACGTGTACGACAACATCTTATGTGTTTCTTGAATGTGTGTCTGGAGACGTGATTTGACACAGTTTCATTGGAGCACCTTCCGGTTGTAGCAGCAGCAGGATTTGAAGCAGTTAGGAATGGCAGTAGGTTTACTCAATATAAAAAAAATAGATATTGCCGCGATTCGCTGTGTAATCGGTCTTCTCTTTTCTTTTCTATTAAAAAAATAGATATTGCGACTAAAAATGTATTTTAAATAGATTTGAAAAATAGACTTGAATATAGATTTAGATATAAGTACCTTACCTTTTTTTATTAACTCTATTTTTTATTTTTTTATAAATATTTATAGTTAAATATAATAAAATATTAATATTTTCTGAAAAGAAATGACTTTAAAATCTCCACTTTACTTCTCAATAATCACCTTTTTCATTATATTTTATTTTCTTATAGAATGATAATAATACAAATGATATGGAGATGGAGTTTTGAATGTTGTGGAATTCACGCAAAGACAATTTAAAGCTTTAGATATTTTAGTTTTTGTTCCAATTTTTTATTGTGAAAAATATATGTTGTCTTTGCACTAGATATTATGATTTTTATTATTCCAATTTTATGATTTTTTAAGACATACAAATCAAAATCTTGACTTATTATTATTAAAGT
>JAOTBA010000203.1:29634078-29661600 GCA_025629845.1 Erythroxylum squamatum
TAAAAGTGCTTTTTATTTTTATGTTACCAAACAGTCTACTATATGAAGCTCTTTTAAAACAACTGTTTTTTAATTAACAGCCAAAAAATCAACTAGCTTCTTAAAAAAACTCTTTTAAAAAAAGCTCTATTAATATAAGCACATCAAATACTAAATCTTATCTACATATTTATATAAATTCTGTATAAATATATAGATAAGATTTAATAAAACAAAATTGAAACAGAAAATTTGGTGTGCTACTCGATACCCTTAATGTGATCATTGTTAATGGGATGTTCCATAGACCAACGTTTGAAATCAATAATGTAGATACTCTGGAAGTCACTGTTACCAACAAGCCCATTATAATGTCACCATTCACTGGTTAGTATTACGTTTAGGTACATGCATCGCATTTCTTGTTAAAACATTTAATTCATTAACAGGCACGCCGTGAGGCATATGAGAACGACATGGGTGGATGGGCAGAATCTGATTTAATCTGATTTATAATCGTTAGTAAAATCGAACTTGTATCAACATATCAGTGTCTTGAATCTTTCATAGGTGGCAATTTGCGCAAAAAAATTTACTAATTTTATGCTCAAAACTGTAAGCATATGGGTTGTAACTTGTAATAAAAAGCAGATACCGATCATACAAGAATTGTGCTTAAGAACCACTCAATTCAGGTTGCTCTTTATTTAAGAAATTGATTCAAACAAATCAAAGCCAAAATTTCCTAATTAAGACTTGTCATTATCCCTATTTGCTCTCCTCTGATTAATTGATTCAATTTATGCTTAGCCCAAGATTTCCTTAAATTTTAGCTATCCTTTCTTAAAGTACAACTAAAAGTCACTAGTTAAATAAATTAGGATTAACTTTAAGACCTCTCGATACGCAAAGCTTTTCTTAAACATTCAACTAGATATGAAGTTATCATATAGGCAATATATCAATCTATTGAAATCTCTTCCTAGTAAATCAATAACTTGTTATCTATAAGTCTATTAAGTGTCAACTCTCGTTGTTCATTTAATACAGATTACTAAGTTCACTCTCTCGATTTGTTGCTAGGTTTAAGCTCAATAAATAACACAAACATTTATATTATTAAATCAACAAATGAAGGTTCACAAATAGTTCAAACAACAAATCCTAAAAAAAATTTAGCCACTCATAATATCATTAACATCCCCAACAACCAAACAATCCATAATAAAGATATTAGAAGAGAAAAAACTAAATAAGAACTAAATGAAGCAAACTCCTCTTCTTTTTTGCCCAAATCTGAAAAATCTGGAAGTGGTGTGCTATTTGTTCAATTGAGAATGAAAATCTTGAGTTTCTACCTTTCTCTAAGCTCTCAATGTGTTTTTTTAGCTCAAGGAGGTAAGTTTCCCGTGACCCCCTTTCGACCCTAGGGATTTGTATGTATCATAAGACAAGTCATAAAATCCTAAAAATAAGTGAAACCTATGTGGTCATTTTGCCTCTAGTTCCCATGATTGTGGGAATTATCCCTGTGCTTCACACGGTCGTAGGTTAACGTGGTAGAAATATTCTAAAGAGATTTCCCACGGTCGTGGGTTAATGTGACAGAAACATTTTGAAGAGATTTCTCAGGATCGTGAGTTCTTGTTTTACAGCTCCTCCACTTCTCTTCTGCTCTCTTGGTCCCTAGCTCAATCATAAAGGTGGCCACCCTTAATTCCTACACTAAAAAGAACAATTCTTACTCTAAACCAACATCAAACATAAAAGGACAACCATAAAAATCAAAGTAAACAAAAACACACAAAATAAGTCCTCAAATACCATAATAATAACCTATTAAGCAAGAAACACATATCAAATACTTAGAAAAACACACGCTAATGCACAACTATCGACACCCTCTCCTTGTAAGCTGCATCCTGGCACTTCACATGCTCCACCTCCAACTTTGCCTCCGTCCTTCGGGGACAGATCCTCTGTCCTAAACAATGTGTACTTACCATGTTCCATTAAATTCAAGCCCTCTATTTTGTGGGACTCACATAAATAAAGGGCTTGGATTTAATGAGACAGGATAAGTACACATTTTTTGGGATTGAGGATCTCATGCCCCGTTGGTCACCCTAACCATAGTCTTTCTGACACCAACCTCTCTCTCCAAACACAACCTTATGTTCCTTCCCCTCATCATCAAATTCTAGCAGCATCAATAGTCCCTATACAAACCTTTTCTCTCCAAACACTCCCTTTTGTTCCAGACCAACCTTTTAGTCTCTCACACCTCCACCTCCTCTCCCCACCACCACCCTCTCCCTGTCACCTCCCTTTCTGTCCA
The DNA here is from genome assembly GCA_025629845.1 of Erythroxylum squamatum. NCBI lineage: Eukaryota > Viridiplantae > Streptophyta > Magnoliopsida > Malpighiales > Erythroxylaceae > Erythroxylum > Erythroxylum squamatum. The sequence continues at coordinate 29,636,396 of JAOTBA010000203.1, forward strand.
CCATAACCTCCTCTACGTTGCCTCCGCTCTTTGAATCAGCGTCTATGATTGCGCCACCTTTGCTCTTCTAGATATTGTCAATGGCGTTGGGTATATGTGAAGAAATCGCAACAGAGGCAGAGAAATCGTAGAAGTCGCATGTAGAGACATTTGTTTTTGTGAAAAAAAAAACTTGTTTTAAAAATTCATAAAAATGTGATTTTTACGTTTTCGTAAAATTGTTGCCGTTTTCTTATTTTTAGAAACAAAAAATGAAAACAAGTTTCATCAAACACGTTTTGAGCAATTGTTTCCTTTTTTTAAGGAAACAACATCAAGAAACAAAAAGAAAAACCAAACACTTCTTTTTTTTTTTGTCTTTAAATCAGGGTATTCACCGGCGGACTCAATAATTAAACGTCTCGTTGACTTGTAGGCACCTGACAGGGTGGAACAGCTGGCTCAAAGATTTAAGGCTACTCCATACCCAAAACCAAGGATCGAACCTCTGACCTTTGGTTAAGGATGAATGAGTCCATGCCACTCAACCACACCCCTTGAGTTTATCAGATACCTCCTTTAGTACATGTCTTTATACCCAAAAAAAATTATTAAAAGTTAACTTTGGGTCAAATTAAATTTATCTTTATCTAATGTATTTTGGATTCACTGTCTCTTTTAATTAGTTATAGATTAAAATACTTGTGATTTAAATATCATTGTATGTTAAATAGTAAAAGTTAAAAGGCATAATGAAATCCTAAACTTCTTTGATATCTCATGTTTTCAAATTTTTTAATGAACTTGAAAAATAATATAATCCAACCGTTTAAACTAGTTTAAACTTTTTAAAGCAAACTTAAGAAAAATTGCAAAAGTCTTCATGTATTTGAAATTTTAAGATTGGCTAATATGATTTTTTATGATTAAGAAATTTTTAAATCTCGAGAATTTGTATTTCTTAATTGTTTTAAATTTAAAATTTAGGCTTGATTAGTTTAATAATTTAAATAATTTAGAAATAATTATCACAACTAGGCGTATTCTTATTAAGATGATCTCAATTTAAATATCCACAAATTATGATGGACTTAATCCAATTAAAATATCATTGCTCACCCATATTAAAATAATCGATCTACAATTATCTTTATTTACCGGCTGTGTGGATCAACCATGTAAGTATTTGGAACCTTGTGAAGCGTGAAACCATACATGATTGTGTATACACCCATGTGGATGACATATGCAATCGTGTGTGACGACCGTGTAGCTTTTTGTAACTGTGTAAATTAGCGACTAAAGTGATACTAAAATGTACAAGATCGTATAGATAACTGAGTATGTTTTAAAAAACCTAATTCGAAATATAAAAAAGAGAAGACTTGGGTTTGTTTATTGGGGGCGTAAAAACACGAAAAAGAAAAATGATTAATTACAAAAAAATTTAAAATTTCGTTAAATTTTTAATTATAACCCAAACTTTAAAAAATAGTAATAAAATGCTCAAACTTTTAATTTTTTTTTCAATTCTAACCTAGTGTTAGTTTTACCATTATCTTTGCTGACGTGACAGTATCTCGTGTATAAAGACCCTTATTAATCAAATACATCAACGTAATTAGAATAAGTTAATTAGATGATTGTAACGATGCCGTTTAATCATCTCTCTCAACTCTCACTTGCACCCAAAATCCTAGCGTGCCTGTGGATTTCTGGACAGTATCAAGCTTCCTTTCTAGAGATGCAATAGTGCTTACATGAGAGTTTAGTCGGCTAATTTCGTCCTTCATGTTAGCTTTTTCTCTAATAGCAACTTCTTCACAAACAATGCTAAGTACTTGCAATTCCTTAATTTCAGATAACATCTTTGCAACAGTTTTAGCAGTTGCTTGGCTGCCAGTCTGTGAGAAGCAACCTCCTTATGAAGTACTTTTAGTGCTCGATTTGCTTCGTCGCCCAATTGCCTTTGCTGCTATTCAAGTTTACATATTTCCTAAACAAGTATTGATGGATTCGTAGAAGTGATAGATTGTCTAAGCATTTTCTACTTTCCAAATAGTCCTTTTCTTGCATTCGGAGTGGTTTTATTAGCAATAAATTCATTTTCACAAGTAAAAGAAAGACACCTGACTGTTTGACTTGAAGGACCACTTTGATTTAGGCCCAATAAATGTCAAAAGTTAGAGATAAGCAATGGCATTCATAGAAGTCAAGAACGAAAATATTCGCTACCTTCTACTCCTTACGCGATTAATTGAAAGATGTTCCAATTGACCATGGTTGGTGTTGAGATCTCGCTGCTGGAAGGCTCCAGTTAGGGTTTTGGGTGAACATGAGAGCTGGGAGATGATTGAAACGACATCATTTCAATCATACATCGTTTCAATCATCTAACTCACTTATGCTAATTGCGCTAATGTATTTGATTAATGAGAGTCCCTATACACGTGGTACTGTCAAGTTAATAAAGATAACAATGACATTAATATCGGGTTAGAATTGACAAAAATTGAAAGTTCAAACATTTTATTGCTACTTTTTTAAATTTAGGTTATAATTGAAAAATTGACAAAAATTTATACTTTTTTTGTAACTAACCCAAAGGAAAAAGAAGAGAGAGAGAGAGAGAGAAAGCAAGTCATTTTTAATTATCATATTTATTTGATTGATTTTAGGATTAAGTTTTGACTGTGTTGATTTGCATATTAACTTTGCTTTCAATCTTTATTTTTTTTTAATTTTTTGAATACAGAGGAAAGCAAAACACCCTAAACTATCTCAGCGCTTTAGGATACAACGCGCCGTGGTGGTCTTTATGGAGAAGCTCCAGGACGGTCATCGGTGGCTCACGGAGAGCAGAAAAGCCCGGACTAGCTAGAGTAGCAAGCGAAGCCATCCTATCGGCACACTGGTTCCCTTCACGATAAACATGTTGAAGAACTACTTCCCAATCACGCTGGAGAAGCCTCCGAGTACCTGTCACCAACAAGAGATCGTTAGATAAAACTGGGTAAGAAGAAGACAAGATGTTAATAACTTTAAGGGAGTCCAGTTCGATCATGACTCGGTGGTAGCCGAGGTTTCAAGCAAGGTGGAGCCCCGAGTGTACTCCCTAGAGTTTGGTAGTAAGTGGGAAACTTATTATTGTGAAATAAGAGAACAAATTTTGTGATTCCTTATTTGTGATTAATGAATTTGATTATCGATTTGACCCTGTAATTATTCCCTCTACTCTAGAGGATTTTCTACATAAATCTCTGTGCTTGTTTCTTTATTAAGTTTTTTATTTCTCACTGATATTATCTGATTAAACTTAACTAGAGTGCTTTATTGCTACAATTAAGTTGATCCGAAAGAGAGTTGTGTTTTTTTTTTTTTGTGTTTGTTCTTGTCTCCAAACAAAAAAGTGGAGGTGTAGCCTTTTCCATTTTTAGCAAAAAGAAAAATATTTATTACTTTTTGTTGGTGAGCTTTGAAGCAACTATTAAAATTAGTCTTTTATAATCATAAAGTCACAAAAAAGCCTCTTTGTGAAATACAAAAGAAAGATTGCGTACATCATAAACCTCCCTAGACCTCCACAAAGCGGAAAGTTTTGTGTACTAAATATGTTGACTTTAACTTTACTTTTTGTTAAAAAGTGCACACGACTCTTATAATCACATTAATCAGAACACTTTTAGATAACTTATTGATATTCTTACATTCATTAAATTTTATTTAGATCATGTTCAGCATTAGAATTTATACATGAAAAATATTATGATTTCTTTAGTATACGGAAAATTAGAAAATTTAGTAAAAGAACATTATCATGCCAGAAGGATTTTGGTTCACACAACCTGCATTATGGTTTTTGTACTTTCTAAAGCTAAGTTCATAAAGTCATGAAGTTCTTCCACATATGTCTGTCATTGCAAATGAAATGACTTTTGCCTTTTTTTTCAACAAGGGTTGAATTTATTGATACATTTCGAGTGTTTACTGACTAAATTATTGGATGCACATAATAATTTATAAATTAAAAGTACTAAACAGTATATTTTCTGTGTTCAAAAGAAAATTTTAGTGAATCCCAAACAAAAGTTTTGTACAAAAGGATAAGATGGAAAGCTGTGGAATAGTGGGAAATTATGAAACTATTTGGTTGGTTCGAGGATCATGATATAGTTTTTGAGCCAAAAAGGGGATAGTTTTGCAACCAACTTACCCAAAAAAAAAAAAGGACAGGAACAAAGGAAGGATACGTGTTAGAGAGGATGGACTAGTATTGTCATGCTGATGATTGCAAGAACCGTTTCTAACCTTTTTTTTAATTTTCCTGGAAAGAGACAGATCATTTTCTATACATTTCCATGCCACCAATCAACCCTTTTAAGCAGCTCTTAAAGTGTGACAGAGAAGGAAGAGATAAAAGGGAAGAATTTTTACTTGCTGATCATGAAGATGGCAAAAGGGTGTTATAATTCTTGCATGGTTGTCGTTTTCGTGATGATTCTGATATGGGTTAACGCAGATGGAGTCACAGGATCAGCTCCACAATTTCCAGCCATGTTTGTGTTTGGAGACTCCTTGGTTGATCATGGAAATAACAACTTGCTCATCGGTTCATTTGCTAAAGCGATCTACTTACCATACGGGATTGATTTCTCTGGAGGGCCAACTGGAAGATTCTGTAATGGCAAGACCATCATTGATTTTCTTGGTACATAATAATAACTCTTTCATTAAGCATCACCATAGAAGTTCCTACCATCAAATTCCATGGCAGATAGTTCATTGAAACTGTTCATCTCTGGTATTTCTCGCGTTGCAGGAGATTTGGTGGGTCTACCTCCTCTCCCACCCTATACAATTACACTCATACCAGGAAGCAACATTCATGGTGGAATCAATTTTGCTTCTGCAGCTGCTGGAATTCTCGACGAGACTGGCAGAAACCTAGTAATTTCATGTCCCATATTGGATTATCTGTTCTTGTTGAATGATCTAACTCTCCAGCCTTATGCAGATATGACATTTCAGGTTTTTGATGTGTGATGTGAGACAGGGAGATCGGTTTAACTTCAGGCAACAGGTGGAGAGCTTTGAGAGTAGCTTGAGCAAATTGAGTAACCAAATGAACGAGGATGATCTGATTCAGTACTTGGCCAGGTCTTTGGTGGTGATAAACATTGGAAGCAATGACTATATCAACAATTATCTGTTGCCTTCAATTTACTCCACTAGTTCCATTTACAGCTCCCAGGATTTTGTTGATCTTCTTATTGGGACTTACACCACCCACATACTGGTATATTTCATGTCTCCTGAACCCAAACCCGAATCCGAAACCACTATTCTTCGGTGGAATCCACAATCGCTACTCTTTCATTTCTGCTCTCATTCTTGTCAATGTTTATGATCTTGCAGGGTTTAAAGAAATTAGGACTTAGAAAATTTGTGTTGGCCGCAGTAGGTCCCTTGGGATGCATACCAAACCAACTAGCTAGTGGACTTGCTCCTCCAAGGAAGTGCGTGTCCTACGTTAATAGTCTTGTCCAGATGTTCAATATGAAACTCAGGTCTCTCGTTGATCAGCTAAACAAGAACCACACATCATCACTGTTCGTGTACGCCAACACTTATGGAGCTTTCAATGAAATTCTCAGCAACCCTTCTGCTTATGGTAAGCAATCCAGCACTAAAATTTTTCAAAAAAGCTTGATCAGAAACGTTAATGGAAGTTGTTTGCAGCATTCACACAAACAGATAGAGGGTGCTGTGGAATTGGACAGAACAGAGGTCAAATAACCTGCCTGCCATTGGCAATCCCGTGCTTCGACAGGGACAGCTACATTTTCTGGGACGCGTATCATCCAACACAAGCATTCAACCAAATCATTGCTCAAAAGGCCTACTCTGGCTCTCCCGCCGATTGCTACCCTGTCAATATTCAACAAATGGCTCGACTTTGATCTCAATCTCAACTCTAATTTGTTTAGTATTTGATAATAACTTGTGGATGCTTTCATTCAGGAGAGTTATGTAGTTAGGGACTGGACTGGACTGGACTGACTCCATTTGTATCCACTTCATTACAAAATTCATCGGATAATTAGTTTAACCCGATCCCGTTCTCAAATAATTAGTTCGAGTTAATCGATTTTTGAATTAAATTAAAAATTAAATTGAAAATTGAAAATTTGCTTATTCCAAGTTTGGAAGCCTTAGTTTGATGTGAACTCGATTGATAATTTTTTTGAATTTATATTAAAATATAAACTCTATGTGTGTGTAATACTATAAATTTCAAACTCGTACATTAATAAGTAGTTTAAGTTGTGTAGGTGTAGCCACTTGGCCTTCTAAGAGGTGAGCCCGCTTGGCCCGCCTGTGGGGTTTCTTCGAATAAAAAAAAAAAAAAGTAGTTTGAGTTGCCCCCTAAGGAGTAGTTGAGTTGGTGGAGTAGAGGAGCATAGGGTCAAAAGGTCCTGTGCTCGATTTTCTCTACTTACGCTCTTTTAATCGAACCTGTCGTACAAGACTTGCCTAGTGTGGAGTACTCGGTTAGCATAATTTACAGGTTATTGCATCAATTCGGAGGTTTATTCAGTGCATACTCAAAGAATAGTAAATGTGTGCATTAATCCGGAGGTTTACCCAGTGTGCACTCAAAGAGCAGCAACTGCAGATTCTTCTATTTAAAAAAAAAAAGATTAAGTTAACCGGATTTCAAATTAAGTTTAAATTTCGATAATTTTAGTTTGAAATATTTAATTTGATTTGAATATGAGTTAAAACTAAAAAATATGGATAATTATTTTAAAATTTTGACTCAAACAAATTTAAAATTAAGTTTAAAGCAATATTAGATTTTAGAGAATTAATTTAATTTGAATCACAAGAATTATATAGTTTAAGTTAATTGAATTTTGAATTAAATTCAAATTTAAAATTTAAAAATTTTCTTATCTCAAGTTTGGAAGGCTTAGTTTGATGTGAACTCGATTTACATTTTTTTAATTCATATTAAAATATAAACTTTAATTTTGTGTAATACTATATATTTCAAACTCATACATTAATAAGTAGCTTAAGTTGTCCCTAACGAGTGGTCGAGTTGGTAGAGTTAAGAGGTATGTGATTAAACGGTCCTGTGTTCGATTTCCCCTACTTACACTCTTTCGATCGAGCCCGTCGTATAGGGCTTGCTTAGTGTGGAGTACTCGGTTAGCCTAATTTATAGGCTATTGCATCAATTCAGAGGTTTATCTAGTGCGCATCCAAAAGGTAGCGACAGGGGGTTTTTCCGTTTAAAAAAAAATAGTTTAAGTTAATCGAATTTCAAATTAAGTTTAAATTTCGATAATTTTAGTTTAAAAGACTTAATTTGATTTGAATACGAGTTAAAACTGAAAAAAATGAATAATTATTTTAAATTTTTCACTCAAACAAATTTCAAATTAAGTTTAAAGCAATTTTAGATTTGAGAGACTTAATTTAATTTGAATTCGATTTAAAGCTTAAAAAATATATAATTATTTTAAAAATTCAATATAAGATATCTATTTTTTTAAGATACATATAAGAAATAAAATTTAAATATACATAATAATTTGTCAATTATATGTTTTGAATTTTTTTTAAATGAAGGAACCTGTAGTTGTTATCATTTGAATGCGTACTGAGTAAATCTTCGGATTGACTCAATAACCTGCAAACTACGTTAACTGAATATTCCGCCAAATTCTGTACAACAAGCTTAATCAAGAGAGCGCAAATAGAGGAGTCGAATACAGGACCTTTTGGTTCCAATGCCTTCACTTCACCAATTCGATCACCCTCGATGGGGTATTTTGAAATAACTTGTTAAAATATGAAATTTGAAACACTCTTTAAAATTAAAATTGAATTTAATTAGAAACTCATCTAGATTGGATTTTATTTGTAAACTTTGAGTTAACAATAAACCAAACAACAATTTTGACTTTAAGAGCTTTCCATTTTAAGAAATTATAATATTGAAAAGATATTCAATTTAGAATAAAAATATACTAAAGCTTGTTTAGTGAAATTAAATGTAAATTATTGATTTATTAAATAATTTATTCAAAATACGTAATATATGATACAATTAATGATATTAATAACTTGAATATCATTATCAGTTTGTTAACATGCATGATTAGCTCAATTACATAATTGTTACATTTTGTAAATAGAATTAAGTTTCATTAAATTTAAATTATAAAAACGTATGATTTTGAGTTTTATTTGCAACTTTGAGAAAAAGAATTGAACTAAATATGGTAAGCCACGTTCTAATTCTACTTATTCAATTATTTATTTTCTTATTTTTACTTTTAATTTATAAATATTTTAAAAAAGTTAATATTAATATAACCGATGCACAAAGCTTTTTATTTTGTAAATTTAAGAGTTGAAATAGATTCTCTTAAATTTTATTTAACCTATTTTATTAAATCTAATCCACACATTTTCGTGAGGATGTATGTTAAAAAAGTTTTGTGCCACTCAAACAAAATAACTTCTTCGTTAAGTCGTTTTTTAATTTTATTTTTTATTGCAATAATAAATACAACTTCTTCATTAAGTTGTTCTCTTTGTTTTTTTTAAATTTTTAATTCACTGCAATAATAAAGTTAAATAGGTATAAAAAAATTAAAAGTTATGAACCTACAGGGAAATAATAAATAGTTTTAATAGATATTTGGAATCCGGACATGATCCTGTAAATGCACTGTCAGTCTCACTCATAAGTCTCACGTTTTTCTCAGTCGTGATTCTCGGAGCAACTCACCGGCGGATTTCTAAGGTATGTTTCCTTCATTTCTGTCGACGATCGGTCTGGTGAGGCATTTTTACTTATCTTCTCATCCGATTAATGTACATGTGTTTGCGTTTACTATACTCCCCCTCCCCTCTCTCATCGAGCGTCTAACACTAGCACTTGCCCAACGTGCATGGTGCGATACACTTGAAAACATAGAAGAACCGAGGTGTTCACTGAGAGATTGAGAAATGTATGTTCTTTTGCAAACGGAAATGTGGGTTTGAGCGATTTTTGATAGATGTTAACTTGATTTGTTGTACAGGAGCGAGAATCGACTGGGCTAGCTTGCTGTGGAATCCAGGTATCTGCACACGGGTGCTTCATCGGTTTTTTGCCGATCTTCTCTGCCTTTTCCCTCTTTTTCTGCCTTAAATGACGAATCTTTTGGTTCTTCCTTTACCCGTCTTTGGTCTCTTTATATCGATTATTTTGGTGGTATGTAATTTCCTGTTTGTTTTCAGTAAATAAGATAGGAAACAGTAGAAACGTGATGACTTTTTCTTTTAGTAAATGTAAAAAAGGATAAACATGAAGAAATCAAAAAATTCTAGTTGAGGAAATTGCTGTGTGATGTTTGGTCTTGAGTTTAGCAGATGATGAATTTCAACAAGATGTTATAATATCAATCCTTTTTTCCCGTATTTGGTTCCTGAAAAATAATATTTTATAACATTTCGGGGTTTATTCATTCTGATTTTCCTCATTCCTTGTTCACCTCTTTTCTTAATGGTGATTTTTCATTAATTTTATTAGATGTTTAACCATGTGGCCGAAAATAATTAATTAGTGCTCCATCTGACACGGTCCACAGTCTCCATAGAATCTGCATATTTGGGATCATTTGGGTGGGGCATTGGGACTGAGGGACTGTAAGGTTCTGAAGGATCATAGGATAGTTTTTTGCATTAGCCATTTAGTCTCTTGGTGTTGCTGATTATGCTTGAGGTCTGTTTTTATGTTTATCATTGTGTTGATCAGTTAGAAATAGATTTATGCCACCAGAACTTAGTGCCACTTTTTTGATATGACTGTAGGTCTATTAATTTCTTTTTGTACTTTTTCACCCTGTTTCTGTTGTCATGTTTCTCTTATTGTAACTGATATTGTTAAACCTATATTTGTAAGAACTTTTAATATTCAATCCAAAGAACCATAAGCATGTAGAAGTCTTGGTTTGTAGTGAACAAAGCATGCCATCAGTTTGTATGTGTTTATCATAGGGCTCAGGTTCGATATACTCTGAACTCTGAAGGTAATGTAAAAGGCCAGAGGGATGGAAGATTATGTTGTTAGTTTTATAGCTTTTGGTGCTTTATTTTTCTTATGCTGCATTTACTTTTTTTCTGAGCTAGTCATTCTTTTCTCTTATCTGCTATGTGGTTCATCAGTTGGAAGGTGCTGTCTTTATCGCGAGAATAAGGACCATTGGTTTTCTTCTTCTGTTTATTATTGTTGCCACCCATCTTATCAATAGTTAGATATGCTATCATTTCCCTTTTTCTCTTTCTTCCAGGACTGGTGTTTCAGAACGTGTTGCTTGCAAAATGAGTTCAAGAGGAGGTGGGAAGACAGGTGTTGCTAGTTCTATTAACAACTTGTCCAAGGGGAAAAATGAAGAAGTCCAGAATCCCATGATTGAACATTTGAATCATGGTGTATCAGACATTAATCTCGATGCACAAGATGGTGGTGATTGGGAGGTGATTTCAAGAAAGTCCAAGAATAGAGCTGGAAGCAGTGCTGCAAAACCCTGGAATTCCCAGAATTCTGGTACTAAAGCATGGGGACATCCAGATACTGTGCAGAAACTAAACATGCAAAGTGATGGTGGATCAGGAAGGGTCCCTGGCAATGCCTGGGCTACACAGACAGTTGATCCTAGAAGGTCAACTGGCAGAGGAAATGCAAGGCCTCAACCATTCAATAGAGGCTTGGAGAACAACTATGTGGCACCACAACCTGTCATTCGTCCACCTTTGGAACATGGATGGAATTGGTCAGCCAGGGTCGGAGCTGCTCCTACAAGTTTACAAGAACCTGTTTCCAATAGGGTTGATGATGCTGATGTCAACCATAATAAGTTTGATGATGGACATGCTGAAGATGATGATGATGATGATAATGATGATGATGGTGCCCTGGATGAGACTGATGATGAACTTCTTAGTGAAGACTTTGATTCTGATGAAAGTGAGAAGAGCCATGAGTCTCGTAAGAAAAATAAATGGCTCAAGAAGTTTTTTGAGAATTTGGACAGCCTAACTGTTGAGGAGATTGGTGACCCAGCAAGGCAGTGGCACTGCCCAGCATGTCAGGGGGGACCTGGTGCCATTGATTGGTATAGAGGCTTGCAGCCCTTGATGACTCATGCCAAAACAAAGGGTTCAAAAAGGGTTAAGCTCCATCGGGAGCTGGCAATACTTTTGGATGAGGAGTTAAATAGGAGGGGAACTTCGGTTATTCCAGCTGGTGAAGTATTTGGTAGATGGAAGGGTTTGGAAGATGAGGAGAAAGATCATGAAATAGTTTGGCCTCCAATGGTGATAGTTATGAATACAAGGCTTGAGAAAGATGAGAATGATAAGGTATTGCGTTTCACTGTGTTTTGGGGGATAAATTTCCTTAATTTGGTATTTAATCAGTTTTATTTTATGATAAATTAAATTTGATAGTTTACAAGAAATTCGTTGATCAATGCAAATATTTGCTGCCGACTCTTCTTTTACTTGAATTGGTGGATACCAGTGGGTTGGGATGGGCAATCAAGAGCTTCTTGATTACTTCAGTTCTTATGCTGCTGTGAGGGCCAGGCACTCGTATGGTCCCCAAGGACACCGGGGAATGAGTGTTTTGATCTTTGAGAGTTCTGCTACTGGTTATTTGGAAGCAGATCGCCTGCATAAACATTTCACTGAGGAGGGAACAGATAGGCATGCATGGAATAGCCGCAGGGTCTTATTTTACCCTGGGGGGAAGCGCCAACTCTATGGTTTTATGGCTTTGAATGACGACTTGGAGTCATTCAATCAGCATTCTCAAGGTTATTTCTCTTTCTCTGTCTGTCTGCATGAATGTATAGATGTACTTAAATTTATCTTCATTTTCTGCTTTGTGTTTTGGTTGGTAGTCATTGTTTCAAACTCAAGTTGATTGCATCAGTTTATTTCACTTGGGCAAATTGAATGATTTGCTTTTGTATCATTACTAATATGGGTTGTGACTGCTTTGGTGTTGATTAGGAAGATCTAAATTGAAATATGAAATGAAATCATACCATGACATGGTTCTCAAGCAACTCAGACAAATGAGAGAGGATAATGAACAGCTTGTTTATTGGAAAGACAAGGTTGTTAGACAGAAGATGCGCTCTAAAGCTCTAGAAGAATCTTTTGGTATAGTGACTGAGAAACTTAGAATGACTATGGAGGAAAACCGCATTGTGAGGCTGAGGACAAAAATTCACCACGAACAAAACAAGGAAGAGGTAACCCTCTCCGTTATCTGTGGGTAGAAACAAGATTATTGCTGCAATTTTATAGACATGGGCTGCATGAACTTTCTATTTTACATGTTGGATTCAGAAAACTCTTGACAGAAAAAGTCTTTCCAGTGGATTCCATCTTTTTGGGATTCATGAGACTATGATCATTCAGGTGTTCATTTAGATACAGAAGCTACAAATTTTTTTCTTGACCTGGCCTATGCATTCAGGTTCGTATTGCAATAAGTTTGTAATATGTCTGAGTTACTCGGAAATTTCTAAAATTTGAATGTCCTTATCTCCTTTTCCTGGATAGCTGAAGTGTGAACTCTCAGCGACAGTTTTACCACTGAACGTCTTGTATACTGTTTGATATTGCCCTGCTTTACCTAACATAAATGCGTACCTGTGTCAGTTAAGGTGCATCTAATTCTTGCTTATGTTGTTTTTGATATTACGACTTAGCATAACTTGTTGAAGCCATATGAATCCTTGAAGATGATAATACATTAGTGTTGTTTAGAGATGTGACGGTTAGGTGCATTTTGAGCCTAATCATGAAACGATATTTGGGGGCTGGGTAACATCCACTAACACATCAAGTATTTTTCTTAAGTTGGATTTTCAAGAGCAATTTTTTAAGGAGCAAATCAGAATTATCCATGATGAAATGAAAGCAAAGGAAGAGGAATTTGAGAAAGTACAGCAGGATGAGCGTGAGAAAGTTAAGCAATTAAATACAGATCCTGCTAATACCGAGGACTACAGACACAGGTATTTGATTCTATAATTGATTCTATAAACCCTTTGGAACAGTGCTGAAGTTGATGACTGATCTTCGTATTTCATTAGATCAGTCTTAAGGCTAACCTAGTCTGGCCTTGGAATAATTTTTCTTGTTGGTCTTGTTCTATCTCTTTTGGTGTTGGCTATAGGGTGGAAAAAGTTGATAAGTTCATCAAATTTCAAAACAAAGAGATGGAAGACTTTGCTGTTGAGAGGGACAAACTGATGAAAGAACATGAGGATGAAATGGCTGCAATGACAAGGAGACACTGGGAGGAAAAGATACAGCTGGAGAAGCAGTTTGATGCGAATCTGACTTCCCTTATGAAAAAGTATACTCCGCACGATGCAGAAGGTACATCAAGCCATTGACCTTAAGTTTTTGAATATGGCTAATGTATCAATACCTGAGTAATGTGTTCTGGAACAAACTTTTCCTTGGGGATCTTCCTGTTGTTTCAAATATAGAAAGATTCGGAAGAATAATAGGAGCTGACAAATAGGAGCTAGGTAGTTAATATTAGTTCACCAGAACTTGGTTTTGAGAGCTCATATGGTTATGCTTTGTATGGATGCTTATTGAAATTTCCCCATTTGTGGTAATAGCTTTAAAAGTTGATGCTTGTTTTATAGTGTTTGAATACGTCTTTTATAATGCTGAGTTATCTTGATATATTAACTCCAGTTTGAAGATTCTGTACTTCTCTATTCTTACACTTTATGGGACTCCCGGGCATTGCATGAAAGAGAGGAGCTACATTTGAAAATCTGAAACGGTCTAATTTGAAGTTCAGATCTGTCTGTAATGTCAGAACTTGCTTTTACTAAGAGATTCCAAAAACAAAATATGTAGCTCGGTAGGAAGTTATGTTGTTAACTAGGGCAGAGAAGAGATTTTGAATGAAGGCCTATTTGCAATTGATACAAATTCTAACAAAGGCAACATAAAACTGCAATTTAGATAACGGAAGCAAGACCGATTAAATACGAAAAACATCGTTTGATATCCTAGCTGGATGTTACAGTGATGAATTGTAATACAGCAACGAACCAATTTGACCAAAGCCAACTTATTTGGTTTTCTTCTCTTCCTCTTTCTCAGCACTCACTTCTGCACCAGTGACCTTATCATCCTCACCACCAAATCCAAATTCATTCACTCTTGTCTTGTCAACTGGATAAATCCATCTCTGGTATAGGTATATCAGGAATATGAGATCTGCATAGCAGAAAATATATCAGAAGTTGCAGACAACAGATTAGGTGCTATCATTGAGAGGAATAATGCCAATTGCCAAACAACTAAAAATATCACCGGAACCATGTACTCTGATTTCACAAAGTCGAAGGGAGAAAATAAGCAAAGCAGACATTCTACTCTTACCGTCACGAAAGACTGAAAGACGATGCAGTGTTGGCATTTTTATGACGAATGCAAAAAGATCGTCAATGATGGTGTTGAGAAACTTGTAAGTCATCTGCCTCCAGGGTAAATGAGCCACAGACTTGAGCTTATAGTTTATGAATAATTGAGGCAACATCATGATAAAACCTGAAGCACAAAGTAAGTTGGATGAGACAAGGGTCTAAGATGAATATGCTTGCAAGTGATTAAACCAGGTCGTCTCTGAAAAAACATCAGTGTTTGTTGTTTATGTGATCCATGACTAGTGAAAGAAATCTGATATCCATTCCTTTAAGCAAGAGAGGCCAGAGTAGTATAATGTACAATAAAAAACGATCACATATCAGATACAGAATGTCAGCACAATACGATTAACATAAGGATTCGATGGCTCACCAAACATGTACACGCAGCTTGTGAGTGAGGATAGAATCCAGGAATACCAGCTTTTATGACGCTCATACATGAGTGAGTATACAGAAAAGCATGCAACAAGGAAGAAGAGCACATAGGACAAATACTTCATTGCCAGGTCATCATACTCCTTTGTCTTGTTCCCAGCATACGATTCACGATCTCGGAATCTAAGCATAGGTATTCTCCCACTTCTATCAATCTGGCATATGAAGGAAATATCACCTTATATCCTTTTCACAAGAAGTAAATAGTAACATCGGTGCAATATCATCTCTGCCAAAGTGAGAACCAAAAAGATAACAAAATGAAATCCAAGACATCCATAAGCCTAAAAGCCAAGCAAAATGCGGGTTCAGTGTTGGTCTCGGAACAAAAAGTGTCACGGGTGTCATCTAAAACATGAGTAGATTGCATGCACAATTTCATGAAATCAAAACCATGAACTGATGGCATAAAACGTTCTTTGATTGGCTATAGAAATGCATATACATTTCTCTGCAAAATTCTATGTGTTATTCAAGTAAAAAAGTTCCTCAATCTACCAAACCCAACTTCATAGGCTCTCCAACTTAACAATATTAAAGCTTCAAACCTTTTGCACTCAAACCGAAATCAGACATGCAAACAATATAAAATCTTCTAACCAAGATGGATACCTCTATATGCATGGCCTTCCCTATCTTCCAAAACTCAATGCAGACTCCTATTCCAGAACTTGCAAGGATCATCCATGAAGTATCATTGTCAAGTAAGTAGAGAAATACAATAAGCTGACATATAAAGTTCACAACAACGGACTTAGCAGACAGCCCTTCCATTGACTTATTTTTGTTCCAAAATTGGATGTCTGCAAAGAGAGCAAACACATTTAACCTACAATATATCATAAAGGAATCAAGGAGTTAGGAAACAAAAGGCAAAAAAAAAAAAGAAAAAACCAAAATTTACCATTCTTGAATGCCAAGAAGTCAAACACTGAATGCAGCATGGAAACGATCATTGTGATGCCCAACAAGTAGGGATTTCCTTCCAGAAAAACTCTCTGAAAAGACAATAAAATGAAAAAACAGGCTAAAGATAAAAAATCTAGTAATTATTAGTTTCCAGAAAGATCTCCAAAAAGTGGCAACAAGTCTAGCAAATCACAAGTAAAGGAATTCAGTCATATCTTCAGGGAATGAAACAAAATTTTGCTCAAGCATTATTTTTACTTGTATGTCTATATTTTTTAATGTAACTCGAGTCGTCATGCATTCTGTAACTGGCACTCTTGGAGTGGGAAACTTGAAGAACAGTGGTTTTTGGATGAAAATGAATTAACACATGAACCCACAAGTATCAACAAAGAAAAACTTGAGATAGAGAACTTTCAGAAAACGAGTCAATATCAGGGAGTCACTTAAATGTGGTTGAGTCAGATAAGTAACACTTCAATAGCAGATATGCATTCAACAACTCCTTGTGCATTTATAGAGTCAAAAAGTTCTATTCTATTCACTGTAGATAAATGGCCTAAGGTCAATACACTTTACTGGCTCCTAAGAAAAGATATTGAGGCACCTCTAAAATTATTAATCATCATGCTAACTCGATCATAAACTAAACGGAACCAATATTTCATTTATGATTGCCCTGTGCCAAATGATATATAAGTCTTACCTTTAGTTCATCACCCTCTCCGTCAAGCATGCTTCCATAAGTTCGGTGAATCTGGAATGACTGATCAATTTGTTGAAATAGTTGCCACTTTGTCATGCTTATAGGACCTACTTCCAGATTAAGTGGTAATTCTGTCACTGTCTCGTTAATAGGGATCAATTTATCTCTCAGCAGCCAAAACTCATTGAAGAATATGGCGGGGAAGTAATTCCCTGTAGTAGGCACAACATTCAAGTCTGTAAACTCAAGTCAAGTTCAAATAAAAAGTCACCTGAATCTTTCTTTCGAAATTCAAGGCAGAGATGGCCGTATGTTGAACTTTTGAATTATCTTATTATTGGTTGTCTAAATACTTAAATTGTCCCCGCTAGCATCAGATTCTGAAAATTGGCAGCAGCCAGATTAGCTCTAGAATTTTCAGTTTATCAGAAGAGTTGTTTTTATTTTTGATGATTAAGTACATGTGTTATATGTATCTATTAGAAAAAATATATCCACAAGAACTCAACTTCCAACAAGAATTAGAAACATTAAGTCATTTCAAAATGACAAAGTAGCAAGTCCGTCCAAAAAGACCAGCAAGGGCAAGAAGTCCAGCAAACTGCCAAACTATAGTGCAGGATAAATGCAATCATCAAAGGATACAAGGAGCAATATTTGGCGGTACGCCATTAAGTGGATATCTGCAGAAAAGCAAATAGACAAATAATAAGTAAATCCTGTTCGCAACTAAGGTTCTCAATGATGCAAAGGAAATGTTACAAGACTGAGACTAACTGAAAATACCTTGTGAAATCATCAACCAAGTTAATCGTAACATTTGGCTTCCAATATGATACCCATTCTACAGGGTCATCTTTAGAATCAATCTGACCGTCATCAATCACCTAAAAAACAAAATATGTATTAAGAATATACCATGGAAGATACCATAGTTGAGGAATCAAGAGAAGAAACACACATGTATGGTTCATCTTTATAAGAAAAACTGAGAGTTTTTCATGATAATCGTAACTTATTCAGGAAATTTTGTATAAATAGGATTGAACTAGAAACCACGAGCATGATCAGACCTTGTTTCTGTAACATCTAAATTAGGCTAAGCCCCAAAACATGCTGTGCTGGAAAAGCTTAAAACCTCAAGATCAAACTTGATAAAATGGCATACATGTCAACAGACAAGGGCATAACACTCCTGCAGTTACTGGAGTCTAGAGAAGTATTTCCCATGATATCAATTGATACACAAGACAAAGCAAAACTACACTCTGCACTCCAGCCAATAAGAGGCATGGTAAGACATCAAATCCCAGTTGACAAGTATTGAAATGTGTAATGTATTGTCTATGAGAAAGGAAAAGGTGCAACATAGGTGATCTTATATCAAACAACAGCTATAATTACTACCTTTTAATATTTGAATTTGTCAGCATGCACTTAATATTGAGGTAAGAATGTAGAAATGCAAGGCTTCGTCATGCAGAGTTTCCTAAAAGAGGAATTACATAAGAACTAAATTTCAGGTTACATAGGCTCTGCACACAGTCTTAAAAGCCTAAACCCTACCATATGCTCAGAGCACAAGCATAACAACTACCACAAAAATGGTAGATAAGTACTTTTGGTCGGTAGGCAAGACCAAGGTCATAAAGCAGTTAATATAAGCATCCATTCAAAATAGAAACAAGTAATCTTAAGTATTTGACCATCTTGTTGACAGCCAAGGAGAGACCTGAGAGACAATATCTTGTTCAGAGCCCTCAGAATTTCCCAGGAGACTCCTCCTTTTATCTGCTTTTGACTTGGGCAAGTATGTAACAATAGCTGAAATTATTTTAAAAGGAAGAACATGATGCAATTCCATGTAGACGTCCAGAAATTCTTTATTTGATAAGAAGAAGCAATGAGAATAAAAAGAATGGATCTTACGGTGTGTCTTTCCATAGGCATTAAGAGGATGGTATTCTGGATCATTTGGGTCCACAGGAAACCCAGAACGTGCAAAGAAAACATGAGCATAGAAACTGCCATTATGCTTTAAGGCCTAAAAGATGAAACATTGTGCCTCAATGATGTCAGTAGTGGAAAAGATATTTCAGAAGAGAAAACTGAAACACAGAAAAACCAAGAAATAACAGAAGTCTTTATAATCTGTCGTTATGAATGGGTTTCCAAAACATAAACACCAAAAATCCTCAAAAACTACGTGACAAAACAATATATATAAAGTTCAACTAGATGCTTAAAAAAGATAGTACCTCAGCGGGATAATACTTCAAAGAAAGTGACCTGGTACTCTGAGGGACCCAAACAGCATAAGGAATATTAGTTTCATGCCAAACAAGAGCACTTTCATTACTGAAGTCATTGAACTTGTCGTGCTCTGAGAGGTATAACCACATATCCTGAAAGAAGAGAACCGACCATTAGATCCAAAATGCCACGCGTCACTGAAAATCTAGGCCAAGCCGCCATCCAAAGATTAAGAGTGGCACCTTTAAAGACCAAGATATTGAAGGGCAGATTATTGGACTAAAAGAAGAATATGTACAAGCCAATGACAAATTAGAAAGCAAATGCTGCAGAGAACTGCAAATCTTAGTAACACAGAAAACAAACGTGTTAATCACCATTAAATACCCAGTCACGACGTGCATATGGTTATTATGAGGTAACCTTTGAAGAGCATTATACCGAATAATTTGAACGAATTATGATAAAATAAGATAAATGAATCCATTAAATGTTCCACCCAGCCAAACCCAGTGTGAAGGGTATCATAAAGGGTTACAAAATAACCATGCTAACCAAAACAAGTAAACTCTTGTATTCAGTCATTCACAGCACTTGAAGATCAAAAGATGCTGAAACAAACCAAAAGGAACGGTTTTTGCAATGGAAACAAAGAACAAACATAAAATCAAATCAAAGTCAACTTGAAAACGAATTACTTTCCCAACAAACAATAAATTAAACACAAACCAAAGGTGCTAGATGCATATAAACGATGAGAAAATAGCGTAGAGTACCAAAGATTCGCCCTTTTGGAAGATGTTGGACATAAGGAGAGAGGGATCAGAGGGCTTCTTGGAAGTAAAGAACTTTGATGCAAAGTACCAGAAAACCGCTATTCTTATGAATCCCACAATCGTCTGTCCAATTCCACCTTGCTCCTGTTGTTGTCTCTGTGTCCCTCCGCCTCCGTCGCCACCTGCTCCTCCTCCTCCGGATGCTGGCGGCGTCATCTTCTCTCTTTCTCTCTCGAACTTGGGGTGAGCGAAAGAGAATCTCAAGTCGGAAGTAAGGCTTGAGCTTTTTGTGACACAACACTCACGCTTCTATGTTATGTTATGGGATCGACGTGTTTCTCTAAAATATTTATCTAAAATCAGATTAAATAAATAAATAAATAAATATATATATATATATATATATATATTCTTATCTTTCTTTAGGTCTCCACGTTATATACATATATGTGTGTGTGTGTGTATATATATATATATATATATATATATATATATAGACTTCGAAACTTGAAAGGCATTACTCACTGACGCACCACAGTTTGAGAGATGGGCCCTTGCATTGCGTTCTACGTGTTCGTTGAAAGTCCTAAATGGGAATGCAAAAACACTTTGGTTTCACTTGAACAACGCTCAAAGATGTAGTCTTTTCATCTGTAATTTGGCACAACAACAACATGCTTGAGATAGATTCTGTCTGCAATGGACACCTACGTGATTACCAACTTATCTCATCTGTTCTCAAATCTTGTGCTGCTCTCTCGGCTATCAGCTGGGGTAAGACTCTCCACGCAGGGATTTTGAGGAAAGGCTTTTTAGCTTGCAACTATGTCTCCAAAGCACTGCTTAACATGTATGCCAAATGTGGAGCTCTGAATGATTGCACGAAGTTGTTTGGGGAGATTGGCAACTATGGTCCTGATCCTGTCTTTTGGAATATTCTCTTATCTGGGTTTGCTGGGTCTCAGTCCCCAGTGCATCATGCTGAAACGCTGAGGTTGTTTAATGCAATGCGTGCTTCTCATGAAGCTAAGCCTAGTTCTGTTACGGCTGCTATAATTCTTCCTGTTTGTGCTCGAATTGGAGATGTGAATACCGGTAAAGGCATTCATTGTTATGCTACTAAATCTGGACTGGCAACACATACTGTTGTTGGAAATGCCCTGGTTTCAATGTACGCAAAATGCAGGTTAGTAGACAAAGATGCTTATGTTGCTTTTTCTGGTATTAAAGAGAAAGATGTCGTTTCGTGGAATGCAATTATTGCTGGCTTTTCTGAAAATAAATTGAAAGAAGGTGCATTTTCATTGTTCAATATGATGCTGAGAGACCAAATAAAACCAAACCATGCAACCATCGCCAGTATTCTGCCTGTTTGTGCTTCTATGGATAAGAATGTTGCCTATTGTCTCGGAAAAGAAATCCACTGCTATGCACTTCGTCACAATGAGTTCTTGGCTGATGCATCTGTCTGTAATGCTTTAATCAGTTTTTATTCAAGAGTTGGGTATGCAGAAGAAGCAGAATTGTTGTTTAGGAAGATGGAGTCAAAAGATTTGGTTTCGTGGAATGCTCTTATTGCAGGATATGCAACAAATGATGATTGGTCAACATCTCTGAAGTTATTTCATGAACTAGTCTGGGTTGAGATTATTTGGCCTGATTCTGTCACCCTGGTTACTATTCTTCCTGTTTGCGCACAACTCAAACATTTGCAGTTGGGCAGAGAGATCCATGGCTATGTTCTCCGACATTTTTGCTTATATCAGGATACATCTGTTGGCAATGCCCTTGTCAAATTTTACGCTAAATGTGGTGAGACAGAAGCTGCATATTACACATTCTTGATGATCTGTAGGAGAGACATTATATCATGGAACTCAATGCTTGATGCCTTTGTAGAAGGTAGACGTGACACTCAATTTGTAGAACTGTTCCAGTGGATGCTCAAAGAAGGAATCAGACCTGACTACATTACAATTTTAGCCATATTGCAATTTTGCTTTAATGTTTCAGAACTAAATAAAGTGAAAGAGACTCATGGTTATTCAATTCGGTGTAGTCTTTCATCATGTGATGTAGAACCTACTTTTGAAAATGCATTACTTGATGCGTATGCCAAATGCAATGAGATTGAGTATGCATTTAAGGTTTTCCAGGCTTTATCAGAAAACAGGAACCTGATCTCTTTTAACTCATTGATCTCAGGCTATGTTAGTAGTGGATTGGTTGATGATGCATGCATGATTTTTAACAGGATGCATGCTACAGACCTGACTACTTGGAACTTAATGATCCGAGCTTATGCTGAAAATGATTGCAATGAGCAAGCTCTTGATCTTTTTCATCAATTACAAGCTCAAAGAATGAAGCCTGATACAGTTACTATAATGGGTCTCCTTCCAGTATGTACTCAAATTGCTTCATTACACTTGGTGAGGCAGTGTCATGGATATGTTATTAGATCTTGTTTTGAGGATATGCACATGGAGGCAGCTTTGCTAGATGTATATGCAAAATGTGGCGGCATTGGTTGTGCTTTCAAGCTTTTCAAATCGAACCCAAATAAGGATCTTGTTATGTTCACTGGAATGGTTAGTGGGTATGCAATGCATGGCATGGGGGAAGATGCACTTAAAGTTTTCTCTTGTATGCACGAGTCAAATGTGAAGCCAGATCATGTTATCATCACTGCCGTCTTGTCTGCTTGTAGTCATTCTGGTCTAATTGATGAAGGGTTGAAGATATTTTACTCCATGGAGATGCTCTATGGAATGAAACCAACTATGGAGCAATACTCCTGTGTGGTGGATCTCCTTGCTCGAGGAGGTCGAATTAATGATGCATATTCAATTGTGACGGGAATGCCCATTGAAGCTAATGCAAATGTATGGGGGACATTGTTGGGTGCCTGCAGGATGCACCATGAGGTTGAATTGGGAAAATTTGTGGCAGATCATTTGTTTCAAATTGAAGCAAGCAACATTGGGAACTATGTTATCCTTTCAAACCTATATGCAGCTGATGCTAAATGGGATGAGGTCATGGAAGTAAGAAAACTGATGAAGACAAGAGACCTAAAAAAACCAGCAGGGTGTAGTTGGATTGAAGTTGAGAGGATAAATAATTTATTTGTTGCTAGTGATTCTTGTCACCCTGAGAGAAGCACTATTTTCAGTGTGCTAGGTATCCTGGATCAACATATAAAAAATCCATTCAAGTTAAGTGAACAATTAAGCTTCAGCCTCTAGAGTATCAAGTGAATTAAAGATGAGTTGCTTTAGAAAACACCAACTTATTGGTTTCCATATGAAGAACCGAATTGCTTTCGGCTGTCAGATACACTATTATTTGTCTCAGAATTGCTCCTCCACCGATTATTTACAATATCAAGTATGAATTTACTGTTTTCTACCTGCTTCTTGGTGAGCTGAGCACATGGGGTCATAAGCTACTGTTAGTTTTGCTCTATCAACTTCAGTAAATGATGAATTCTAATATGTATACAACTAACACAGATAGGCCAGATACAAAATCTTGTTCGCTCGGCAGATGGAGTAGTTGCAAGAAATTGTGCATGTCCTCATTATGGGCTTTAATCCTGACAGACCAGTTAGATTATAGGGTACTTCTTATGTAATTTACTGAGAAAGACCTAAAATAGGGTACTGTATGACTGGAGTAATGATTGGTTCTGCTTGCTCTTTGCAGTTTCAACTTGGTATGGTTTCTGTAGCATGCCAATATTTCAAGATGTCAGGCACATGCGTCAACCCAAAGGCCTGAGTTGTAAGGATTCTGAAACCTGTTATTGTTTTTTATTATCATCCAACATAATTATACAGTTAGTGGATTAGCTATAATATTCGCATTCATATTTGATTGAATCTATTAGGAAGAATCTCTATCCAACATAATGTTAATTTGGGACTCTAAAAATCAGTGTTGTTGCCGTTTACATATGACTAATGTGAAGCTTAAAGAAACAAAATAACCATGAGATAAATGGTTTGAGATCGTATATGTATAGAAATGTGGATAGCATATTGGCTCATATGTCTATAACAAATGAGGTAATTGATGATATTTGATGTGACCCTTGATTGTTATAATTTAAGGGATTAAAATGTAAATAAGAAATATGAGTACGGTCACTTGAGTAGTAAAAGGGACCAATAGCATTGTTGCCTCCCAACTTGATCATTGATACATATTTGGTCTCTCCAACTAGTCCTGTGCAGTGTTTTCATTAGGGCTACTCTTTTGCCACTTCAATGCAATCCCTTTGAAAATATTGATCTTCTATATGATGATGCTAGTCAGTGATATACTAAAGAGTTCAGCTTCCTGCATCTGATCACATATTCTGAACGTTGATGAATAGTTGCATTTTTTAACTCCAATCCTATTTTCAATGCATAAACTGTCTTATCCTCATTTATTACTTTCATGTGGCATAATTATTGTAATAGAATATCTTGTGAATGCCAAGCAAAGTGCAAAATGGAACATAAACATTAGTATTCAAAGATAAAAGAGTTATGCTATTGTATCTGCTGCTATTTCAAATGCTTTATATATGTTGGCATTAGATGTTGTACTATGTAATGGTGGACAATTAGATCTAGAAATTCATTTTTGAAGTCACATTCTGTCATTAGTTCTGGGGGATGTCAATGGGATCAAGGTCAGTAACTCTGGTTCAGATGATCTTGGTTTATGTCTGGGTGATGGACGTAAGTAAAATCACTTCTCTTTAAATGCTTTTTCTTCCTCACTGTTAGTGCAAAAGCCGTTGATTCTTCTTCGTTTTTGCTTTCCTGCTTTGATAGTTTAGAGAAAACTGTAGAAGGGGTTCCCACAGGACTTGGAAGTTACGGTGGATGATGTACAAGGTCTGAAGTTGACTGAAGGTTTGATTACTCAAGCTTGGGCCTTAGGTATTGCCTTCTTCCATATAGTCTAGATGCTGACCACCTCATGCCTGAAAACTTTGTAGCTACTGTCCTTGAACTGCATCACTCTCTGAGGGGCCCACAAACACTGCACAAACTCTCGAAAAGCACACTTATCTGTTTGAACAAAGTAGTTAAAAGTTTACAATCCGCTGCATATTGCCTTGCTGGTTTCTCCATGGATGCTTTTCGTTTAGAATGAACTGTTTGCTAATGATTTCGCCTCTAACCTGTGATCCTTTACAGCAATATATTATTAGCTAGAACTTAAGCACTTGAAGGAAAGAGCATGCTATTAACAGAATCAACTTCTGAACATTCAGTTGCTATCTTGATGTCAATTCCTAAAATCAGCCTAATCTTCATTGTCAGGCTAATATGGTAGATCCAAGGGGCTACTATCTTCTCCTAAAAGATTGCTAGAATTTGGCCACCTATGTGAATTGGTAAAATGCTTATGAACAATTCTCTATATGCTTATCACAACTCAATCTATATATGCTTCAGACTGTTGTGTCCCTCTGTCAAAATTCTTTTGGTCTTCATGTTTCTAATAAACTGTAGCTTTCTTCATGTCAAGTTGTTATGGATGCATTCGTAGGAGTTTATTAAGGATTCTAAATCCTTGCTTAGTTAGGAATTCTAGTTAGCAGTAGGA
>JAOTBA010000203.1:29661700-29698704 GCA_025629845.1 Erythroxylum squamatum
GGTTACAGCTCCCTTCAACGAGCTGTGTTGGATTACCAATTATAGGTACATCCAGGAGGAAGAACAAGGGTAAAAACTCTGTGTTGGGAGAAGAATCTCCGGTTAATCGTCCGGTGACTCGATCTCAGACTCGGGACCGTAGCACAAGTACTATCTGGATATAAGTATCTAACGCCCATGGTTTGTTAGAATGTGCATTTCCATACATATTTAAGTGCAATGCATTGCATTTAGATTTAGTAGAACCAAAATAGAGGATATCTACTGTAAATGGATTGCCAGAAAGATTGCTCTTTTATATTGTGTTGAGAAAACTAGAAAATAGAATACCAAGAAACTCTAGGAGCAGCTGACCAAGAACAAGGGAAAACATCTATGTGTGTGTGTGTGTGTGGTGGGGAAAACTAAGAAAGGCCACTTTTATCATTTTTTTTGTCCTACAAATATGTTTCAGAAATGTTTTCTAAACTTACATTTATACTCTAAATGACATTTTTTTGTGATTTTTTTTGGAGTGTTCTTTTGACTTACAATTGGGTCTTCTTCCCTTTTTAAAATTTCTTTTTTTTTTCTTCTTTCCTGTGTTGAGATAAGTAAAAAATTGTCTGTAAAATGGTATTTTTACCGTTATTACAATATATGTATATATATATATAGCTTTGAGGGTAAATGGAACCTCTTTGTTTAAGACTTATATTCAGTTGTTACTGTTTGCACATAAACTTGAAAATAAATATGTTGAAACTTATTTTATTTCCCTTAACATTCTATACATTGTAGTATAAGGCCTAGGATAAGTTTATCCACAAAGAACAAGAAATAGTAATGTGGTGTCTAAGTAGCATTTGGGCCCGGATTCGGCCAGATAAGGTTTCAAACTTTTCTAAATTTTTAGATATTTTAAAACTTTAGGTTAAATTTAGATTAAATGAAGTTGAAAATTTCAAAACTTTTTAAGCTAGACACCCAAAATTTGAATTTTGTTCTCGTAACCAAAATGCCAACTTTATGTACAAGTGTTGAGGAGTGTTAATGTAAGGAAATAAGGTAGTTGACAGGTAACAGCAGAATCCATGCAATAAATGCTGTTAGATTCGAAAATAATTCCTACATAATATAAGAAAGATTTCTTATCACTTCATGTTCTTTTTCTGAGTGTGTGGATCAAAAAACCAGTGTTTTTGGTTTTTAGATGATTTTTTCACTCAAATCTTTCTTATGCTTTGGTCTCTGGTTTCTGTCTCATTTGTTTTTCTTTTCCTCCGGATTTTTAACAGTCTCCGCCGTTTCTGTCATTTAAGTTCTTCACTTGTTCATATTTCAAGAACCCATTTTTGTTACAGGATTTCATCTCTTTTTTGTGTCTTTGAGCTGAGAAAGTAAAGTCATGGTGTCTGAAGATTTCAGCTTTCCCAAGATCAGCAGCCTACCTACTCCAAGCTTTCCGATATCACCTTCTTTATGGCGGATATCTTCTGTAGTTTATCCTGATGAAGTTGGACAAAGCAGCAATAAGAAAGAAGCTTTAGATCTTGAAAGGAAAAGCTTTTCCTACTGCTGTGATGAGAAGATGGACATGTTATGGGAAGACTTCAACGAGGAGTCAGTTCGTCGGAGGATTTCTTGTTTGGAGAAAGATCATGAGAGTCGATTATCAGTGTCAGAGAGATCAGGTAAGAATAATAAGATTGAAACTAAAACTGCGTCGAATTCTGATGAGTCAGGCAAGCAAAAGAAATGTTGTTGGAAGAGCAAAAGAGGGTATAGGTTGAAGTATCATCATCAGCAAAGTCCACGACAACCTAGCAGACCATCATCATCACAAAGCATGACTAAGGTCGTCAAGGTTTTGAAGAACATTTTCCCTCTTAGTGATCCTGGTCAGATCAGGAAGTGGTAACAAAATTTACAGAGTTTCTGCTACATATCATTCTTCTGGTAGACATTCGTTTTTGCAGGTCTTAGAAATTCATGTCAAGGACACAGAAGAGCTAGTTTGGTTTGTCTAAAGAGAGACAGGAACTAGTTCTGATTCTGATTCCTATTCCTATTCCAGACAAAAAAGGGTTTCTTAACGTTGTAATAAAGTTATCATATGCTTTCTTTTTTTTTTTTCTTATTATTCTTCTTTCTTGGTTGGATTCTCACCCACCAAATTCCCATGCAAAATCCAAATAATATTTACCCTCTAAAACCCTTCTCACAAACTCTAGGATTTGATGTTTATATAAGAAAATGAAAGCATATCCATGACGGAAGTAACTGAAAAGTATCATATAATATATGTTTATGCAACTATAGCAAATGGATGGTGAAACTAATAACTACGCATGACGTGATCAGCTGCACCAGTTAAAGTCCCTCCAGGCTCCTGCTGAGTTTTATTTGTAGACAAAAGAAGCATTCCATCGATTTCTGCAGACGATCATCACAATCTAAAATTGCTGCAGATTCAACATTAACCAACAAATTGAGTTAATATTGTAGATTATGCAGTTTGCTACTTCTAATGAAAAGAAATTAGCAAAAGTTTTGATGACAGCTTACGCATTCATATAAGATGTTTATCTGAGATGAGCTTGGATTCGCAATCTTGGCAAAAGCTTCGTATGGTAATACGAATCTGGTTGAACAGTCGTGGCAGATGTCTACAATCTTCACCTCCATTGTAACCCCATTGCACGAGGAATCACTTACACATTTCACTTTGTAGTAATGGTTACACGCATTATCATGTATTCCAGCTCTCGGTCTAGCACCAAATATGTCTTGATCGTCATTCCCGAGTCAGCTGTTAGCTAGACAAGAAACAAAAGTACTAGATAGTTATCACATCATCTGCTAACATAACATGAAACATAATAGGTTGCCATAGCCAAATGACAGAAGCTCAACTCAAGCAGTATCAGTACTGCAAGAACTGAGAAGGAGAATTGAAGGGATAGATTTGCCACCTGTATAGTATATATGATTATTAGTTTCTTTCTTGTGAAGGTATGGGGGTTGATGAGCGTGTATTTATAGCACCAGGGGGTGTGAATTCTTAAGCTTGCATTTTGTAGAAGCTTAGTTTTTTGCAATGGCATACATAAGAGGGATCTTGTTCAGGTTAAGTTTAAGTAGAGCTTACACGGTTCATTCAATGTCTCATCCTTTAGTGTGTTAAGAAAGGATCTTAGTTTACTAAGTATTGTGAGTGTCAACGTCCTGGTAATAAACAAATGAATCATCTGTTTTTTGGTTACTCCGCGATAAATTTACTGATGTCTGCTAATAACTTGGAAACGTCCTGGTAATAAACAAATGAATCATCTGTTTTTTGGTTACTCCACCATAAATATACTGATGTCTGCTAATAACTTGGAATGATATTCTTCTGGTGGGAATCAGCAGAGAATTTATTTTGTGTCTTGAAGCTCTTTGTTTTCTGCCTTCAAATGCTTTTATTCCTCTACGTAACTGGGCAAGCAAAAAGAAGGAATTACTGGAGAAATCTCTATATGCAACTTACCTGCCAACTCTTTTTACTGATTTTAGGTACAAATTTTATGGCAAGTGTTTATAGGTACACAGAAAAGAAGCATCTTTGTTTCTGTCCTTAATGATTTATCAAATTCGTTCGTTTATTTACTTCTAACTCCAGTTTCCTACGAGATTCCAAAGCTTTTAACTAGCCCTCGATCTGCATTCTGCTAATATCAGTAATAAGAACAATGCATCAGTACTCCAAAGAGTTCCTCAGTACTCATATTAGCAAAAGCAACAGAGACAATTGACCCATCTGAGGATCAAGATAATTTACAACATAAATCATACTAAATTCCTAGCTCCATTGCTTGCAAGTCCAAATGCACCCCCAAGTTAATTGTTCGTCTCATGGTTCTCCTCCCTATTCCTCCATTGCCCTTCCTCATCATCGCAGCAAATTCTCCATAATCTATTTGTCCATCCTGCAGAACAATTTACAGCCAATGGTCATAACAGTATGTGTTCATGAAATGAATGTATCTTATTTTACCAAAAAAAAAAAAAGAATGTATCTTATGCACAACTCAAAACTGAAAAAGTGGTTGATTATATATCAGGAACTTCCTTATGAGAGTAAAAGCTTACAGCAAGTTAATAACAAAAGAATAAGCTTACATTATCTTGATCAATTTCTTTAATCATTTCATCAAGGTGGAGGTCACTCAGGCCAAACTCTTTGCAGGCTTGTTGTAGCTCATCAATAGTTATGTAACCACTACCATCTTTGTCAAAGAAAGAGAAAGCAGATACTAAGTTTTCCTCCCTCTCCAACTTATTCAAGTGCAAGGTGGCAGCAAGAAATTCTCCATAGTCTATTGTTCCGCTATTGTCAATATCAGCCTGCAAAGCATTCACAAGACCATATTCCCGATCAAGAAGATATCACAAGTTGACATCAAAGTTAATCATTGTAAGGTTGGGAAACTGTTATCTTACCGCTTCCATCAAATCTTGTATTTCAGACTCCATTAGTTCCGAGCCTACTCTCTTTAGGCCTTCTTTCAATTCATCAAGGGTTATTGTTCTGCTATTATCAGTGTCTATCATCCTGAACAATTCTTTCAAACCCCCGATCTCTTCTTCTGAAAGCCTCTCAGCTATGACCTAATTTAGTACAAAAACATTATGAACAATCACATGATACCACCACGATAACGTATACATCTGAATATGGCAACAAATACATCACTAGAACTTAAATCAGAAAATCCATCTCTATTAATATATCAGCTATATCTACATGACATGGATTCTCATCTCTATTAATATATCAACTATATCTACATGACATGGAGTCTCATCTCTATTAATATATCAGAAACTAAACAATTATTCTTCCTTGCATGAACCACGTAGTCAGCTACACCTAATTATCACTATTCTATGTCAGAAAATTAGAATATAACACAATGAGAGGAGATTGGAAAACAATATAGAGAAGAAAGAATTCAAAAATGGTGGTAAAGGTAGAAAGGCCTCAAGGTTTTGCACCTGAGCGACAGAAGGAATATTCATCCAGAAGGATTAGCTAATCTGTTCATAATCATCACATTTTAAACTGTGGAGCACCTCTAAAGAAAACAATATCAGGCTGCAAAATATGAATAGCAGAATAAAATCTCTTCATCTGAGTTTATCTGCTCATAACCTAATTGAATTTCATAATTATGCTTTCTACAAGATCCTTACTCGCAAAGCCATCTTTTTAAGCTTGTTCATTGCAGAGAAGTGCTTCAACCGTGAAAAAACAGCAGAATCAAGAGGTTTATCTGGGGCAATTCTGTCATCCACAATCCAAGGGTGGCCTGAAGTAAAAGATTGCGTGAACATCATAAAGATGACATAAATCCAACACCGTTTTCTATAACTTTTTAAAAGTTACACTTCTAGTGCGACTTACATAAAACTTCATGGGCAGTCAACCTGCTCTTTGGATTCCGTTCAAGCATTTTTCTTATAAGATCCTTGGCACTGTCAGAAATGCTAGGCCATGGTTCAGACTCAAAATCCAGTTTTCCTCGCAATATCTGCCGAAAGATCCCTGTTTCGGTTTCTGGAAGAAAAAAGGATGAAGAAGTAAAGTCCTTACTGTGAATTAGAAGTAAAATGATAGGAAAATTCTTTTCCTCATTCTAGTTGACCCAGACTCCCTTATCAATTTATACATTTGAAGATGTTTACCTGCCCAAAAGGGTGGCACCCCACTTAATAAGATGTATAGAATGATCCCTGCACTCCAAACATCTGCTTCGGGTCCATAATATTTGCGTAACACCTCTGGTGCCACATAGTACGGACTTCCAACAACATCAGAAAAGTATTCACCTTTACAGCATTGGGAAAAAAAAAAGGAGATAGTATCAGATTGAGAGTTACAAGAATGATAATGACATTTGATGAAGGGAAACAAATTAAGATGCTTATTGAAGATCAAAATATTTTTCTCATAAATCAATAAGTTCTAACCAGAGTATAAATAGCTTGTGTAAATATGTCATGATGCATATAAAAGAGATTATGGACATGTTATAACTTAATGTGAACACTTTTATTGGATGCAGAAGGGTCCATAGGAGATTGTTTATAGGTATATCCAGAAGATTTGACATGAAGGATTCTGAATCCTAGAGTAACCAGAAGATTGGAGAAAAAACTAAAGAACGAAAGAAACATGGTTAGAAATTCTACAATCAAGTCTAGTTCATACAAAATCTAAGATTACCTTAACAGCACTTTCCCTTACAGCATAGTAAGCTTCAGACTACAATAATTCTAAGACTCCTAAGTAGGTATTGCAAACAATCTGCTAGTAATCTTATACTCAAAGCTATTGCCTAAATGATTAGTAGATCAACAAAAGAGAATTTACTAGGCCAAGCACCTCTCGGTCAACTTGGGCCTTCCCAAGCACAAGCCAGATTAGTTAATCAAAGACACTAAATTAGTAGCTTCTTCATTATTCAGAAAGAAAACGCGGCAGTATCTTAGTACTTATGTTAGGAATCTTTGATTTTGTACCAGACCGAATGTTCTGGGGTCCTAACAGTCACTGGTATTTTTAGAATTTAGAACATGGTTTAGTTACTTCATAGATACAACTATTTATAGAACTTGGGATGGAGAAACCTATCTCAAAGGTTATCTCACTCTGATTGGTAGAAAACAGAACCAAAATTCAGACCAAGAACTAGTAGAATTGAACCTGGTTTGTAGAATACAGAGAGGCCAAAGTCAGTGGCTTTGAGAGCAGCATCCTCTTCAACGCTAAGGAACAAGAAGTTCTCAGGCTTAAGATCTCTGTGCATGACACCAAGAGAATGGCAACCCTCCACAACCCCAACAATGGTCTTGATCAGCTTAGCAGCCTCTCTCTCACTGTAATGACCTTTCTTCACTATCCTATCAAATAGCTCGCCACCCTCGCAAAGCTCCATAACCAAGTGCACACAGTAGGCATCCTCATATGTCCCTCTGATCCTGACCACATGTGGGTGCTCTGAGAGATGGTGCATGATCTGGATTTCTCTCCAAACATCTTCATAGTCCTCTCTACAAAGAAGCTTGCGCTTGGGAATGGATTTGCAAGCATAGTTTTGGCCAGTAGATTTGTGGGTACAAAGGTATGTAGTGCCAAACTGGCCTTGCCCAAGCCTCCTACCTATGATGTAGTGGTCTCGGAGATTCTCTGTTCTGTAGGGAAGAACCCATTTGAGTTTTGTGGGTGTGGAGCAAGTTGATGAGCTTGTTGGTGTTGATGGATTATCCATCACCAATATCGGAGAATCTCAAGAGCAGGTTATGACTCAGGGGGACCAAAAAAAAAGACCCTTTAAAGAGATAATCAAAGACGGAGTCTTTCGATCGAAAGATTGAATCTTTGGATTGCCAAGAAGAAAAACGAAGAGTCTTTGGGCCTCAAGTTCGTAACTCCCACACCTCACTCTTTTTCTTTGAAGAAATGATAAAGGCTAAGACTTGGTCATTCGATTGAACCTTTTTTTATTTTCTAGTGTTTCTTCGGCATTCATTGTTCAATGTCCTCTCTCCATCTAACCGAGCTCAGGTCTTATTCACAGCACACTCTTTCTCTAACATCAATCTGACAAGGTTAGGTGTGTTGTTGATTCCTTTTTCATTTTTTTCTATGGGCATGGGCAGTGTCTGTGTTTGTGTGGTGCTGTCCTGCGGTTTCAGACAGTACTCTCTTTATCACTTTAATCCTTGAAGACCTCAAGACGTGGTTAAATTACAGTTAAGAGAACATGTAAAATTAGCGCGGAATTAACCACCCTCTCTCTCTCCGCGCAGATAAGACAATATATGGAACTGTGGGATTTTAAGATGCTTTTTTTCTTTAATAGTTTTTAATTTAAAAAAATAATTTTTTTCTAAATCTTTATTAAAACTGAAAATTAAATAAGCCTAATAAAAATAAAATACGTGAATCAATTATTAACTTAAAACTTCAATCTAATTTTAAAATTATTAAAATTACTTTAAACTAATAATTTAAAATTATTGTAAAATTATTAATTTAAATCAATTACAGCGAAATTGTTACAAGGTTGATGTTATTATTATTTTTGTTTAATTTAAATCACGTTTAATTAGTTATAATTAAGTATAAAAATTAACATTTTAATTTAGATATATTAAATTTTTTCCTAAAATTAGAAAAGTTTATAAATAAAATTAATACTTTTAATTTGATCTGTAAATATATGTAGTTGGTCATAATTAGGTATGATAAGCTACTCTTAAGAAAATACGAGACAGTATATTTATTTTATTAATATTTTATATTATACATAATTTTTTATATATAATTTCGTGAAATTTTAGTACTTAAAATTTAGAATATCAATTTTATTTTTATTTTAAATTAAAACATCGTAATTTTTAACGAAACGATGTTGTTTTGCTCATAATTAGTTGGTCTCAGCCAAGGCCCAACCAAGGCAACCAAGCCCTTAGCTTCGCCTAAGATTCGATCAGCCTAAAAATTGAACCCAATTCTCACTTAAGACTTGTTCAACCCTTGCCAAGTTTGCTTAGAATTAGACTAATTTTAGTTTAAACGTATCAAATTCTATAAAAATAAGTCAATGACTCCCAACTCTTTTTTCTTCTTTTGCTAAGGTCAAAGGTATTATTTTAAAATAATATCTATTGATATAGATATGCCATTTATGAGAAGTTTATTAGTTTAATGACATGATGTAGCCTCCAACTACTTACAAGATGATTTTGCCTTGCATTATAAATGTTTGTTTTACACTAAAAAACATCACAATATACATACACATATGATATATATATATATGTGTGCGCTTTCATAACACTAAAGGCTATTTGGAGGACATGATCCTCTATCATCTCTACTCTATCTCAACCCTGCTTCACTTCATCTCATCTCAGAATAGAGTAGAAAGGACAGAGGATCTGAGGGGGCTATTTGAAAGTCAAAGTATATACTTAAAAAAAAGATTCCCTTTTAATGTAATTATTAAAGAGAAACCATTGAAGTAAGGTTCCAAGGTTGTTAGCCACGTAAGAGGATATCTGATCATGGCCCAAAAATTTCAACCCAAAATCTGAACAAATATTAGGCTAGATCTTCCAAACTTAATTCAGGCTTTATCCATTACACACAACTAAAATGCCAACTCTGATTGGAGGCCTACCCCAACTCATGCTATCACTGATGCACCTTTTTTGCATAGTAGTTAGTAGACAAGGGAATGGGATATGCTTTCAGTTTCATGAAGAGGAAGAATGAGCATTTCACTATCCAGTCTACATAATATAGGTATACTTTCACCAGTCCAGGAAATGCAAATACAAAGGGTTCTGGTCATAGTGTTAATAAAGCTTGTATTCCTGCGAATAAGTATATACCAAGATTGTCCTACTTGACCAATTGCCTAGGATCAGAGAACCATGGCCAAATTTTTAGTAGGTCATATGTAAGTAGAAGTAATTATATAGCCAATAAGATTAGATTGTTGGTATTGTTGTTGGTTTGATGATTTGGAAATTCCAGGAGCTCATGTGTTCAGCCTCCAAAACCTGTACAAAAAATATAATCCTACTCTAAAGCTGACTAACTACTCTATCAAGAACGTTCTTTCCTATTTGCTACATCTTCATTTCATAAGCTTCGTTTACCATATTTTCCTTGACGCCTCCAATGTGGTAACAGAATTTGAAATCTGTAGCATCTGTTGCTCCAACTTAGCTTTCCATTTCACCATATCCTTGAACATTTCCTGTAAATGCAGAGATAAGCAAGTGATCTTAGTCAAATATGCATAAGAAAACCGATAACCAATAACAAATATTACCTGAAAAAGAAGAAATGAGCTGCCATAGTCTAACTTTGAATTCACGGTGGCATATGAATCTGTTGTAACATTAACTTGAGCTTCCTCCCCAGCACAGGTTGCCAGTTCTTGCATGTTTCTGTTAATAAAATCAAAATAAGCACAACTAAGACTGAAAATGAAGGTAACAGGGTTTCGTTTTCTTTTGGATACATCCACTGTCCTGAAAGTTGATCAATCACATTGCGTAACCCTTCTTTCAAGCTGAGGAATCAAATTTTGTTACCTCTTCATCTTTGTCATCTCCTCCTTAAAAAGCTGCTGCTCTCTAGTGCATATATCCTGAGAGAGACTATCAAAAGGCTTCAACCAAGGCTGTGGAGCTGAATAACTTCCTTGGACTAAAGGACTCAGCCGAGTATTGACAAGATCGGTGCTTTCAAACCAAGATGCAAAATCGTCCCCCTGAATACTGTCCAAATTAGTACTCTCCAACCAGTCTTCCCATCTTTCAGATGATGGACTGAAGCCAGGACACTGCTTTGATGTCTGCAGACTGCTCAGTGAATCTGTAATTTCCTTAAGCTGTTTTTCAGTTTTGGACTTCCAAATCACCAGCTCTCTATACATGTCCTGTTCCAAGAAAAAATTACAAATGGAAACTACGTGGAGCTGGACCGACACAAGCCAACAAAAGGTAAGAAGCTGAAAAGATAACATGAAGCATTCAATTGATACCTGCATATTACTCAATGAACTTGAGATCTCCATTAGCTGTTGGTCAGTCTTACCTTTCCACTTCACCAATTCCTTGTGCATCTCCTAAGAAGAGAAACAAATCAAATGAGGACTGGACCAGCAATCCTAATCATCTTGCAACACCTTAATTCAACACCAACCTCAATTGGACTCGATTGATCTTCTTCTTGTTTCTTGGATACAAGCTCCTCCATATCCCTGAAGGGGAAGAACATTAATAAAGAAGTAGACTCACCTAAGCTACAAGAGAAATTACCCACTTCTATTTTCACTTAAATTCCTTTCATTACCTCTTCATTTTTGCTAGCTCTCCCTTAAGCAGTCTCAACTCTCCAGCACAAATGGAATCTCGGAAGTTGTCACCAACAGGCTTTAGCCAGCTTGGGGGACCATAATTTGGATCTGGTAGCCCAGCTTCACGTTTGATACTAACAAGGTCAGCACTCTCCAGCCAGTACTCCATTATACCATCAGTGTTGTAACACCGACGGAAGCGTTCTAAGCCACCTGGCGCCAATTTCCCATCAATGTGTTTCAATAAATGGTCTAAGAGCCCAGTGTCACATACGTGTTTACGAGCTGCCATTCTCAGCACGGGCCGAGAGATGGGATTGTCAATGACAGCCCCTTCAGCTTTCATGACCTCCAACATTCTTTTCTCAGCCAGCTTATACCTTTAAATGAAGTAGCAATACATGACATATCAAATGGAATAGGCATACATGACATATCAACTTGATTATAGCAAGAATAAGCACAGGATCCAGTCATTACCTTTCTATAGACCATCTATCAATGAAATTCTCTTTTTTCTTGTGAACTGGTTTGCAATTTTCATGCTTCTTTTGCTTAAGTTTGGAAGATGCACTGTTTGGACTCTCTTTTGTACATCCTGCAGCCCTTGTGTCTTTCACTTGGTTGAGGCTACGACGCTTATTCTTCACAGATGTCCTATTAGGATTGTCTTTTGCACACCCTGCAGTCTCTGTCTCTTTAACTTGGTTGAGGTTACGGCGCTTTCTCTTGCGCGATTCAGGCAACCCAGGAGACTCTACTGCCACAGCTTCTTCTTCATCTTTGCATTCTTCTTTGACAATGTTGCATGATTCTTGATGATTGCTTTCTTCATGCTGGTCAATAGACCCTCGACTACAGGCACTCCAATGTACCATCCCAGTGCGTCTTAGCTCCAGCAAACAAATACCTTTCTTGGAACTGTTCTCTTGTCCCTCAAAACTTCCATTCAGTTCTGAAGCACCTGTAATGAAAGGTAATACCTAAATCTCAATAAAACAACAGCTTCATTTTTCAACTCGTAAGCTTACAAGGATATACAAAAAGATAAGTGCAAGGTTCCTTCACTTAATGGTAATTCAAGTTACCTTTCCGCTCAACCAAAAGATTTTGAATCAGCTTCAATGGAAAAAAAACAAGAAATCCAATGTCCCAACATGCCCACTCCACATAATGACTAAATGTTTGAAGCATCCAAAGAACCCAGACAGAACAGTAAAAGTGACAAAGAAGTGTAGGAGAACAAGAAGAAGGGGATGATGGGGATGATGATGTCTATGACGCCTACAAGAAGTACAGCCAAGTGGAAAATATCTTGACATAAAGAATGTGCATATAAGGGAGAGAGACTAGGACTCTCTGTAGATCCCTTTTGTTAAATTATGAATCCCACCTTATCCTATGTGGCTCCACATTTACAACTTCAGATAAACTCTCATCATCACCGTGTTTTCACAGAAGGACAAATGCATTCCAAACAGTGAAAATGGAAAAGGAATACATGCCAAGGTATGATAAAAATCATTCACCATCATAACTTCCACAATAGCACTACACTAATGGATCCCATAACAAATTAATACTATTATTTTCACTATTTCAGAATAAAGATTCTGAGTTTGAATAATTTACCTTTAGATGA
The DNA here is from genome assembly GCA_025629845.1 of Erythroxylum squamatum. Classification (NCBI taxonomy): domain Eukaryota; kingdom Viridiplantae; phylum Streptophyta; class Magnoliopsida; order Malpighiales; family Erythroxylaceae; genus Erythroxylum; species Erythroxylum squamatum. Next base: position 29,674,247 of record JAOTBA010000203.1, read on the forward strand.
GCTCGACATCAACAAGCACATAGTCCCATAGTCTGAGAGCCAGAATTTTGAAAATGAAAGTATCACTTGGAATTAGCCTATAAAAATAGCAAATGAATTTTGATATTGGGATCCCATTGTACAATGGAAAACATCACAGGGACTTCACTAGAGAAGGATTCAAAACTCTGAGAGCCATGATGACTCTACGTGTAACAGAAAAAACTATCTCCTAGTTACTAATAATACAAATAATCAAAACTGCAAGAGGTGCATCAAGACAATTTCTTAAAAGTAAGGGTTTAAAATATCAATTGAGTGCAGGAATGGGCTGAGTTCACGCCAATTGAACTCTATGGGTTATCAGAGTCACAGAACCAGAAAAACGCAAAACTGCAAGAGAAAGTGTTTCTGCAAGCCACATTCCATTTTTTCCAGTTGAGAAACTTTGATTATGAGCTTCCAACGGCTTGTTTCGTAACAAACATATCCATACATCCATTTCCTTATTCTCTTTCACCGGGAACCAAACAGCAACACAAAATTATTGTAGGAAAAAAAAACCCACAAAACTCAAAAACAAATTCTCTACAATGTCGTCTAAAGAAACGGAAACTAGGGTTGAGTGGTTGTGACTTACCTCCAAGAAACGAAATTTGGCGGTTGCATTAGCAGCATTCAACCCATAACTCTTCAATAACAATCAAAAAGAAATTAGAAACAAAAGGTATAAATCAGACGAAGTTAGAGAGAGAAAAACAAATGTAGTTATCATCTGAAGAAGAAGAAGAAGAAGAAGAAGACATAAATAAAGTGATTAAAAGAAAAGCGAGAGGTGACTTTGATTTCTATTTAGCGTTTGTCTTCACCTTCGCTTCGCACACCTGCTAAACCCTAAACTCACTAGTCTTCTATATGTATATAAATCAATGTCACCTCACTCTCTTTTTTTAATAATTATATTATTATTAATTAATGATATTAATAACAAACCTTCCCTTCTTTTATGGTACTTGCATTTCATTTTTGCTTTATACAATTATTATTTTTTAATTATGGTATTTAAATTAAAAATTAATTTTAAATTATAATTTAAGAAAAATACAAGTATTAATATTAATTTATGTTGTCGAGTATATATAATTCGCATAAAAGTATAATAAAAACATTTTTTAATATTATACTATTCTTTTTATGCATATTGTTCATGGTAAGTTTAATTAGAATTTTAATAATTGAATCAATTAATTAATTTTTAAATTTATTTATAAAATTAAATTAATTAATAATTTTAATTACATTAATTAAAATTAAGTTCGAATAATTAAATTTAAATAATTTTAAAGAATTTATAATTTATTTGACTCGTTACAAAAAGGATGATAATTTAGTACGGTTCGCTAGCAGCCTTTCAAGTTGGGGGCTCGGTAGCCCATAAATTGGTCGAGCCACGGGCCAACCAGTCCCGGCGTATTATCATCCTTAATTTCAAGGCCTAAAGTAAAGAAAACGACTTAAATAAACTAATATTAAGGCCTCGTTTGGTAGACAACCAATCATCAGTTGTTTGACTTTTCAAACAACTATGAAAGATGTTTAGTAGTAGCTCTTCCAATGGCTGATTTAACATAAATAGCTAAAAATAAAAACGCTCTCATATAGGAGCGTTTTCATTAATCAGCCAAAATTTTAATTATTAAAAATCAATTTGACCGTTTATGCAGTTATAGGTTAGAAATAAAATTGCCCTTAAATAAAAATGAAAATAAAAAGAGTTACATAAAATTTTCATAGATGATAAAACAGTACAGGTGAATATAACTTCTCTAAAATCTAAATTCTTATAAGAATATTGAACGAAATACTAAGATATATGATATTCATACCCGTATATTTTTTTAAAATCATGTCCTCATAAGTTATTTTACACATAAACAGCTAATTTTATTAAATATCTTTAACAAACAACTAATACAATCTGTTAGTTAAATCAACTAATATAATCAACTATCAATTAATGTATAATGCAATCAGCTAATTATTAAACAGATACTAAATGTTTCTTTCTTTCTTAAGCAAACTCAAGCGAACGATGCAACAAGTACCTAGTCGATAGCTGATCAAAACATTAGGCCTTAACAGTCCATAAGCCCACAGATTGCATGCTGGAAAAGTAAAAATTGGTAATAAAATCTATTAAATAGCTTTTTCTTTATTGGTTTGATCAACTTCCTGATAAGATGGGATAACGGGACACAAGTTGAAAATTGTAGCTTCTATATTATGTATAAATTGCCAACCAGACTTTTAATGATGAATTTGACTTTGAATCGCTTTCAAGCCTGCCTATCATATCCAATATATACTTAGATTATTAAAAATCAATAAATTCCATCTATTTAATAACAAAATTTTTAACTAATAACTACTTTTGTTTGATTTATTTCAATAATTTTATTATTTAAAATTGACTAATTTTTTATAATTAATTAACCAATTTTTATAAATTAGTCATTTTTATTTTACGATCTCCTTTTAAACATGACAAATCGAGCTCATTTAGGCCGAGTCAAGTTTAGGCTGTCTAAACTTGATTAGGCTTAGGCTTGATTGCCTCAAGTCCGATTACAAGTTGTTGAGCAAGACTCAGGCTCGACTCATCTTTACTCATATTTTTTTAACTAAATTTTTATTTTTTTGATAGGTCAAAATAAATTCCTTTTTTAATATTATTTTAATATTATTTTTATTTGATGTTTACTATATGTCGGTATTAATGATCTAATAAATTTTTAAAATTTAAAACTCTCAACTTTTGGGTTTAATTACCAATTTGGTTCTGAAAATAGTAGGCTTCGTTCTCATTACAAATTTGAACACACAAAATGATATAAAAATATTTTTAGATAACTTTAATTAGAAATTTTTTTCACATATATGCATATATTTTTATTTATGATGGAATCAATTAATGAAAACTTAAAATTAGAAAGGAATAACATCAACTTGTTTTTGGGGACCATATGGTACGTATTTAGGTTTATCCTAGCATTTATGGTACCCAACTTGAACCTACCTTAAAGCTATAGACTGATATTGATTATGCCTTATTTTGCTTCTAATTAATAAAATTAATGTTAAAATTTTGGATTATATTCCATTATTTAAATCTAGATTGTGTTAACGGGATTGAAAGAGATTGACAAAAATTATGCGATTTTTTTCATTACTATTCTAATTTTTTAATTTAACCAATTATCACTAATTTTTGTTGTTGTAACCGACTCGTATATTAAGAACTTTTAATACACATTTATATTTCATATATGAGGGTAACAAATTCAATTTTTATTTAAAAAATGGAAGTAACTCTAAAAAATGATATATATTTCGAAAGATTAAGTAAGGATGACAGTTGATTGGTTCGGGTTTGGGTATGAGCAATTTTAAGCTTAAACATGAGCTCAATTGAATTTGGATCCTCGAAATTTTTTTGGATTTAATTGAGTATATTAAATCTTTTTTAAATTCAAAACAATGCCATTTTATGTGAGTACTTTTAAGTTTCTGAGTTATGATGTACTAATAACTTGAGAATGGGTCGGATTCAAAATTTAAATTTTTTTAAAGAAAATGTGTGCCTGACTTAAAGTCCTATCAACTCAAAATGTAAATTTGTACAATACTTTTAAGTTTTGAATTATGATTGGCAAATTGTGTCTTACCCAAATTTTAAAATTTTTAAAAATTGAGTTTAACTTAAAATCTTGTCAATTCAGATTTAACTCCTTAATTTTGGATCTTTTATTTTAAAGTTCTGTCAACTCAGACCTAATTTCATTAATTTTGGATATTTTTTAAGTAATGTCAACTCACACCTAGACCGCTAATTTAGGATATTTTTTTAAGTAATGTCAATACCGTTAATTTTGGATCTTTTTTCCCTAACATTTTGGGTTTGACAAATCACGATTCTATATATCTAAATAGTCAAAGAAGTGTAATGATGAAATTTGACTTTAAAATCCCGCTTAGAGCCTGCCTATCCTATCCAAGATGTTTGATTTCATGAAAAACAATGCCAAAAAACTTAATAATCGTTACAAGTTTAAATACACAATTTTTTTTTTGAATTCGAAGAAATTTTGTAGGCGGGCCAAGCGGGCGTACCTCATTATCGAAGGTCCAACTAATTCTCCACCTACAAGTAAAACCCCGACTGCCCTAGGCTCTTACAAAAAAAGCTAACATGGTAAGCACACAAAATGATAAAACGAAATTAATATATTAAACGTCAATAATTCTATGATTTTGATCTAAATTGATTAAAGGAAATTGAAAGAGAACAATATAAATTAAAAAATATATTTGAATTTTGTACTATTATACTAATTTCTAATTTTAACTAATAAAATAACAACAGCAGCAGCAATTTAGTAAAAATTTAACTAAAACGTGTGATTTAGAAAGGTCTAATAATATGCAGTCTTATTCCTAATTAGTACTTTTTGGAGAGATAAATTCACCGATACTTGTTTTAATCGAACCATATTTTGAAACCTTATTACTGCATGTTTATGTGACATACATGAAGGGGAAGATCCAATTTTATTAAGAAAATAACTTGTAGTAGATAGACTACATTCCTTTGTTCGTCTCTGTATGCTTTTTGTGTTTGCAAAGGTATAGTTTTTATAATAGTTTTCAAGATTTTTCATGGACATCATTCAACTTTTGTCAATTCCAGCTAAAGTTGAAGAACAGAATTTCTTTTTATTTATTCAATAATTTTTCACAAAAAAGATTAATAAATTGGTCAACATGAATGATTACAAAGAAACTCGATGCATGTGAGAAAATATTCCAAGACATGAGTTGAATTTAACAAATTCCTGATGGTGAGATGAGCAGAGCTTCATGGGGTCTAATATGTATAGAGATAGTCAAAGGTTAGTATGGTTGTTTTGAAGGTTTTGCATTGCGGATGCGTGTTTTGAGAACCCTAGATTGCAGCAAAGACACAAAGCTTCGGCTTCAGTTCCAGTGGAAGTAGAAGTAGGTGTTCTTTCTATAGCTACAGGCCATGTGAGGTGGTGCTGCGTAATTTGCTTTGGTTGATCTTTGAGGTCGAGTAATGGAACCTGAGGTTGGTGTGAATTAGGAGCTAGACAAAGCTCGAGGTTAAGTTCTGGGTATGCTTCTTCAATGGTCACTCCACTGCTGCTGTTGGAATCTTCATCTGATGAGTTTCTGACGAACTCAGCTGGCACTTGCATATTCATCTGAGAGCAACTAAGACTACCACTAGTGATCTTGCTCGTCTTTTTACTCAGTGAACGATGAGTCTGAGGATCAATCCCAAGGCTATATAGCTTTCTCTTGATGTGTGTGTTCCAGTGGTTCTTGATCTCATTATCTGTTCTTCCTGGAAGTCGAGCAGCAATAAGGGACCATCTGATCAAAACGCACAAATTTAGAGGATATAATTCAGAACTAACCCAGTACAGGTGTTTTATTAAACAAGATGAAAACACGTAGATAAACGTACTTGTTACCAAGTAAACTGTGAAGGTTGATGACGAGTTCGTCTTCTTCTTCGGAGAAGTTTCCTCTCTTAAGGTCTGGTCTGAGATAGTTTATCCACCTAAGTCTGCAACTCTTACCGCATCGAAGCAAACCTGAAGGGTTTGAAACGAAACAAAGATTAAACCTGAAGCTATATGTCGGAACCATATACCAGAAGTACACGTTATCATTAGCAGAGAAAAAAGAAGAAGAGAAGATTACCAGCAGCTTTAGGGAGAGACCTCCAACAACCTGGGCCGTGGAGTTTGACGTAGTTGATGAGAAGGTCATCTTCTTCTTTGGACCATGCACCCTTGTTGTTGGTGTGGTCCCTCTGGTCGCAGCATGGAGATCTGCCCATGATGTTCTTGTCTATATCTATGCCTGCACGTTATCTGATATGATTAAGAAAAAAGAAAGAAGGGATTGGAGAATATGGAGAAGAAGAAGAGAGGATGGAATAATATAAATATAAATTAGATCCTAAACAGCTAATTAATTAATCAGTTAATCTGGCATTTTGACCGATAGAGTTGGTCTGTTGGTGAGATAATCACGTTAGTGATTGTTGGATTTGGTAGGTAGCTCTGTGTCATGTCATGACGTTGGGAAAAAAAAGTCTTCGTTCCTTCCTTGCTCACTTGTACTTCTCTTTTGTTTTTTTTTCTTTAATACATTCAATTATATTTTATTATTGTCGAATTTATTTCTCTATTTCTGAAAAAATAATGTTAACATATACGAGTCTGGAAAGGTGCAATAGTACATAACTTTATCTTTTTTTTAATACGTAACTATACTAAATTTATTTTTATATAACAATTAAGTGTAAAAAAAAATATATAATCAAAGATTTGCCACGTTCCTATTTCGTCAAACAAAATGTCGTCAAATTCTTATAGGCGTAAACTATAGGCGACGTTTTAATAAAATGTAGCAATCATAGATGAAGCTAAATTAAATTATATAATCAAAAATAATCTTTAAATATTGGAGTTATTATTACTAACAAAAATTGAAAACCAAACTTCTTTTTCATTTATCACTTGAAAAGGGGCGTTTAAAACATTTATTCATTTATATTCCCATATGATTTGTTTCATAACCAATATATTTTTCAATTATAAACTATAGGTATTAATCGTTATTAAATTCCATTTTCAACCTCCTAAGGAGAGGTCGAGTTGGTGAAGTGGAGGGAATGAGGCCAAAAGTTCACGTGTTCAAATTCTCTTACTTATGCTCTTTCAGGCCTGTCGTACAAAGCTTGCCTAGTGTTGAGTACCTGGTTGACGTAATTTACAGGCTATTGCGTTAACCAAAGGCTTATTTAGTGTGCATCTGAAAGATAATGGCTATAAATTCCTCCGTTTCTTAAAAAAGAGAAATTCCGTTTTCAATTTACTACTAGCTACCGATAGCCTACGCACATAATGCATACAAAACAAAGTATGTCACTAGTTAAATTAGCCGTCCATTTGTATTGAACAATTTGATGGACTTAGGTTAGTGAAATAATTAATTTAGCTTCTAGAAAGGAAATGTATCATGATGGAAAAAAATAAATTAAGAAAATAAATAAACTTGATCCAATGGAGCAAATGGGCCTTTCTTTTGTATGCTTCTCACTTTTTTGTTGTATATTACTTTTCAAGATTCGTTTTTTGATAATACAAAAACATGAGTCTAATAACATTGTTCAAGGGAAAGAATCTTAGTATTTTTCTTACGAAACATAGCATGGTCCGGTCTTTCTGTCCTTCTTCTTCTTCTGGACACAGCTTGCTTTTACCTACAATGTCTCGTGATAGTACGTGATCTAGCTAGTAGGTTTGAAGATTGACTTGTACCTATATAATCATTACAACCAATTACTCTGTACTACGCAATTTTTGTACGACAGACTCGATCGATAGAGTGTAGGTAAAAGGATTCGATCGATAGAGTGTAGGTAAGAGGATTTGAACACATGATCTTTTAACCCTGTGCCTCTCCATTCTACTCACTCAAGAGGCATATATTTTAATTTAACTTAATTCAAAATTAAAATTATATTACTTTTATTAAAAACAACTTTATTTATCAAATCATGTCCCCGAATTGTTTAACCAGTTTGATTGCATTGTTTGATTAATTAAATTCAATTAATTTTAAAATAAATTTAATGAAACTTAAATTAAAAATTTCATCAACGTAAATTAAAAATTTCATCGATTCAATTCACAATTTTTTTTGGATTCGAGGAAAACCCGTAGGCGGTCCAGGCGAGCACACCTCTTCGAGGGCTCAACTGGTGCACCACCCAACAGGCGGGTCAAGTAGGCGGACCTCATCATTGAAGGCCCAGTTAGTTCTCCACCTACAGATAAAACCTTCGCTAACCCAGGCTCTTACAAGAGGAGCTAATGAGACGTAACCGAAGCCAAACCCCGCTCTCAACCATCGAGCCACACCCCTTGAGGGCCAATTCACGTTTAACTAAACTTAAAATAAAAACCTATCATCTCAAATTTAAAATTAACCAAACTTAAATTAAAACAAATCAACTTAAACTTAAATTTGAAATTAACCAATTTAATTAAACTTAAACTTGATATTTAAATTATATCAAACTTAAATTTAAAACTGACGACCTCAAACTTAAGCCCAAGGTAAATTGAAACAAGAAGGAGAAAGTATGATCCACATCCCATATAATAGGACAAGTCAAATTTATTTTGCGACCACCAGATATGCAATTACATGTTCCAAGCTAGTCTTCTTGATATATATACATGTCTGTCGGATTAATTTGAGAGTAATTGCATGCGATGGTGATGATGATCATCAACAGTTTCTAGTGCAAAAAAAGCGGCGGAGGAAACCTCTGCAGTCGCCGCCGGGGAAACCTTCAGTTTTACACACGGAGGCACAGTTGCTATCTCTGACGCATGGTCCCTTGAACCTATGGCTCTGGGACAGACACTTTCTTCCTTCCGTCTGAACTACCATCTCTTCATGCAAGTAAGTAACGCAACAATATGAGATAATACACATACGTGGATGTGAAGTTAAATGATGATGATAAAAGGTTTAAGATTGAGTACGTACTTGAACCGAGCACAAGGAGTAGCAGAAGCATTAAGAGAGGAGCAAAAGGAACTGATCTCTTCTTCTCCATCTGTCTCCGGTCTCTCTCTCTTCTTCTCTTGAGGTATAGGTTAGGCTTAGGGTTTATATATATTATAGGAAAAGCAAGTGGTGTGTGTCGGTGGAGATGACAAGTGTTTATGGGGTGGAGGTGACGTGGACGGTGTTCGGAGCATCCATAACCGTCACTGTTGTGCACTTGGCTACTTCCTCATGTCTCGCCACTCAGCGTCATGCACCTGTTAGCTTTTTCAATTTATATATATTCATCCAAAAGTCATATAAAATTCATAGAAGAAGAAGATACACTATGTCCAAGGTGAAAATTCCATAAAGACAGTAATCTAGACATGATCGAAATGTTTCTCTACTTGTGGACAGAACTACCTCAGTAACTGGGACTTCAACAGTTTGTTTTGTTGCCGGTTTCACAGTAATCTCGGTGACAGTGTCTGTTGTGCCAAATTCAACATCTTTGCTCAATCCTCCATACTTGACAGGTACTTGTTCAGCAGCTATATATCTACAATTAACAGAAACCCAAGTTTGAAACAAAGTAGGTATTGAAAGGAAAGTAGCGGAAAAATACTCTTTTTTGTGTGTGTGTTAATTATCACCTCAAAAGGGGTCTCTGCAGATTTGGAAGGACCAGAAATGACGAAGTTGCTTTTTGTTCTGAGTCAAAAATGAAGTCATCATTCTATTCACCACCATGTACCACCAAGGGACATTGAGGAAGACCTGAAAACGGAACTACCGCAGTAACAATTCAACTTCTGGAAAGCTGATATCTACGTAGAGTTGACTGTTTTGCGAGAAACTCAGGATAGTTGTCTTGAAGCAGTTGAAGTGCTTGACTAGTTGATTGTCAAGTTCTCTCATAGTAGGTCCAGGAGAGTTCTTCAAGTCATTGATCGGAACAACGGGGGATATGCCACCATGACTGAAATCCAACTTCCTGATGCTCCTTTACGGGAATTGAATTCTCCATCTTAAGAATCTCTTCCTCTTGTTTTCATCAGAGAATGTGGTAGAGCTCTTTGTCTTGAAACCCTCCATAGACATTGTAGCACGCAGGATGACCTTCCTTGTCGAAGCCATGCATGAACATTACCTTCTCCAAAGCATCATGCAGGTCTTTAATAAGCAGCTCTTCAACGTTGAAATTGATTCAAATTAAGATTAGTCACGTTGTGCATATGCTGATTACTGAGTCAAGATTATTATCTTATCTGTTTTTAGTGTTGGAAGTCATTCGAATTTTTTAGTTATAGTTGCTGTTTTTGGTTTATTAAGTAGCAAAATAAACGTGGAGTCCTCCTAGTTTCCCATTGGTTTACGTTGAGAGTGTTGAGAGTCTTTTTACTTTCTTGTTGTTAGGTCCAGAGTCCTCTTAGTTTCGGGACAGGATGCTTTGTCCATTATTATGGTATCTTATTCTGTCCCATGAGATTCATGGGACAGAATAAGATATCATAATATTGGACAGACGATTCGGACTCCTCAGTTTCTCATTATTAAGTTGGTATTACAACGTCTGTCTTGTACAACCTATTTATAGGCTCAATTTTGGGTTAATTTACACACTTGAGTTGCAGTCCTAAAGAATGTTGTCTTCATTGTTTTGTTTGTTTATTTCTAATTCACTGTTCATCTTTTTGTTTGTTAAATACTAAGATTTGGTATCAAAGCCAGTTCATTCTAATGTGCGTTCTGATTTTTGTCAAATAAAATGGCAGCAAATGCAAGTTCTCTCAATGTTTCACATCCGCAGATACCTATTTTTAAAGGTGACTCGTACGGTTTTGGAGTATTAGGATGAAAATACTCTTTAAGTCCCAAGATCTTTGGGACTTTGTTGAGTCTGGCTACGCAGAAACAAGCGACGACAATACTTCCCATGAGCACAATTTGATGTGTGACGCAAAGGTCCTCTTTTTTATCTAGCAGGCTATAGATGAGGCCATTTTCTCAAGGATAGTTGCTGCTACAACAGTAAAGCAGCCATGGTTGATTTTGAAAACCGATTATCAATGATCGACAAAGGTAATTACTGTCAAATTGCAATCATTTAGGAGGGATTTTGAAACTTTTTGCATGAAAAACAAAGAGTAAGTTCAAGAATATTTGGCAAGAATTTATGCAGTTGTGAGCTAAATGCATTCGTATGGAGATGAAATTAGTGATGAAATTGTGGTGGCTAAATTTCTAAGAAGTTTTACTCCTAAATTTGATCATGTGGTTATGGCTATCGAAGAGTTTAAGGATTTATCAATTTTTCTATTTAATGAACTAATGGGGTTTACAAGCCCACGAAGCAAGAATTAATAGGTCATTTGCTGGAGAAGAAGAAAAGGCGTTTTAGACAAAAGGGGAGCTAGATTCCTCTATTCAGCCCATGAGGGCAAGGGGTTGAGGAAAATATCGAGGTCGAGGACGAGAATGTAACAGTTCTCTTCACTGCTCTTATTGCAACAAGTATGACCTCACAGACAAATTTTGTTAGTCCAAATCGGAGGAAGACAAGTTTGCAGAAGAAGGAGATGAACAAGATGGCTATTTGTTCATGGCTTCATCAAACATGGACGAGTTTAGCAAGGAACTGTGGTCTCACATCATATGACTGGAGACAAATCTATGTTTAAAGACCTTGATGAATTAATAAAATCATTGGTTCGTCTTGGGAACAACAAGCAACTTCAAATTGAAGGAGGAGGTACCAAGACTATTGGATTAGGTAACTGCACAAAACTCATCAAGAATGTACATTTTGTTCCATGTTTGGCTCATAATTTGATAAGTGTGGGATAATTGATTGAATTCGGATATTTGGTATTATTTGATAATAATAAATATGTGGTGAAAAAGAAAGCTACAGGTGAAATTCTTGTAATTGCACAAATGACGCCAAATTGAATGTTCCTTCTCAAATTTTCAGAACATGTAGCCATGGTAAGCAAAGTAGTTGGTAATAGTGAGTTGTGGCACCTAAGGTACGGACATTTAAATATTCAAGGATTGCAACTACTGAAGAGAAAAGAAATGATCAAAGATTTGCCTTACATTGCACCACTAGAAAAGATGTATGAGGCATGTGTTATTGGAAAACAATCTAATAAGGAGTTTCCATTAAGAAAATCCAAACGTGCTACTCAGATATTGGAACTGATACATGCTGATCTATGTGGTTCGATGAGGATCGAATCATTATCAGGAAGTAAATATTTCTTGGTATTCACCGATGACTATAGCAGGATGAGTTGGGTTTATTTCTTGCAACTCAAGTTAGAGACTTTTGAGCACTTCAAAAAATTCAAGGCGTTAGTAGAAAAACAAAGTGGAATGAACCTAAAGGCACTACGAACGGACTGCGGAGGTGAGTTCACGTCAAACGAATTTATTGATTTATGTAAAGAACATGGCATCAAGAGAGAGTTAACAGCTCAATACAAGCTCGAGCAAAATGGCGTAGCAGAATGAAAGAATCGAACTATTGTAGAAATGGCTCAATCAATACTGAAGGCAAAGAGGCTGCCAAACCTTTTTGGGGCAGAAGGAATGGGCACTGTAGTGTATCTTATTAACATTTTACCCACGAAGGCAGTCTGGAACCAAACACCATATGAAGCGTGGTATGGAATATGAAGCGTGTTATGGAAACAAACCCCCAATAAGCTACTTATGTATATTTGGTTATATTTGTTATGCTTTGCTCACAAGTGACAGGCATAAGTTGGAAGAGAAATCGAAAAAATATATCTTCATCAGTTACTATACCAAATCGAAAGCATACAGACTTTATGATGCAGAAAATGACAAGATTGTGGTGAGCAGAAATGTGGAGTTTAATGAGCAAGGCTGTTGGGAATGGAAGGAAGAAAGTAAGGAGTCAACCACTCAATCAAAGATAATGGAGGAGGAAGAAGTAACAATTGATGTGGTAGTTAACACTCCGCATAGCTTACAAAACTCAACACCAACAAGCTCAAGCTCAGTCTCCAAGTCAGCGTCTTCATCAAAGGACTCACCACCACGAAAATATAAGTCTCTTAGTCAAAAGATTTATGTCGCCTCACCACTAGTCCTATTTGCTGAGGACCCATCACATGTAGAAGAGGCTATGAAGCAGAAAGTATGGTAAAAAGCAACGCAAGAAGAGCTTGAAGCCATAAAAAAAAGTAAAACTTGGGAGCTAGTAGATATACTGAAAGGTAAAAATATAATTGATTTGAAGTGAATTTTCAAAACAAAGTTTGTGGAAGATGGAAGCATCCAAAAATATAAGCTGGTATTAAGAGGCTACACCCAATAACTAGGGATAGACTTTGAAGAAACTTTCTTTCCAGTTGCTCGATTCGAAATTGTTCGGGTTATATTGGCATTAGTAGTATAGAAATGGTGGACAATTTTTCAATTGACGTAAAGTCAGTTTTTTTTAAACTGAGAATTGCAAAAGGAAGTTTATGTGGCTCAACCACCCGAATTCTGAGAATCAAAATGAGCCACATAAAGTGTTTCCACTCAAGAAAGCGCTTTACGGTTTGAAGCAGGCGCCTCAGGCATGGTACAACAAAATAGATGAGTTCTTCCACAATAATGGTTTTGAAAGAAGTACGCATGAGCCGACTTTGTATGTCAAGAAGTAAGGTACGGATCAATTTATGGTAATAAGCTTATATGTTGACGATATGATATATACCGGATATTCATCACGTATTATATTTGAGTTCAAAAATCTATGAAAAGAATGTTTGACATGACTGATCTTGGAAAGTTGAGATATTTTATGCGCTTAGAAGTTACTCAAACAGATGATGGTATTTTCATGACACAAAGGAAATATGTGGAGGACACGTTAAAAATATTCAACATATTGGGGGGTAAAATTGTTGTTAGTCCGATGAATGCCAATGAGAAGCTATGGTCAAGTGATGATACTGGAATGGTAGAGGGAAACTTATATAGAAGTTTAATTGGTCGACTTATTTACTTGACACATTCTCATCCATATGTGAGTTTCTTAGTTGGTGTTCTTTCTCGATTCATGTATAAGCCAAGTAAGCATCATTTTGGAGCTGCAAAAAGAGTATTACGATACCTTGCTGGCACTAAGGATTATGGTATTTGGTTTCGTGAAGCTCAGATTTTTACTCTTAAAGGGTATAGCGACAGTGATTGGGTTAGAGGACTACAGGGAGTTGTTTTTTTCTTAGAATAACTCTAGTATTGTGGTGTTCAAAGAAACAAGCGACTGTGGCCTTTTCCTCGACAGAAGCAGAATATATATAGCTGCTACAACTACTGCTTGTCAAGCAGAGTGGCTACGAAGGCTGCTTAGTGATCTTGGTATGGAACAAAGTGAGCCAACAAAAGTGTATTATGACAGCAAGTCAGCTGTCTTACTCGCGAAAAATTCAGTATATCACAGCAAGACTAAGCATATTAAAATCAAGCACCATTTCATAAGAGAATGGATGGCCAAAGGAGAAGTTAAACTGGAAAATTGCAAAACCAAGGAACAACTTGCAAACCTCATGATAAAGAGCTTACAATTCACGAAGCATTAGGAGCCTTGCACTCATCTGGGAATCTCCAAATTCAAATGAGGGGGAGTGTTGGAAGTCATTTGAAATTTTCAGTTATAGTTGTTGTTTTGGTTTATTAAGTAGCAAAATAAACATGAAGTCCTCGTAGTTTCCCATTGGTTTATGTTGAGAGTCTTTCTACTTTCCTGTTGTTTATGTTGAGTGTTCTCTTAGTTTCCCATTATCACGTTGGTGTTGTAACGTCTGTCATGTACAACCTATATAGGCTCAGTTCTGGGTTAATTTACACACTTGAGTTGCAGACTCAAAGAACGTTGTCTTCATTGTTTTGTTTGTCCATTTCTAGGTCACTGCTCTTCATCTTTTTGTTTGTTAATTTATAAGATTTAGTACGTTAGAGTAATGTTGGTAGCTCGTTTATCGAATATTTAGTTGATATAAAACTCTATAAATAGCTACGATAAATTGTTCAGCTTTTCCTTGTTCTGTTTGTCTACATACTCAGCCTTTTATCCAATGGTATCAGAGCCAATTACCTTTTTTGTGAGTTACAATTGTCAGACAAAAGTTTGTCTTTGGTAGACCCAACAACATTTTCTTCTTCTGCTTCACGTTTCTGGCCATTAAGTCATCACACTGTCACTAGTAATACCTAAGAACGTGAGGTCATCTCCTTGCCTAAGTTAGAAGCAACAAATCAGAAGAAATATATATCAAAAATCGATGCAACAGTAAACGCAGAAAAAACTGGTTGGAAACTTGTACCGCAGCAAGCTTTCTTCTTTTCAACGCTGAACCGAGAATATAGAGGTGTTGAGCAGGTGTATAGAAGCACAGAAGTATTGTGAGGCAAAGAGTAGCAGTCTCTTGTGAAGGTCACAAACCAGTGACCATAAAGCAATCAGAAACTAGATTCATGGCGGACAATGTCACGACAACTTCTTCCCAATCGTTGATTCCTCTGTTTAAAGGGGAAAATTATGAATTTTGGAGCATCGAGATGAGGAGTTTTTTAATATCCCAAGAGCTATGGGATTTGGTGGAATTTGGGTATGAAGACCCGGATGATGAGCGGCGATTTTGTGACAACCTAAAGTGGAACATAAAAGCTTTGTTCTTCCTTCAACAGGTAGTCACCGATGAGATTTTTTCCCACATTTCATTTGCAAATACTTCAAAGGCAACATGGCAGATTTGGGTCATTCCGAATCAGTTCAAACTTATCTATCTAGATTCTAAAGCTTTTACTATTGTTTCATAAATGAGGTCATATGATGAACAAATTTCTAATCAGACAATAGTTTCAAAAATATTGCGTAGTCTAACTCGTAAATTTGATCATATGGTTGGAAGAATCTAAAGATTTTTCTACTTATTATTCTGAGGATTTAATGGGTTCCTTGTAAGCTCACGAGGACAAGATTAAAAGATCTGAATGATTCGTAATGGTTGAGTTGATTTCATCTCAAAGGTGTATAAATATACATCTGGTATACAATGGATCTTAACAGAAAATACAATGGATAAACATAAATCCAAGAATTAGTTACTGAACAGAAGACTTAGTCTACGTCTCTATTATGCCCCCGCAAGATGAGGTCGCGACTAGCGACGCACTTCTTGCACCTTAGTTGTTCAAATTTGCTCCGGGAAAGTGCTTTCGTTAGAGCGTCAGCAATCTGGTCATTTGTTGATATATGAGATACCTGAAGGGATTGCTGCTGAACAAGTTCACGGACAAAATGATAGTCTAAAGAGAGATGTTTCATCCGTGAATGGAACACAGGATTGGCACTCACGTAGGTAGCACCCAAATTGTCGCAGTAGATACGTGGTGTAGTGGACAGGGGAACATGAAGTTCATGAAGTAGATTGCGTATCCATAATATTTCAGCAGCTGTATTGGCCACGGCTCTATATTCTGCTTCAGTTGAGGAGCGGGCAACAGTTCGTTGGCGTTTAGAACTCCAGGAAATAGGATTACCACCAAGATAGATAACATACGCAGAGGTGGAGAGTTTGGTATCGGCATCCCCGCCCCAATCAGCATCGCTGTAGGCATGAAGTGAAAGGTGTCTTGGCCGAGACAAAGATAGACCGAAGTTATGAGTATGCTTGAGGTATCGAAGAGTTCTCTTCAGCTGTTGAAAATGCAGCTCAGAAGGCTTGTGCATGAATTGTGACAGTTTATTTATCGAAAAACTGAGATCCAGTCTAGTCAAGGTGACATATTGAAGTGCTCCCAAAATACTTCTGTATAAAGTTGCATCTGTTGATGCCGAACCATCGTCCAATTTAAGTGAAGCAGAAGTGCAAAGAGGAGTAGTACACGGGCTACAATCTGCCATACCGAAACGAGTTAATAAGTCATGTATATAACGCTGTTGAGAAAGAAACAAACCTCCTGTCGTAGGAATAAGTTCCATTCCAAGAAAATAAGTCGGAGATCCCAAATTTTTTAGCGAGAAGCGGCCAGAAATAGCTGCCAAGAACCGATCTAGATGAGAGGTGGAGTTACCCGTGAGAAGAAGATCATCAACATATACCAAAAAATACATCATTATCCCGTCTTGATGAAAAACAAATAGAGAGGAGTCACTTCGACTTGTAACAAAACCATATTGGAGAAGGAAGCGACAGAGTTCCTGATACCATGCCCTTGGAGCCTGCTTAAGACCATAGATAGCTTTATGTAACTTACAAACATGAGTAGGACAGGCTGAATCAACAAAGCCTGGCGGTTGCCGCATAAAGACGGTCTCTGAAAGCTGTCCTTGAAGAAACGCATTATTAACATCCATCTGGTGTAACACCCAAGAATTTGCCAATGCCAACGAAAGTACAATTTTAATGGTTCGATGCTTTTCCACTGGGGAAAATGTTTCGTTGTAATCAACGCCAGAACACTGGCTATAGCCTTTAGCAACAAGACGTGATTTGTAACGCGCAATGGTTCCATCAGGATTGCGCTTAATCCGAAATATCCACATACAACCAATAACATTATGAGCCTCATCAGCCAGTAACAAAGTCCAAGTGTTGTTTCGTTTCAGTGCTTCATATTCAAAATTAGCAGATTCACGCCATTGGGGAATTTGTAAGGCTTGGATAATGGTACGAGGTTCATCTATGTTGGGTAAGGGATGTTTGGTGACATTGTACAATTTGGGTTTGAAAATTTTGTTCATACCACGAGTTACCATAGAGTGGGTGCGTTGTGGTGGGTCAGGGGGTGCGTTTTGAGGTTGCTGGGCTGTTGTGGTTTCTGGTGGGTCTAAGGATGTCGTGGTTGCAGGTGCAGAAGATAACGTTGGGTGAAGTTGCTGGGTGTTTTGAGGTTGTTGGGCTGTTGTGGTTTCACGTGGGTCTAAGGATATCGTGTTTTCAGGTGCAGAAGATAAAGTTGGTTGAGGTTGTTGGGCCATAGATTTGTCGGTAGAAGGCTGGGACATGGTATAGGGAGGCGTGATATCGTGTTTGGATCAGAGGAGTTGGGCGAAGGTGCAGGTGCTGCAGTGGAGGACGATGCTGCCCCATTGGACTGTGCCAAGTGATCTATAGGAATTAATAGAGGAGTAAAAGAGGGAGCAGGTGCGGCAGTAGTGGGTGGGTTGGACTGAGAGGAGATCAAAGATGAGTGCGGAAATTGATCATCGACAAATATGACATGACGTGAGGAATAGATTTGGTTCGAAGTCGGGTCTAAGCATAGGTAAGCAAACTGAGTGAGCGAGTAACCAAGAAAGATGCAAGGTTTGGACCGAGGTTCAAGTTTGTGAGAAGTGTAAGGTCGTAACCAAGGAAAGCAAAGACAGCCGAAAGAGTGAAGATGTTTATAGGTGGGTGCATGACCAAAGAGTGTTTCAAAAGGTGTAAGCATTTTTAAAATGAGTGTAGGCATACGATTTATAAGGTAGACGGAAGTAAGAAACGCATATGACCAAAACGAAGACGGAAGCCCACTATGATCTAAGAGAGCCCTGGCAGTTTCAACAATATGTCGATGTCATCTTTCAGAGGAACCATTTAATTCGGGTGTGTAGGGAGGACTGATAAGATGGGTAATACCATGACTCGACAGAAAAGGTTTAAGTTTAATAAATTCCCCACCATTATCAGTGTAAAAGGTTTTGATAGACGTATTGAAAAAAAATTTGACAACACGTTTGAACTTTTTGAAAAAAAGCAATACATCTGATTTGAACTTAAGAGGGTAGAGCCAGATATATTTCTGAGTATGAATCAATGAAAATCACATAATATTTGAAACCATCAAAAGAAGAAATTGGAGCTAGACCCCATACATCAGCAAAAATAATTTTAAGAGGTTTGGAACAATTTAAATGCTGAACAGAAAACCGCAACTTATGACTCTTTGCACATTGACATGAGATACAAAAATCAGAAGTTACTGGACGAGACTTAAATTTATGACGCGAGTGCAAAAATTGCAACACTTTATTGGCAGGATGTCCTACGACCAACTTCAGTTATTCACAAGATACCAACTATCGAGAGATGCCCACCAACACCAAAAATGAAAGCACAAGCAGATTTGCGGAAAAGAAAATTTCCTGAGTTGGAGTTCTTCGAAACAAAGAGTAGGGTTGAGATAGAATCTTTCCTCAGATCAAACTTCCAGGTATCCGGTGTTAAAACATCGTCCCATCAAGAGAACTAGAAGTTATTGAGCTTTCCATTTTTCTACTCTTTTGTGAGTCTATATATTCATAAATCTAAGAAGGTATTGATTGTAACACCTTTTGTAATCGTCAAGTTGTATGATCATGATGATGTTAGGTCGACTACAAAAACTAATAACGACCACTGTCCAATGGATTCTCTATGAATTATGATGATAACCTAAGAGAAATTGACGTAACTGAACATAATAAATTCCACGCTAGTTGGCAGCTCCTTCTTTTTCGTTACAACTTTCAAACGATATTGCTGAAATAAGTCGTGTAGAACAGTGGTTTCCGTTTCTTGCCTCACATTATTAGAACACAAACTAAGATATCCACGACTGTTTCTTTCTATAAATTACTTTGGACTAGAGCAACCACGAGCAGAATGAATAGATTGGTGAGTAGGGAAGAGATCTGCATATAGTAAGCAAATTTTGCAGGGTTCATGATCCAATTTTAGTCCAAGAAACTCCCTGGATTTTCAAAAACTGGGGAGAATCCCAGAAACTGGTTGAAGTAGCAGTTAACCATTGCTTGATTGAGAAGAACTTTCGTTTTTCTCCCCAGAAACTGGTTGAAGTAGCACTTAACCATTGCTTGATTGAGAGGAACTTTTGTTTTGCAATCTTGATTCGCTGGTTAATTAAGTGTAGACTCACTGCTGTCACAAACCACTACCCTAAACTATGATTATCTTCAGGTTTCGAGCAACAGTAACAGTAGCAGTACTATCTTCTATTTATCTTAAGCAATCTCAAGTTAATAAAGCTTCTTAATCCGAAAATTAAATTTTAGAATACTGTATGTAAGAACTAAGTTACCAATCCGAGTTTTGAGCATGTTTGATTGGCACAATCAGCATCCAGCTGAATTTACTCACTAATTCTATAACGTTTTCAAATGATAGATCTCATACTTGTGTAGTTCAGAGGAATGGAAGTCAAACTTTTGAAACATATTTTGTTATTCCCTAATGTTGTCTGCAAATAAATTTATTTTCATAAAATTCTGAATAACCATTCATAGTACTTACGAAAAGCTTTCAAGGGATTTACAGATTCTTAATTCTCATGTAATTAGTTTAGTAGTACATGGTAAGTGATGTAATGTTTTCCCACTCCAAATCCTTCCGTTATTTTATATAATTATATTCCATTAAACAACAAATGGTAACATAATTTACATCAACATATTAATTAATTAATTAATCAATCAATTTTTATAACTTCTTCTATTTACATTAATGTATTAATAAATTAATTAATCAATTTTTGTAACTTTTATTTTAGAGAATTAATATGAAATTTTAACACTAATTTTCGTAGAAAATAAAACTATTATTCTGTACAGAGTTAAGATTTGATAAATCTTGTACATTACAAACTCATCTGGAATTACATTCATTGTTCCAAAAAGTGCTAACAGGGTATTTGATTCACCCGCATAAATAAATAAGAAATTTAACGATGATTCTTTAAAAATAGAACATATAAAGAATATATAGAATATGTATTACTTTAATAAAAATATAATCCTAATATTTAGTTTAAAAATATAAATTTAAAATAACAAAAAAATAAATAAATAAAAAGATCAAAATATTCATAACTGTCAGTCGCTGCTTTGTATCGACACAGAAGAAGAAAAGTAGGCCTTTCACTTTCAGTCGGTTTCTCATATTTGGAAATATGAGTAGAACCCAACCCACCATCCATCCAAAAGCTAATTAGATTCTATGGGCTGTCCCATTCTTAAACCTCGCTCTTCTCCAAACACGCCGCCTCAAACTTGTCCAATGACCATCTTTCTCGGCTCATACATAGTTTGAAGGTGCAACATGTTCAATATGCTTCAAAGTTTTTATGAAAATTTAGCCTTTATTTTTTTATTTTTATTTTTAAATTCAGTCAAAAAAATATTTTTTTATTTATGTTTTATGTTTTTAGTTTTTTTTCTGTTGGTTCTATTAAATAAATAAATATTTAATATTTATTTTTGATAAGGAATATAAATAACTTAATTTTATTTTATAATCAATTTAAATATTAAACTTTAAAATTATTAATATAATTTAAATTTTAAAATATTTTTAATATATATATATATATATATATTTCATGTAAAAAAAATAGCATTTAAAAACATAAATAAATAAATATTAATTCACAAATAAAAATGTAATATTTAAATTATTTATTGTAATATAGTATAATATTTGTACCGATAATTTCAATAAATATTAATTAGATATTAAAATAAAAATTATTTATTTACAAAAAAAAATTAAATTTTATTTAATATATAATTGTTAGACATCAACAATCAAATAATTTTTTATTTTTATTTAAAAATATAGACTAAAAACAAGAAATAAAAATTAAAAACCATAAAAAGAATAGTACGTGACGTCTTTTCACTTGTTATTAAGACAACCGAAATTTATTTAGTATCTAAATATATATTTATAATGAATTGAAATAAATTTAATAGTCACATTAACAATGAACAAGTTCTTTATAAAAAAAATTTGTTACATAGAATAGATTTAATAAATTCTGAATATAATTAGTGATTCTGTTCATTTAAGAGGTAATTAAGATAATTTGTTGTGACGTACGATATTAACAAAAAATCTTAGGTTAAACAATTATTAATTATATATACCTTACTGTTAATTGAAATAATCTTATAAAATGAAGATTTTACATAAACAAAATGTTATAGTAAATTCTATATTTTAGTAATTGAAAAAACTAAAGTATGCTTTCAACGTGTTTATATTTTTACCAAATAAGATACTAATCTTTTTATTAAAAAATGGCAAATAATAAACAGACTATTCAACCACTGGTCCATTAAAATCTTTAATTGAAAGAATACTCGATTTTTTCAGTGTCCCTCTATTAAAAACCTATGGGGCACCACTCCCAAATATCAGACAGCTCTATTATACGAATAACAAAAAAGTGTGATGCGTAGAGTTGAAACTTGAAACGACTGTTTTGTTTACTTCGTATAGCAGCAAGGTAGTATTTTTCAAGTTAGCTTGAGTGATGTCAGAAAATAAATCACAGTGGACAAGTAGATTAGCCCTATGATTTCAAAATATCTCTTGTAGGGAACTTTCTTTTTCTAGCTTACGACTGGTAGCTCTAAAAGTGTGGACATTTGGAGGAAAAAGAGGAGACGTCTCTCAAGGGCTTTTGACGCATCACTTAGCGAAGAATAGAATGCATCAACGAGTAATTTACCCGTACGTAAGCTTTAGCGCTCATTTCAATGGAGTAAAGCGAACAGATTCCACAAGGCACAAGAAGATACAAGAGAATGCACAAAGGTTCTATATCAAAACATCTCGGACGGGCCAACTTATCGGTTTTGATATTAATCTTGGGAGCCCCACGGCCATGCTTTGTCTCCATCTTCTTTTACTAGTAATTCAAAATTGAGTTTAGGACGTTTTCAATCTCTACACTTCCCTCTCTCCTTGAAAACAATTCTTATATTCTTGTTAAGTTGGTAGTGTTAGTTGCTGGCTCTTCAATCCATGAAGCCCCACGCTCGCAAACTGCAAGTACTATTCGACGATGCCCCTTTCTCTATTTCCTCTAATAATTACTCCACCGCCAATACTACGACTCCACAACCGTCACCATCCTCAAACCCAGTAAACTTCGACTCCTCTATGGCCTTGACTGTCTTAGTCCTCTTCGCTGCACTCTCCTTCATTGGCTACTTGTCCATCTACATCCGAAACCGCCACCATCCACCATCCCAAACCGACCAACTCTCTTCTTACCGCCACCATCCACCAACTCGCAAAGGTCTAGACCCAGAGATTATAAACGCACTGCCGGTGTACCCCTACTGTTATGTGGAAGCCAAGTACCAGATGGAATGTGCCATTTGCCTAGGTGAGTTTGAAGATGAAGAGATTGTTAAGTTGATACCAAACTGTAGTCACATATTCCACTCAGAGTGTATAGACACGTGGCTTATGGTGAACGTGACTTGCCCTGTTTGTAGAGGAACCAAGTTCTCCAACGGCGGCGACGGTGGCGGTGGGTTAAGTTTAGGAGGGAGCACTGTTGATGAAGGTGTGGGTGAGAGATCAAGGGCGGAGGATGCTGATACGTGGATAGAGGTTACAGATGTGGGGACATCGGGAATGTTTTCTAGTGTAGGTGATCGGACAGTATTACCAAGTACGTGTCGCCTTTGATGTATAAACGTGTATTTGTAATTATCTTTAAATCACAAATTTAATTAATTAATAATTACCCTGTGGGGGAGTTGGAACATCGTTGTCGGTGTCAACTCATTTTCTTCAATGAGTTATTCGAGGCTTTCTGGAATTATCTAAACCAACCATCTCTTCTGTCGTGTCGTATTAGGCCATTACTGCTACTTAACGTGGAATGGATATTTTTAACCAGCGACTGACACACAGACAGGTCACTTTCCCTATGTTTCTATCAATGAGCCAACGTCTTCTCTTTATTTCCCGCAAGATATTTTAAGAGGATTTTTACTTATGAAAAATATTTTTAATTTCTTCACACTCAAATTTAATGTTTTAAAAATTGGACCAGACATTGAATCTGTCAAAGGAAAAATTTAAGGTTTAGAGGTTCAATCGGTAGTGAACCACTATCAAACCGAAATATAATAAATAAGATAAAAAATTTATAAGAATAAATAAAAATAAAATATTTTATTAAAATAAAAAATACACAATTGTGCAACTAAATGTTAGGCATTCTACACCAACAAATAGTGCTTTTGGCTAATCAACTCTCCTGCCAAATTCTGTCCAGACTTCAAATGCTTTTGGTTCCAGGCTGTCACCTAATATTTTTGGGCAGCTAGTTTCATTGTTAAGTTCTGGCCAGATTGCAAATGCTTTTGGAACAAATAAATTTCTTTACGAAGATTCTGGCTTCAGCAGTAGTGGTATAATTGGCGATCAAGGCAAATCATTTTCTTCTTCAGCAATTCAAATGCAAAACACACCACCGTTGAGTATTCAGCATCACCTCTTTACCGATGGGACTAATATAGATCCTAATCCAGTTGGGCTAGCAGATAGAAACACACAGCTACTACATGAACAGAAAAGAGAAAATATCTCAGGGGATGATAGTATTTAGTTGAAGGAGAACTGGATTCCGCGTACATTCAATGGGCAAAATTCTCTAATCTTTATCCAATGGACAAAACTCTTTAATCTTTATCTAATGGGCAAAATTCGATTCTTTATCTAATAGGTAAAACTCCAATCTTCATCCGATTGGCAACAAAATTCTCCTTATCCAATGGTTAACAAAACAGAAACAATCGTTTGCTTTCATTTTAGTGGACAAAATTCTTTTTCAATAGGCAAAACCCAGAAAAGAAATTATCCAGAAACGTTAAAACACCACAAACTTTTCCTTAAAAGCGTTCTTCTGCAGTTATTTTTTCATACAGTATTAATTTACACAATTTTTATATTAAATTTATAACAACTCTTAGCATATTTAATCACAAATTCGATATATCTAACCAATAA
>JAOTBA010000203.1:29699380-29722544 GCA_025629845.1 Erythroxylum squamatum
TCCATTGTATACCAGATGTATATTTATACACCTTTGAGATGAAATCAACTCAACCATTACGAATCATTCAGATCTTTCATGGTATCAGAGCCTTTGTGACCAAATGGTCGTGAGTTCAAATCCTATCACCCACCTATTATTCAGTACAAGGTAGAGTGAGCTTGTGCAAGTTTCAAGCCCAAAGGGCTTTCACTTGAGGGGGTGTGTTAGTGAATATATAAAATCAATTAAGTTGACTTCACACAACAGCTTAAGCTATTGTGGTGAAATGGTCGCTTAACAAAGATTAACAAAACATCAGGATTGAATGAAGAAAAAGCCTTTCAAGTGAAAGGTGAGTCCTCTAACAGAGGTGGTCATAGTGGCTACCACGGTTGTGGTCGTGGACGCGATAGAAGCTATGGAAGACGGTTAAGTAACCAACAAAGGCAATACAAAAATGATGAACAAAGGCAAAGTAATCGAACTCTTATTAAGTGCTATAATTATGGCAAACTAGGTCACAAAAAGCTGATTGTTGGGCTAAGTGGAAGAAAAATGCTGGAAATGAAGAAAAGCATGTCAATGTTGTGGAAGAAGAAGAGGAAAGTATGTTATTTATGGCTCATTCATATAAAAATTCTACTGATGATATTTGGTTTGTGGATAGTGGTTGTTATAATCACAAGACAGGAGATAAACCATCATTTAAAGAGCTTGATGATACGAAAAAGTCAACAGTGCGGCTAGGTGATAACAATGTGTATCATGTTAAAGGAAGAGGTATAGTTGCCACTAAGACAAATGGTAATACTCAATTTTTGTCTGATGTACAGTTTATTCCTGGTTTGACTTAAAATTTATTAAGCGTTGGACAATTGATGGATAATGGTTATAGAATTGTGTTTGATGATGGTGGATGTACAATTGTTGATAACAAGTCTGTTCATTTCATTGCCACTATTCAAAAGACAAGTAACAATATGTTGCCACTCGATGTTTCTCAATTGCATATTTCTGCCTTTGTTGTTGTAAAATTGATGAGTCTAAATTATGAAATTTACGTTATGGGCATTTGAATGAAAGTGGATTGAAGTTGTTGAGTCAAAAGAATATGGTAATTGGGTTACCTATAATTGAATCTTTTAAGTTTTGTGAAGAATGTGTTTTGGGTAAGCAAAGTAGAAAGTCTTTTCTGGTTGGAAAATCTATTAGAGTAAAATTTTGTCTTCAATTAGTGCATATTGATTTGTGTGGACTTATGAATACAAAATATTTGGATGGAAATTGGTATTTTTATTGATTGTTGATGATCACAACTGCATTAATTGGGTTTATTTTTTGAAGACAACATCTAAAACTCTTGCTCAATTTAAGAAGTTCAAGGCCTTGGTAGAAAATGAAATTGACAGCAATACCAAGTGTCTTCGAACTGACAGAGGAGGTGAGTTTACATCTACTGAATTTAATAAGTTTTGTGAAGAATTTGGTATTCGCAAGGAGCTTACTGCACCATATACACCACATCAAAATGGTGTTGTTAAGAGGAAGAATCAAATAGTGGTAAAGATGGCTAGAAGTTTGATGAAAGCCAAATGTCTTCCTAATTCCTTTTGGGCTGAAGCAGGTGTAATGACTATATATCTTTTAAATATTTCTTATACAAAGGTTATTATGAATAAAACACCATATGAAGCATGGAAAGGTATGAAGCCTCGTGTTTGTCACTTAATTTTTTTTGGATGTTTAGCTTATGCTTTAGTTAATTCTCAATCCCGCATTAAACTTGATAAAAAGTCTAAAAAGTGCATTTTTGTTGGTTATTGTCATCAATCTAAAGCATATATGTTGTATAATCCTTTAAGTGGAAATTTTGTTATTAATAGAAATGTGGAGTTCAATGAAGATGTAACATAGAATTGGAACATTGCCTAAGTAAATGAACAGGTTCCAATCTCGATCAATAATGTATGTGATACTCAGCCTTTACAAGAAGATCTGTCACCATCTCCTACAAGTAGTATCTTCTCATCTCCTAAAAGCACAAGTTCCTCTTCATCAAATGAACCTCCTCCAAGGAAGTTTAGACCCTTGAAGGAAATTTATGGATCAAATTCTTTCGCTTTGTGTGTTGCAGATCCAATGTGTTGTGAGGAGGCGGTGAAAAAAGAAAAATGGTGCAAATCCATGGATGAAGAGATGGAAGCAATTCAGAAAAATCAAATTTGGGATTTGGTATATATTTGGTTGAAGAAAAACAAGCAATTAGGCTCAAATGGGTGTTTAGAACTAAGTATTATGCTGATGGAAGTATACAAAAGCATAAGACATGGCTTGTAGTAAAAAGGTAAGCTTAAAAAGGGGAATTGATTTTGAAAAAACCTTCTCACCAGTTGCTCGTCTTGAAATTATAAGAATTTTGCTTGCTTTAGCCACTCATTTATCTCTTCCTATTTTTCAATTTGATGTGAAGTCTACTTTTTTAAATTGAGAATTAGAAGAGGAAGTTAAAGCTCCTTGATTGGATCAGTTACAGACGCTTCGCTTTTAGCGATAGTGTAAGAGTTGAATCTACTAGAAAATCTGAAAGCTGCTGGGAACTTGATATTGAACAAGGCCAGTGATCAATCAACAGTTCTTTATGCGTAAAAGTGTACAGTAAAAACTTGAGAATTTTTAGAGTTTCAGATTTACCTCCTTTAGGCCTCTTGAAACGAGGGATTAGAATTAGTACTGCTAAATTAAGACATCTAATATAATTAAAAAAAAGGTAGTTCATAAGTTGGCCTCAGAGCCCGTGCCTTTTTTGTCCTTATAGAAAACTTTCATTGTATATTGGTAGACAGACCTACTGAGAAATAAGGTGACGGTAGGTAGAGAATGTTTAAAAATATCATAATGCATTACAAAATTTACCTTACGCTATAGGCTATAATTTTACTAAGTTTTGGACAAAGTTCAAAATTTTTATTTTTTAAAATTTTAAACTATAGGTTAATTTTAAGTTTTACTATTTAATCTGACTTAAAATTTAAAATATTTAAATATAACAACATTGTTTTTATTAAAACAACTTCGTTTTTAGTTTTTAAAAATTAAAAAATATGTACATTTAGTCAAACTAAATTTCAATTCTAAGTTCAAAATATTTAAATAAAATCATATTGTTTTTATTAAAATAACGTGTTTTTTAAGTTTTTAAAAATTAAAAGAATACATAAACTTTCGAGTGGGTTTGGGCCTACCTAACCCTAACCCTTATCATCACTATAATACAGTAGTAGTGAATTATATATCATATTGATGTGATTACGAAGGAGAGTGGTTAGTTGGTTAGTTAACAGCAGTGATTAGTGATGAGACTATTGTTACTTTTCTAGCTAAGTACCACTCACCCCATCTTTTAGGAGTGATAGAATAGTTATTACTTAATTAATTCCTTAATTAGTTATAAATAAAAATAAAAATAAATCGAATTAGACTAGTTCAAAATTGTTTATGATTTAAATTGTATTATATGATATTATTAAATCTTTTCAGTCAAATTTTAAAATTTGAGTTTAACTTATAATTTACTTTGATTTACTTAAACTTAAATTATTTACTTTAAATCCAATCAAATCCAACTTTATTTGTCATGTAATAATTTTGCAATACTATGATACATGTCGATCATATAAATGGCGAGAAGCGGTGCTGGTACTCACACAACCAATCCTGTATCACATCAAATTCTCTGTTCCAATTACTCTATTATAATTTTGTTCTACTAAGTACTTATTTAGATGGTCTTTTGAGAGGTTAATAAGTACTTTTTCATCTTCACAAAAGCTTTTTTGAAAAAAAATGAATGTTTGATTGTAAAATAAAAAAGTATTTTTTTAATTGATATGACTTTTTTGACAGCCAAAATATAATTTTTTAAGAAGCTCAAATTTGGAGGTTCTAAAAGAAGCCTCTCAAATGACTTTTTCGAGTAAATTTTCAGATCAATTAATGAACCTATTTTTTAGTCTTTTTTGCCCTTATGTTTTACACATAATTCTCACAATACTCACAAACTCATCTTCATATTTATCTTACAAATCTTTCTCCAATCTCTTGCATACTGTTTAATATACTTTAAATAATATTTATATGCATAAATAATTTTTATTACAAAATAAAATACGGTTAAAATTAAAAGTACTTTTTATTTTTATATTACCAAACAGTCTACTGTATGAAGCTCTTTCAAAAAAGCTCTTTTTTAAATGACAACCAAACAATCATCTGATTTCTTAAAAAAAGTCCTTCCTAAAAAAGATCTACTAACAAAAATTTTACTAATATAAACTCAATTAAACAGAGGCTAAATCTCATCCATACATTCGAGAATAATCTTTAATGGAACACGATAAAAACCCTATAATCGGAACACAAGACCTGAAAACTGGAAGTTAGCGAGAAGAGAGCTTAAAATGAACTTGTAAGTTTTTAACTTATATGGAAATGTCATTTCATAGGCATGAGTGCAAATTGAATGGTTGAGAAAAAAAGACAGAAAGTAAAGAGCAAGTTGAGCGCCGAGTCATATTACATCAACCAATTGATATAATAATTATGATACGGATTGGCCATTTCCCATCTGCACCATCACATGTCCCCCACAACAACTCCTACTTATTACTTCGAATGGGACTCTAAATTATTTAAGATATCATTTTTTATACCGACAATTTAAAATATATTATATTTTAAGTCAATTCCTAACATTTAGACTTTAAAAGAAAATGGGAGCAGATCTCCTGTACCTTTTTTTCTGTGCTACTCTATACCCAAGTCATCTTCACTATTCATTTAAATGGTTTGAAAGACCGGAGATTGAAGCCAAAGAAAATGGTCCCAAAAAATAACAATATTCGATGAATTTATTACATAAAATTTCCTTGTAATTTGAACTTTTTTAAAATTATTTGATCTTTTCAGAATTTAAAAATAATAACCAAACAAATGCAATATAAATATCAGAAGATTAATTAAATGTTAATAATTTAATTTTAGTTATTAAATTCGAATTAATTAAATACAGCTTGTAATAAATTATTAATTTAAGTTTGATTTAATTAATTCAGTATAATTTTAAAATTAATTTAAATTATCATATAAATCATTTTTATTAACTTAAATATTATATTCATATATTTTGTTGTTACTTTAATTAATTACAAATATTTAAATTAAAATTTAAATAAATTTGAGGATGACAAAACTTTTCTAAGTTAATGTAAAGTAATTTGTCTACATCAAAAAGCCGACATATGGACTTCGTGTGTCACAACTCTGTGGTTGAGATTGAAGAAGC
This sequence comes from Erythroxylum squamatum, assembly GCA_025629845.1. Taxonomy (NCBI): domain Eukaryota; kingdom Viridiplantae; phylum Streptophyta; class Magnoliopsida; order Malpighiales; family Erythroxylaceae; genus Erythroxylum; species Erythroxylum squamatum. The sequence continues at coordinate 29,704,704 of JAOTBA010000203.1, forward strand.
CAAAACATGAACACATGCAAAAGTCAAACATGCCATCTTCTTTCCCCTACCTCAACGCCGTCTTTAGAGATCCGAACTATCCACAGTAACAATGGCCTTACTCTAAATTAAAAAGGAAAGCTTAGGAAAGTCAGTACACACACATACACATACATGTAATGGAGATTGGAGATGGCAGTGCTTGCTGTGGACCCGCATGCCTATGTTTTTTTTCTAAATCTATAATATACTCATGTACCGTTTCCCATTTTCTTACTCAAAAACCAGAAAAAGTTTTTCTTTCTTCAATCTTAACTTGCTAGTTGCGTCACTACTTCTCCCATTTTCTCTCTCTATATATGTATATTTGTTGAGGGTCAGGATGCATGAATTATTGGAAAGTTGGAAACTTTAAGGTTGAAAGAAAAAGAAAAACTAGCGAAAAAGTTGCATGCACCTTTCTTTGTGCATGTTGTGTATGAGATCTTAATCACAAACTTGGGTAGTTTGGGGATCAGTCGTAGTATACTGAATAAAGTTTGAAGAAAGAAAGTGGAAAGGAGATGGATAAATACGAACTTGTTAAGGATTTAGGAGCTGGGAATTTCGGAGTGGCAAGGCTCCTCAGGCACAAGGAAACCAAAGAGCTTGTAGCCATGAAATACATCGAGCGAGGTCACAAGGTCCTTTTTTTTTATTTTTTTATTCTCCATTATTACAAACTCGGTATTTTGTTCCTGGGAAGTTGATGTTTTAGGATCTAGCATGTACATGTTTTCTTGATGTGTGTAAGTTTGATTCATATCTGCAGATTGATGAGAATGTGGCGAGGGAGATTATCAATCACAGATCACTGAGACACCCCAATATAATCCGTTTCAAAGAGGCAAGTTTTCTTAGATCAGTCCAAGTGTTCCTGGTATGGTATCTGATGATGATCGGTTTGGTTGTTTGGAGATTGGTTACAGGTGGTGTTGACTCCAACCCACTTAGCGATTGTAATGGAGTACGCAGCTGGTGGAGAGCTTTTTGAAAGGATCTGCAATGCCGGTAGATTCAGTGAGGATGAGGTTATTTCTTGCTGTTTCTCTGTGTCTTCTTCATTTTCTGTTATTTAGGTACTTACCTGATGTTTTTCCATACTATTTAACATTTGGATTTGTAATTGGTCAGGCTAGATATTTCTTTCAGCAACTCATATCTGGTGTTGATTACTGCCACTTCATGGTAAAGTTAATCTCAAATTGTTTTTGGGCAGATCTTTACTTTTATTGTTTGCTTATCTCTAATTGGAACAAGTTTGTTGGTTTATTGGTTATTTAACAGCAAATCTGTCATCGAGACTTGAAACTGGAAAATACACTGCTAGATGGAAGCCCTGCCCCTCGCTTGAAAATCTGTGATTTTGGCTACTCCAAGGTTTGAACTTTGGACTAAACTAAATTAAGCCAGTGTTCTTTTCTTCAAGTTTTTTAAGGTTTCTTTCGACAATTTGATTTGGTTTTTCTCTCCATCCATGGTTGTAGTCTTCATTGCTGCATTCAAGGCCAAAATCGACGGTGGGAACCCCGGCATACATAGCACCGGAAGTTCTCTCTCGCCGAGAATATGATGGCAAGGCAAGTTTTTGAGTTTTGTTTTTATCTATCATGGTTCAAACTCTAGTGAAGTAGACAGAAATCATTTTGTATACACTAAAGAGCACGCAATCATTACATAATGACATGAACTTGGATGAGTTGAGTTCATTTGTTTATCTTTTTCGTGTAGGAGACTACATTTCTTTTTATTATCAAAGGGATACTGTCATTTTCAAGAGTTAGGCACGCAACTTTTTTTTTTTTTTTTGGGTCCTTTCAACTTGTGCTAGAAGATGAGGTAGCAGTGGATTTGTTGTAGATTGTAGTGGACATTTGTTTATTGTTTTTGATTTGTCATGTATGGATCTTGAATGGATCTGCTTGTCCAATATGGCTCTCTTTTATCTTTTTTGGAATTAAATGGTGGATTTAGGCTTAGATGACTCAAGGTCAAAGAGCTCATTTTCTTGACCAAGCATCTGTAAAGCTCAGAATACTCTTCTGAAAAGGATTACTGTTAATTACACATCAGAATGCTTTTGATGTGTACTTGTTCCAATAGAAATAGAATTTACTTGAAGAACGAGCTTCACTTATCAGCATCCAATATAGTCTGTTTCCTGCAATACAAAACTTTGTTTTGGGCATCAATCCAATGCTTCCCTTTGAATTTAACATGAGAATATGAAGTCTGGTATGCTTTTCTTCGTGATGGGCATGTGTTTATGGTCTGAAATTAATATGTGAGAACAATATTTGAAACTATAGCCTAACTGTCCTATATTAATGTTATCTCTCCTTTGTGGTTTTCCAGTTGGCAGATGTATGGTCATGCGGAGTTACTCTCTACGTAATGTTGGTGGGAGCCTATCCATTTGAAGACCAAGATGATCCCAAGAATTTTAGAAAAACAATCCAGGTGAATATACCTAGCCACCATTTTTACTTATGTCGGAATTGATAGTTGTTTAAGTCATCTCACACCTCTTAAGCTTATTCTCGTGATTGTTCTCATGCAGAGGATAATGGCTGTACAGTACAAAATCCCTGACTATGTTCATATATCTCAAGATTGCAGACACCTACTCTCTCGCATATTTGTTGCAAATCCATCCAGGGTAAGTTTCGTTCTGCAACTATCAGAATTTGTATCGGTATATCGATATTACTGTTAACTAGCCAATGAAACTTGTTATACCCTCTTTGACACGGTTTCCTCTCCTGTTACTTATCTTGTAGAGGTTATCACTGAAAGAAATAAAAAGTCATCCATGGTTTTTGAAGAACTTACCAAAGGAGCTTACAGATTCATCTCAAGCCATTTACTACAGAAGAGATAGTCAAAGCTTTTCCGTTCAAAGTGTAGAAGACATCATGAAAATTGTGGCTGAGGCAAGAAACAAGCCACCAGCATCTACATCTGTTAAAGGATTTGGCTGGGGTACAGAAGATGAGGAAGAGGAGGAAGACATTGATGCAGAGGTAGAGGAAGATGATGAGGAAGATGAATATGACAAGAGAGTGAAGGAGGTCCATGCTAGTGGAGAGTACCATATAAGTTAAGAAGAAGAATGGTTTCTCTTTTTCTTTTTTTGATGTATGTGTGTACAATAACAGGTAGCAGAATGTGTTAAAGCTGAAGAATTAATGCAACTCCAAACTTGGATTCTTCTTTATTTAATCAAGGACTTAATGTATGATGAATGACACTAGTTTTTTCTATGAACCCTGTATCTCCTTACAAGGAAGTTTACAAGCTAGTCTCTTTCAGACTAAATTCAAGAAACTCAGGAAATTAAGAAAGAAAAAGAAGAAAGCATGAAGTAAAGTCTGGAACTCTATAAACTCCCATATTTAGAATAGGATGGCAGGTTAACTTATGAGCCTAAATTCAAGAGTTTTTAATGGGTCAATTCATGAGCCAAATTAGACCCATCCAATTCGAAGCCTAATTTTTCTAAACAAAACAACGTTTTGCATAAAAAAATTAGGTATCGGACAAGCCTAAAATTAGGTAATCCAAGTTCGGACTCAATTAAAAAAAGACATTTTTATATATTTAACTTTTTAAAAAATATTTTTAAAAAATTAACAAGACCTACCCATAAGCTAGCCCATTGTCACCCCTAATTTAGATGGAATTCAAAGATTTTAAACCTCATCTCAAAACTAGCGTGCAAATGACTCCATGATTCAAGCATGTAGTAGATCAGTTTTTCATAACCAGATACTGCCAATGGTTAATAGATACAGAAGGGCATCAGATAGAGGAAGGGAAGAACAAGTACACTTCTTTTTCTTTGTTGAAATCTAATCAAATACCACAGCAACTTGCAAAAGCTTCCACAATCCAAGCTACAAACTTATATATGTAAGAATATGCTAGTCTACAATATCCATTCCCCTTTAGCATCTACATACATTGTATGAAGTCAAAATCCAACCTTTCTCACATCCAGTGTAATATATGTATAAAAAGGATCATATAATCCACAAGGATTGTGTTTTAAAGACAAAACTGGAAACGTCACTACTGTAATTTGGACTAGGGTATGGCTTCAATTAGTGAAACAATGGCAATATACCCCACTGGTGCAAAAACCCTTCACCAGTGGTGACTTCTAGGACCAATAGAACAAGAACTGCCAGCATAGCCGCTCTTCCGTTCCAAGTTTCTGCACTTCTGGTCCAACCCCATTCCCATACTGTCACCGGAGAAGGAAGCTCTCTGCGCTTCGAGTCGTAAGTTGCCAATAACTCCTCTACACTGCCAAGTGGTACCAAGGACTGTAGTAAATATCCCAAAAGACCAGTCAGACCAAGAAAAACAGAAACGGAGCAGTTTTATTGAAAGCAAGATCGAAACGATGATTTAAGCTGAGTTCATCTAGTAAGTCCCTTCCATTTTTCTAAAGGATGCTTTTCACGTCTCAGAAGGGATGGACAGAAACTGCAACATGAAACATACTCCATCTATTCATAAATTCATTTCACAATGCATGGAGCAGACACATCAATTGTCTGAACTGGAATCAAACAAATTGGAGTTAGAACCAAGAGGTCAATGCACAACTTGCCGAACTTACTAGAATTGAGAAAAAAAAAATCAAGTAATCTGCCTGCACTGCATATCAGGCCAATATCCAGCTGATTAAAGTGAAAATGACTTGTGGATCCTGCAACTTAAGTGGTGAGCAAAAGTAATCGAAAGAGACAAGGGAATCGGTAATAAGGGAACATATTGGAGAGGTTTACATGGTGTTTGCTTCATTCCTAGAATTCAATTCCACAATTTTTAACATTCCAAACACCTGACGTGAGGAGTTGCAGATGAATCCCAAAACAATTTATACAATTCATTTCTCCCAAACAGACTCAAATATCCTTCTTCTGAATAATATGCATCTTACCATAAGATATATTAAAAAGCGTTTCCCGACAATGGGAGGGTACGTTTGGAGCATTAACAAATAGCAAACTTCAAGTATTTCACTTACTTCTAAAATTTGACCAGAATAAGAAACGTTACCTGGCGAGCCTCAAGATTTGACACTGCCATTGCTCCAACATATGGAAGACTCTCAATCACAGCATCCGCCAAGTCAGAAATGAAGGTCGGTTCACATCCTAGTGCAGGAACACGTCCCCATTTTTCTATTCCAGATTTTAGAGCCAACTCTTTATACTCGACATCAATTTCTTCAAGAGTTTCAATATGCTCACTTACAAAGCTGCGAACAAGGCATAAGGTGTTGAGAATAAATCTCAGTTACAATGACTTAAAATCGAGCAGTGGCATTGGCAGTGGACAATCGTCTAACAAGCACATAGCTACATCAAAAAAGGCGTCTTATCATGACTTACCTAATTGGGACAGCAAGAAGACTCTTCACTCCTTTTCTCCCGAGCTCGATGATTGTCTCATCAGTATAGGGCTTCAGCCATTCAACCGGTCCAACTCTACTCTATAAAGACCCAAGACATTCAGCATAAAAATGAAGTGATATCTAACAACTAACATCTAACAAAGCGTATCCGCCACATCATGTAATCCTAACTAAAGAAATCTCAAAAATATTTCCAGAACAGATTCATTTCATAAGTAAAATAATGACCAGATTCTTCAAGCTATCATCAAATAATGCAGGTATTGATGACTACATATCATTTTATAAATAGGTCGACGACAGAGCTCATAAAATCGAAATGCTAAACTCCCCTAACAAACTTTCAATCTATTGAACAATCAATCTAACTGCTTTATAGTCACATTTCAACAGGGAAATTGGTAATCAAATGTGAGACAGATTCAAGAAGAATCTTGCAAAAACCTGATAAGCAAGGGTGTAGGGGTTTGTTATTTTTCTCTTCTCTAATTCTTCCATTATCAAATCCACACATTCCTCCATTTCTGCCTTGTAGGGATCTCCAGCTTCTTCCACATATGCAAGAGGCACCCCATGTGCACTAAAAAATATTTCGACCTACAAGCAATATCATAGTTAAGTGGCAATTTAAGTAGAGTCAAACAAGCAAGTCGTGATCTCCAACCTCTAATCAAAACACGAACAAGCATCCTAAAGTAGCAAGATACCAATAATAAGCACCATAGAAGAATTACCGAGTATTTTTTGTTCAATATGTTTTGACACAACTAGCCTTTCATTGACTTGCTTTGCTAAATGCCACAATAGATATTCCATTGAGAAAATAATGTAAACAGTAAAACATCCATGCATAAACTATGTAGAAGAAAAGCTATTTCATCTTGAAACTACGGGGTTAGATTTTCTGGCCAAAACTGTTTTGAGAAGAATGGCACTGGTTTTCTTAGGTTGATGATTACCTTAAATAGTGTTAACCCTAGGAACTTATTTCTTCCTATGATAAACCCTGCAATTCTTTTAACTGGATTTGAAGGTTATCTGTCTTTGATGCTAGGCAACAATTCTTTTTCCAATGTCAGCTCATTTCCCCTTTCTTTTTATTTCAAATTCTTAATGCTTTCAGAAGCTCTGGAAATCATAATTCTTAAGTTATCTATTCCTTTTTGAAGTTGCAAGAAAAATCCTACCAACCAACTTATCGGTCCCTTAGTACCTTGCATATCATCCACCCATTGCACAAGATGTCAATCTAAGCCTTGAAAACATATTAATATATTGATGTAATACCTTGTCAGGAAAGTCAAAATTTTCTAATTCTTTCTCAATCAAATTTCCCATCGCTTTTATGTATCCTTCACGCTGGTACCAGGAAGGAATCACCGTATGTTGCATATTAACTAGATATTCATCTTCCCTGTTGAACGTCAGAAAACAATCAATGACTTTATACTATGTATTTCCACAGAAATTAATGCAATGTGTAATGGTTTTTCCAATCACCGAAATATGCTCTCCAAGAGTCGAAGACTTGAACCACTAGTAGATATTGAGAATTGTGGATATAGTGGAAGCACAACAAGCTTTGAGATATTATCTTTCTTAATCTGTACAAGAGAACACAGAAAACCGGAATCAGATTCATAAAACTTCATTTTTACACCAAGTTCAGAAACTAAGAGAAGGTCAAAACAAAATACCTTGATAACAATTAAGAGATGATACAAATGCAAAATGAACTTAAAGGTAGGTTTTACAAAAGCAGCTTTTCCATTAAACAATCTGATGTTAAGGTCGAATGATGACAATGCCAAATTTCTTAAATTCAGTGAGAAAATAACATTTTAAATTTCAAAACAATCACTATTGGACTATTAAAAGTAAACTTTAATTATTATCTCCTCGTTCCAATGTTATTTGGTAAGAAAGCAGTAAACTAGCTTTAACAAAAGCAAGTTTGTTAACCACACTTTCACAAACTGCAACTGTGAATCCAACTGCAAGTAATTTCTTAATTCAATAAAATGAAATGCGGAACTGTTCTTCATATGATGATGTTAATGTGATGAAATTGGTAAAGAACAACCAAACATATTCATCCTAATTAGTTCCTGGATCTACAATCAGAGGTGAAAAACAATTTGCTTCTTGCAAATATTGTATCGATTCACAACCCACTTTTACCACCATGGCAAGATTTGCAGAACCTGCACTGGACGTTAGTCAATGTCCTAATGGAGAGTTTAGACTACACTGCACAAACTTCATTCTTCCTACACTGCCACAATTGAATCAAATTAGAAGATGAAATCTTAGTTATGTCAATATATATCAAAATCACACCTTTAGTTGAGAAATATGTTCGCGCTTGCAGGATCACTGCTCAGTATGTTAAGGATTCAGTGGCAAGTACCAGAAAGAATTTGAAACTAAACTAGAATCGGTCATAAGTACCTGTTCAATGGCTTCCTCGGTAAATGGGTGCCAGTAACGCATGCCTACATAAACCTTAGCTGGGACATTCTTCTCCCAAAGGGCTTTCTTCAACTCTTCTGCCTGAATAAAGAGCATAGCAAATAAGGCAAGATTCCTTGGAACAAATAGATAAAGACACTTGAGCAAAACTTATGTGAGGGTGTCCGTTGTCATAACAGATCATCACCATCCCCAACGCAAATCATTCTGCTCATTTTCTTGAAGTGACACATCTTAGAAGAACAACACTTAGCAAGTAAAGCGTCAGAAATTCATTAAGAGTTATTGAGGAAACAAAGCGACCTGTGCATCTGTAATCTGTCGTAGAGGAGAACCGCCACCGATTGAAGCATAGCCTTCCCTGCTCTTTGGTGCCCGAAGAACTGATATAAATTGGGCCAATGGTTTTTGCAGAAAACGAAACAACCTTGGCAGTCGGATAATGTCCTGGCATAATATAACAGAGAACATATTCAAAAGGCATTGCATAGAAAAAAAAAGCCTTCAAGAAAAACATGTAACCAGAAATTGGTGATAGCTTCAACAATCACATAGAAGTGAGTTCTGAAACAAGTTATGAAAGTAAAAGTACGTGTCTTACAGGATCAGCAAACAGGTTAAACAGAAAAGGCTGCACATCTTCAAGGGTCTCAGGGCCTCCAAGGTTTAGCAGCAAAACTCCTATACTTTCTTCCCCAATTAGAGATGCAGGAGGCACATCTTGAGATGTTGAAGTCACTAGAGCTCCCAAAGCCAATGAACGCTTGTTTGGTGATCGCTTACAATATAAAGGAGTCGTCCCAGACCATCCCAGTTGGGAAGATTTGTTTATTACATTAATGCTTGAAAGATTTGAACGTAGACCAGACTCCACCTGAACCACAGAGGATCCTTGGGAAGAAGAAATTGCCCGTGGCAAGAGTCTATCAAAACCAAGGAAAAGTGAAAAAAATAAGCTAAATGCAAACTAACCCATAAAATAAATAGAAAAGGGTATCCATACATTATACAATTCCACATCAATAGTTCACTGAAACGATTATTAGTAATATGAGATCAACAAAGAGCTATCTTCTCCCAGTTTTAACATTTTACTGCAATCCCAGAAGATCTATTGGCACTTTAGTTAGACGTGTAAGAGAGATAGACTTACAGAGGGAACTTGGCGTTTCGAGAAGGATAACTGAGACACGAAGCGGCTGTACTAAGGTGAGGACGACGATGGCGATTTGGCAGACAAAATGTCGATGAAGATGTAGAAGCAGAGGACGTGTTAATTGCTCCACTACAATTCATTTTCTTGGCTTGCAATGGTTGAATGACTGATGGGTTACCAAGTTCTTTTCCACCAAACTTGAACGAACCCAAAAAAAGAAACAATCTTTAGTGAACCCAAGTGATGGAAAACGCCCTGAACAGAGGAGGAGCTTTTCGGCGTGAAGAAAGGTCAGAGCTTTCCTTCTCCAACTTTACGGGAAACGGGAAAAAATTTGTAAGAACACTAAACTAAGTTCTGCTTCTTTCTTTCCGTGGAATAAATAAACAATAATGAGAGTGGAGCCCTTTGGGATAGAGCTGAGAAGGACTTGTCAGTTTATCTTGAAACTTAGAAAAACCAACACCACTTCCTCTTCCTCATCTTTTCATGTTTTTATTACTACCCACCATTTCCTTTCCCCCTTTTTTTCCAAACTCTTCCTTTCATTTTCTTGTGTATATCTTCCTTTTAATTGTGATGCATATATTTCCTGTTTGTGTCGTTTGTATCTCACATGCAATCCAACTGAAATTAAGTTGTTTGATCTCCAAGTTATTTAGATTTCAAGATTCGAGCTTGTTTCTTCATTTTAGGTAGTGATTGATGCTTGAAAGCAAATCTAATTAAGATTTTTTATTAAACTTAATTTAATTTATCAAATTTGATAATTAATTAAACCCAGAAAAATATTGTAAGCTCGAGTTCAAACTTGATCAATCTTAGTTGAATTAAACAATACACCATGGGAAATATATTTATACAAACCACCAAAGGTAATGTCACAGAGTTCAGAAATTTGGTGCTCTCTATAAGCAATAACATTATTCATACGAAAACACCAGTAAAACCTCAAGTTAGTACACTCTATAACATCGTACTCTCTAAGGCTAGTTTAATAACAGAAAACCACATTAGTAACAGAAACCAGAGAAACAAGACACAAAAGGCAACCCCTTGATTCAGTAATGAAAACAAACTGTGGTTTTGGGGTGTGCTCATTCACTAAAATCTGTACTTCCACTGCGGGAACTGCTGGCATTTCGACTGTGTAATGAGAGGCCTCTCATGTGGCCACTTAAACCCGGACCATCAACCTTTTTCTCCTTAAAGAACTTCTCCCTCTCTACATGCTTGGAGGGAGGGGGCGGAATGGCAAATGGGGGGGAATTCGCTCCAGACTCATGAACCTGCTCAGAAGAAACCGGCCGTATAAGGGGTCGGTTCAACCTTTCCCCTGGTATGGATGATCCAAGCAGACCGAGTGGGGGATGATCTTGTGTGTTACGAACTTCATCCTCAGGCCTTGCACAAGCCTTTCCTTTCCGTAACCTGTCAAGTTTCCAGACAAAACAGCAATTTCAATCTCAGCATTTTCATGTCCGGTTGACCATATGATTAGAGTAGCTAGGAGTATGCTCTAAAGAAATATTTCCTTAGTCTGCAAGAGACTCATCTACAGGAGACTCATAAGTTTGCTTCCATGTTAGAGAATTTAGAAGGATGAAGACACGTTAGCTGAAAGGCAATCTACATCAAAAAGATAAACCTAATAAAGTTGTAAAATAGACCTTCGAAAGAGCCGCTCGTCCGTCTCCTCCTCCTCTTCTGTTTCTTCGCGATTACAATGATTTGCTGTTGAAGTAACACCATTTGAAATTGTTGACCTGTCCACAAAAGTAGATCTACCCGAGAGGAGCACTTCATGTCGTGTTAAAACTTTCTGAAGCTGTTCATTTAATTCGATTGCTCGAGAGACCACCTTTTCATCCCTGTACCAGGACAAAGCAACAGCCATGTGCTTATGCATACTAACAATTTTTATGACTAAATATGATGCATACTGTTTGTTTCAAGACAAAAAAATGGAGGGATTTGACTAACACTAACATGAGATTTAAGCATTAACAACCTATTTAAGACAAAAGTACTCCTGAAAATCCACTCTCACGTCACATGCAATCTAAGTGTGATGCAAGAAGATTTTGCCAGCTAAAAGTTGATAGAACATCGTCTTTCTTGACTAATTTTCATACTAAAAGCTTTCAACCATAACATCGGTCAAAATATGAACCAACTAAAACTAACACAAAACCTAACATATTTACATTTAGCTATTTCAACTTTTATAAAAAGCAAGCTTCATTAGAAAGACCCACCTCTATATTGTGTCAATATCACTAAACTTATGTATATAAGTAAACATCTATAGATTCATCCTCCAAAGGAACTGGACATGATAATTTTTCATCGTCCAGGCTCGAGCAAGAATCAAACTTCAACAATCAAAACTTGCAATGAACAAATAGGACAATATGACAGGATATGTTATCAATTAGATTAATTCTATTATTGCTCCAAAAATAAAAAGGTGAAGGCATACAATCCAAGTTCTCGGGCAATCACAACTGCATGATGATAATCTACAATGCAAAATGCAGCTAAACTAATTGGAAATAACACGTAAAATTTCAACCCGTAACACAGACCTTGTTTACATAAATGTTTCTCATTACGAATCAAAGATACAAAAAGTGTCCCTACCGAGAAGTCAGCACAAGATGCATTACTCGCTGCTTTTGGAATGAGCACTGCTCCACAAGATCAAGAGTAAACTCATCCTTTGCACCCTGATAAAATGCTAATTCTAAAGAATTAGGAATGTGTTCCAAGCTAGTTAATATAGAACCAAGTAACATGAAATTCATAGAATCCCATATTTCAAAACTATAATCTAATGCTTGCTCTTTTGTTAACACTAACAACATTAGGTCTTTTGGAGGAATGAAGTCAACACAGAGACAGATAAACGTTGATTGCTTGCAATGAGCTTATCTAAAAAATCTCAAACTAGAGTGAAGTTAAACATCAGAATATAAAAGATCAAGGTCATTGATAATTAGTAAATTTGGCTTCTTTCTACAAAGATTTGATAAGAAACAGATGCCTTCTGTGTGGATCAATTTGCTCAAGAAATACTTTACTTGCAGTTCTTACATCAGTATTAAAAGGGGTAACAGAAGATGTCTATTGACTCATATCCAAACTGAATTACAGGAGAGGAACACCCAAAAGATGGGAAAGAAAACAAGAGAAACAGTCTGAGGAAAGTTTACCTCAGGATTCTGAGAATCAATAGCATCAAGGACTTCTTTCAAAACTTCTAGCGCATTACTAGCCTTTTGAATAATACTGCAAGGCAGAACTATTAGACTTAACAATGGAAAATTTTAGCAAGCATAATCACTAATTGGGTGATCATTATATGATCGTACTACTAACCAGATGTAATTCAATGACACAAGAATTGAATAAACAACAGATCTAACATGTGGAAGCTCAAATGAATTTATTGATAAACATAAAACTAAGCCGACAACAGAATGGTTGGGATTAAACGCTCAACTTTTTGAAGGTCTAGTATAGATATAAGTAAGTTCAGAAAGTCTTATTATGGGGCAATCGGTATGTATTAGTTATGCCCAAAGAATGCTCAATGTGGCCTCCTTCTTAGTCTAATATTTTGCTGCAATTGTTCCTCCCTGCAACTTTGCAGTGTGTCTAAAGGATCGTATAGCAATTGTGCTCGATGTTCATAAATTTCAAGTAGATAAAGTCAAGATACACACAGAGAATTAACTACACAAAGTACCCTCCAAATAGTAGTTCATAATTTTATTTCCTTTCAACAGTTCACATGTTTAGCCAGAAATAAATTAGCAAACAATCTTAAAAGAAAGATGTCTGAATTGTTTTCCAAATGGGTGTACTGCAAACCAGAGTTTTGGCATTAAATAGATACGTCCAGAATCCTAAATTAGACTAAGAGCAGGTCTCCTTTGAAAATGGTCATTGTAAAATGCATAAGTGTAATATGAGAAAGTAACTGCACAAAAGATACCTTGATTCAGGAACAACTTCAGGTTCTAGTTGTGGAGGACCAGACTCATGCCTAGAGCTAGTAATTTCCCCGTTAGGTGTGCTTTTACGATTTCCGTTTGAAGCAGGACCATTCGATGGGACATGAGGAGGCCTTGGAACTTCGGATGGCCTTTGAGGAAATTGCACTCCTGCATTCTGTAGCACAATAGGAAACAAGTTTAATAGCTAAAGATAGCAATGTAACTATGTTGTGTGTGCTATGACACACTAGTGAGAGAAACATTCAAGTAAATGAAGAAAACAACCCACCCACTAACTGCACCATTTTCATAATCAAGGTATAAGCATGAAGTCTTCATGAAATCTACCATCTAATCAAACAGCTCAAAATTGTTATAGCAGATCTTAACTTTCAAGCAAGGATTAGAAGACCTTTTCACAGTTTATTCTTCACTTTCCTCCCAAACTTAATCCAGATTGCTCCATATGCAACAATTAGAACTGTCGGATAAATCTTGATATTAACACTAGTCGATATAAACACCGTGATTTGGGAGTTCAGATTCGTAACAACCGATTTATTCACTTCCATATCCACCAAAGGAATAGTATTTTTTTTGTCCACAATATGTTTCATTGTGCAGTATTACATGACTGATAAAAATAACGTCAGTTTCATGCATACTGACCACCAAATCAAAGTATGCAGAGTAGTATTGGGGAAACTTTCCAGTTGCACCTCCAACAGAAGTTTGTGTGGCATCTAGAAGAAGAAATATCCTTTCTCGTACAGGCAAGTCTGTCTGTAAGTGCAACAAAATAAGAAAATATTATAATAATTACATGAGATGAGGCTAATCTTCACTCCCCAAATTCTGAAGAAGCTTAATGTTAAGACCTTTTTCTTTACTATCTTCACAAGAATGGGAAGAATCCCTGTATCAATCACCTGCTGATGGATACACTCACCAATATTGTTCATCAGCATTTCCAACAACTGCAAAATAAGAAAAGAATATTAAAAACAAGTCATATATTGTAAGATATCATTGAAGGATGAGGCAAGAGTAGGACAATCACTTTCAATGCACGTTTAACAAAGGAAATCAAGACATAATTGCATTGATTACATGTATTCATAAAGCATACAACTCACCATCACAGCATACAATTGAGTATTATGATTCTTGCTCCCTAAACGTTTTTTAATGGCTTTTACAACATCTCTAGCTTGCCTGCACATCCAAAAAAAAAAATAAAAGTCATTCTTAGAAAAAGCTTTGTCTCCAGCTTAGACCATTAGCTGCAATAACAAAATCAATATGTCATCGATTACAATAAGTAAATAACAACATCAAAGTACAAGTAGCTCTGAATCTGCATTGTATACTTGCACGAAAATAATAAAACATAAGTAGCACATCTCATTGAAATACATATAGTGATCACATGTCACAAGTACTATAATTGTTCAACTGGTGAGAAATGCTCACCGCTGATCGTGTGCAACTAATTCACAGATTTCAATATTCTTTGTCCAATCTACTTCACCAAGTTTTTCACTTGTTGCAGAATTCACGAGTTCAGCAGCCATCTGCTACTTATTTTGATCCTTAAACTATCAAAGAACAGGGAACTCTGTAAGACAAGCCACCCCTTAGTCAGCAGCAAATTTCTATGGAATATGTAAAAGAATCTACATTTCATGGTAGTAATCACCAACAAGAATTACTAGATAAGTCGGTGTCACAAGAATTACTAAGCAGAAAGGACGAGTGTTAGAAGGCACCAATTCAGTTGACATCCAAAATACATTCCAAAATATTCTTTCAGAAAAAGAAAAGCAATGAAGCACTCCAAGTGTCTAATCAGCTAATGTGCAACTTATCACATTAAGAAAAGGCAAACAGTAAATGTATTATTCATAATTCTCATAGTTAGAATCAAATAAAAGGAAAAACAGAGTTAGGAATTACAAATCCCTAACCCATTTCATAATCATCTGCCTCTACACAATTGAAATAAAAACAAATCTTTAAAGAGGAATTATGGATAAAAATTTCAAGTAGAACCATAACATCTTCAATTACATCAATGTTAACGGTGGTAGGCATTAGCCTTTGTTCATTTTGAAACAGCTTTCCGATTTGGAAATAATTCTTATGGAGAAAAAGACACCATATTAGATAATTGCGTCACTAGAGCCCTTCTCCAGAAGAAACAAGATAAATGCATCCAGTACCATTTTGAACTGAAAAGAGGAACTCGAAGAACAAGAAGGGTGCCTTTCTATAAAAAGCCCACCACAGAAGTTAAAGGGAAGAAGAACATCAAACCCAATCAACCTTAAAAGATTTTCAAAGAACATTCAGTCTTAGAACTGAATTCTGCATGGTCATGGATGCAAAGCCCAACCATTGGTACCGAGAAATCAATTTCATAAAATCCGCATTTGGTGGTTAACATCCAAGTAAGGTAAATCCATGACTCATGACTCATTCCATACAGAATCTAATAATAAAATACCATATCACTGACTTCCACGCCTGTATGTTCTTGCTCAGTACAAAACTAAGCAAAAGAGTTTGACGCAATCTCGAGACCTTTTAGCTTATGACAGCTATAATCATGAGGCTCTTACAGCCAATCTCAGCATTATTTTTACCATTTGAAAACAAAAACAGAATAAGAAGAAGAACATAAGATAGGGGAAAGAGAAGAGACATAAAAGACATATTGATTCCTGAAAAATAAAAAAGCTGGAAGTTTAGAACATAAAAAGTCAAAACAAAACAATGAGACAAAAGACAGATAATGGAGTGTCGGCACTGACTTAATTAGACAGATAATGGACAACAAGTACTTACAAATTAGAAGGCAAAGAACAACGAGTTCCCAGATTCAAATGTCCCTTTTTTTTTTCAAACGAAAAATTCTGATTAGATTGCCACATTTGCTCATAGTACAGAATCTGTCCTAAGTCAAGAACTTGGTTACCTTCTAACTGGTACTTCCACAAACAACTAAAACAGTGGGAACCATCGATCACTGAGCTATACGCAACACGGATCTCAATCAATTCACAAAACAAATCAAAAACGGATAAGAACCAGTTTTTTTTTTTTTTTCCCTCTCTCTCAGGGAAGTAAAGAAGCGAAACAGGTTGAGTAATAGCATACCAAAATCAATGAAGAAAAGAAGCATTGGAAGTACCTGAGAAGAACCGGGAAAGGAAGTAATAGAGACAGAAAGATCAAGTCTTTACACTCAAAACGCCATCACCATTTCTTGTCTTTGTTTGTTCAACACCCATATAACTAACAACCCGAAAAAGGGAGAATTAAAAACGAAAACTAGACAGTTAACACATCACAGTATAATCATGGTACGTACATAAGCAGATTCGTCTTAAAGCTTTATTGGTTTTTGGATTTGGGTTTTCTTTTTCTGAGGGGTTGGTGTGAGCTGGTTTTTCCTTTTGCTTTTCTACTTTTTTTCCAGCTAATAACACTTCGATAACATTAACAGGACAACTAATTCATACTAGTTACTATTGCCCAAATAAGAAAAAGGATCAAGCTTTATTACTAATTAGGTACTTACTTAACTTTGCTATAGTTATAAAAAGAGCTGTCTGGTGTAATGGGTATCTTTATCTATCTATAGCTTCCGTTTTTCTGTATACTAATAGTGATGATAGAGCCGAGAGAAGAGGAAAGAAAAGAAGATAATTTTCAGGTTAAAGGGTTGAAGAGAGAAAGAGACGTAGTAAATAAAGAGACGATGCCTTGCTATGCAAGTTGTTTTTCACCTCTTAGAACAAAAGGAAACGAAAGGTAATGTCCGCTACCACCATAGCCATAAGATTTGGAGCGAGGAAAAGGGTCATTGTGTTCACGTCACCGGCTGTCACCTTGGAATTGTGACGCTTCCATTTCCTCCTTCCTTCTGGCGATGATCATCGTGCGCCACGTGTATACCCCGCACATGATATGAAGAACAATATCAGAGAAGAGAGTAATGGATTCTTCAAGAGAGGTCTCATTTCTTTTTCGAGACACGCACAAGGGACATGCTCTACATACACACCACACCTTCTCGTTTCTCGAGAAAGTACGAATTTCCTAAGAGTTTGTGGCGTTAGTGGTGAGGCTAAAAGGCCAAGGTATCATACGCCAGTGGCTAATGGCAAGGAGTGAAGATCAATATGAATATCAGCTAATTTAATTTATAAATTAAAAATAAGATCATTTTTTTAAAAAAAAAGTTAAAGCCAATATCATTTTAAAGCATATTAAGATTATGCAATTTGAGTTTAACAAAATTTAGGATTAAATAGTTATTCTTAAAATTTTAAAAATAATAACGACAATAACAATAACCTAGTAAAAAATCCTTCTAAACACGTTATTTGGAAAGATATAGAATATGTAACATTACCCTTAATTAATGGAGATGTTATTTCCAATTCTTAAAGATTTAAAATACCATAAATATATATCTAAAAATTTGAGGGGCGGTTGGTTCGTATAAGAGAATGGTAATAAGATTGAGAATGAATATAGTGAGAAATGAGGATGGATATTATTATTATAATTACGATGATTGATTAAGAAAAAAAAATAATAACCATTACCATTAATAATGGTCGGTTTGTAAAAAATTTTAGAAATAAAAATTAATTATATTTTAATTAGTTATATTGTAATATTATAATTAATTAAAATATAATTAATTAATTAGTTACAATATAATTAATTAAAATATAATTCATTCATTAATTAAA
>JAOTBA010000203.1:29724973-29745842 GCA_025629845.1 Erythroxylum squamatum
GCCCTGGAGTTCTCAAAACCTGAAGACGTTTTATCAATAGATAAGCTTTGCTTTATTTATTTCTTTATCTTGTACTTATTTGCCGCTTACGTATTTGTAGTGGGTACCTTTTTCCTGATCTTACCAGTCAGGTTTTTTAACGGCCCACGCCCCTATCATTATCAATAAAGGGTTTCAAATTTCTCGGCAGAAAAAGTCTCGTCAAGATGGGCTAAAGCGGAAAAAAACTCTACTGACTGATTATCATCGACATTGTTCGGCCAGGTTGCCAAGACAGGATCTTGGAATCAGGCGATGCCGAGAAAACAATCTCGGATCGCTCGGCCTTGACATCGTTCGGCCAGGTTGCCAAGACAGGATCTTGGAACTAGGCGATGCCGAGAAAACAATATCGGATCGCTCGACCTCGACATCGTTCAGCCAGGTTGCCAAGACAGGATCTTAGAACCAGGCGATGCTGAGAAAACAATCTCGGATCGCTCGGCCTCAACACCGTTCAGCCAAGTTGCCAAGACAGGATTTGGAACCAGGCGATGCCAAAAGCCAAAATCTTGGATCGCTCGGCCTCAGCATCGGTCGGTCAGGTTCCTTCTCATTGAGCAGACACGACCCTCTGAACCTCATGATCGATCGATCCATGTGTGTTGAGCACACTCGTTCACTGACTACTATTCGAAACAACTCTAATCTTAGTTCACAGAATAAAGAAGACAACGAAAAACAAAAATAAGGTTTTATTTCCCCATATGTTTGTTTTGGTCACAAGCCCGACCAGATGAGCTTCGGGTATCCTACTGCCTAAGTCATTTTGACCCCTCGGTAGGAGGAGAAGCACCAGTAGCCACATCGGTAGGGGAAGTAGCTTCAGGGCCTGGCAAAGAAACCAAGGCAGGATCAGGGTGTGCGGGGAGAACCGGAGAAACACTTCCATGAGCTTTCTCCTCTTCTTCATCTGAACTAAGGTCTAGCAGCTCATCCGGCAAAGTCTCTCTTTCCTGCTCAGATATCTCCTTCACCTCCTTGAGAGAAAGGCCGAGCTCTGAGGGAAGCATTGGCTCGGTAAAATCCTCGAAGGAAGGACCCTCTGACCCATCAGGAGTGAGAACGCTATGGCAGTTCCTCAGGATGGAAAGTGCTAAGTTGCAAGCAAACTCTCTGCATTCATTGTTTAAAAACCTCTCTTTCCATCGCTTGATTGCCTCAATCCTTTGCTCCTTAATAGAGCTTTGTAGCTCCAACAATTTCCTCTCAGCCTTCAGCTTCTCTATCACCGCTTCATGGCAGTCATGGAGGATTTTCGAACGGAGCTCCCTTTCCATTTTTGCGGTAGAGTTGGCTTTGAGAACTTCCTCCCTCATGTCATTACACTCCTTTGCCAGCTCGTTCCTCGATGCAACCACTCTGCTCTTCTCCTCCTCCCCCGAGGCAAGCTGAGCTCTCAAAACGCTCTTTTCCTCCTCCAAAACAATCTTCTCCTCCTCCAACGAAGAGAGTTGAGCCTGTAAGACGTCTTTCTCCTCCTTGGCCTCTGAAAGCTCAGCTCTCAAAATGTTGACCTGCTCAAGAAGATCTTTAACCTCCCGGTCGAGCGATCGGGTAGTCTCATTGAACTGATCGAGGCGTCGATGCATCGCAGAGGCGAATGCCAGATCCCTTGCGCAGCCACGTACGAGACTGGCCACCAGCTCCTCATTATTCAACGAATCCAAAAAATTTTCGTCTTTAGGAGGAACGACTTTCTGAGCGATGTGAAGAGCCACATCGATGTCCCTCAGCGATGCAGTCTTATTCAGACTGATCGTGGACACCCACTTCCCGGGGCTGGGCGCTCGATCCTTCCTCTTGCCCTTCTCCAATGGGGGCGCCCGCTTTTCTCCTTCTCCTTCTCCTTGCCTTTGTCCGATTGGCAGGACGGTCGGTCAAGAATCCGAACGGTCTTTTTCCTCTTGAGGGGTCGCTCCACCTCATCCTCTTCTTCCTCCATTACCATGCGGTCCTCACTTGCCCACCGGGTCATCACTGTGGGCTGATCGGGAACAACCGCCAGAACGAGCACTGCAAACGGCTCAGGAACAATCGGCTGAGCGACATCCGCGCTGGCCTCCCCCTTCCTTCCTTGCTCTTTTGTCTTCGAAGAAGGCTTAGCAACTTTGCGCTGGCCTTTAGTGGAGCTAGAGGACCCGGCGAAATCCCTGAGCTTTGCCATAGCTGTGCAAGTATAGAAACAGGCTAGAAACCGAAACCAATACTTATGAAGATAGCAAGAAATTAAACTACGAGGAGTCAACCAGAAGGGGCAGTTTCTCCTTCTAGCCCACTAATTCGAGGTGGGGGATTAATCAAAAACGCATCGACTGATGCCCTTCCACGATACCCCCACATAAGGAGGTCGAAATCGTACCGATCGAGCGCCTTTATTCGGTCAATCACCCCCCACTCCTCCCTAGTAAGGGACACATTTGAGACGTCATTCCATCGCTCGGCCAGAGGATATCTCCACTGCCTGGATTCAAAGGAAGATCCCGGGGGCCTCACAAAGAAGTACTTTGTCCTCCAAGCTTGGACCTTGGAAGCTGTTCCAGTAGGACGATAACGTGCATCTCTATACTGGAGATGAGGGACCCCGGCCCCGGCACTTGAGCTCTGGTTCATTCTCAAAAAATGGCACAGGATACCGACCGATAAGGGACACCCGAAATGATGACATAGCAGGGCTAGACCGTTAATAAATCTCCAGCCGTTTGGAGCAAGTTGGCTTGGCCTCAATTGGTAGGCACAGCACACCTCATCGATGATCGGGACATACGGAAGCTTCATACCACCGACCGAGAAAAAGCTGTCAGAAATAGCAAAATATCCTCCTAAATTGCTATGAATCTGCTCGTTCTCGGAGGCCAGTCTGGGTCCCCAGGATGCAGGGATAGTATTTTTGATGACCGATCAGTTCAATTCCCTCTCGGTCATCGTCGATGGGTCGCACGGCAGGGCTTCAACGACCTGCCCATCCTTCCGGGCACTCGCCCCAACTTCCTCATTTCCCCTCGCCTCCAGTGCTTCATTCCCGTCGGCCTCCAGCACCTCCACCATTTCTGCCGCTATCTCCAGCGGCCCAACAATTTGTGAAGCCCTCTCGGCGGCCAGTTCCCGATGAAGCTGCCCCAGAATCGTACTTACTTCTTCGTTATGACCTGAGGATGCTCGTGGTGAAGGCTGGCGAGGAGGCGATGAAACCGGAGAGGGGGACCTAGCTCCGTTCCTGAGTCTGAGTTCATCTCTAGGGCTAGTCGATGACATGGTTACTGAAAATAACACTTACAGGGCGAGGAAAGGAATAAGGACGTACCTAGTTTAGAGATTGAAGTCGGGAATGGAGACGGTGATGAAAAGTAAATTCCGGTGACTGCAAGTAGAAAGATAAAGAACAGAGAAAATGCTGGAGAACCGAATGCACAAAATAGAAAGTGAGAGTGAAGGAAATCCGTCGACCCCGAGTAGTTATCATAGAAACCAACTGAACGGGACATCCAACCATCGATGGACGCGTGGTGAAATCTGAGCCGACGTTGGGCACGCGGCGCAATCTGAGCTGTGGCGAATTAGGGTTGTCAGAGACCCAGAGCGGCGCAACAGTCGAAAGGACGCACATGACAGCTGCACAGCGGTTAAAAGGACGCTTCATTTCAAACTTTGAAAATCCATCGGGTGGATGTGCGCCGTAAGTAATGATTAAACTTAATACTCTGATTAGGCGTCTACGATCGACCGGTCGGCCCCATCACTACGATCGATCGGTCAACCTTATCGCTACGATCGATCGGTCGACCTTATCACTACGATCGATCGATCGACCCTATCACTACGATCGATCGATCGACCCTATCACTACGATCGATTGGTCGGGCCTATCACGAGCTGTCAGACAGCCAAGCTGCACAATCTTGGTGTACTCCCTCGACCCTTTTCCATGATCAGACTCGAGGAGTAGGGGGCTTATAGTTAGGTCGGTCGTGCTAGGCCCAGGCTCAAGCCCAAGCCCAATCATAGAAGCATAGACGGCCCATTCATAGATGGTGACTTCCCATTCAGAAGAGAAGACCTAAACTTAGTAGGTATTTTTCATATATAAGTTCATTACCTCATCATGAAAAAAGGTACGACTTTCGAGAACCCTAGTATTATTTATTCCTAGCCACCTAAACCCTCACAAAAAGACTAACTTGAGCGTCGGAGGGGCCTACCGGCGGTCAATCCCCGGTGTGCCTTATTGTTTTGCAGGTATCTCTAAGCAAAAGCCAACCAATCTCATGGATCCGAGCAACAGTGTCCAGCCCCACCAGAATCAGACTGAACCACATCCAATCACAACCTCTTACTAAGCTTTATTTATCATTTCATACTCATTCATTTCTGCTCGTACCTACCAGATAAACATACCCTAATAATAACCATTTGTTCCAACACTGCACTTCTCAATTTGAGAAGTGCATAGAGCTTATGTTATACTTAATAGTTAGCTGCTACTATTTTTCACTTTAATTTTTTTCTTGCTAGTCTTATAATCATAAATTGTAATTGTTATTTTTAGATTGTATTCAATAAATTGCCACTGATATTCTTTGCTTTAAACCTTTTTTATTAGCTTTCTTTATTTCTATTCAATAGATTGCTACTACTGTTCTTTAATTTAAACCCTTTTTTCTTATAATTCTATAATCATAAATTGTAATTGTTATTTTTAAATTACGTAAATTATTAAACACAAGCAATACTTTAATTTTAAATAATTTATTTTAATCAACATTAATTACCTTGATAAGAGAAAAATAGACCAAATTTAAGGAAATTCATACTCGTAATTTAAATAATAAGTCGGTGTCATTTGGATCCGTTATTTTAATGCTGTCTAAAGTAGGTGGAGTTTAATTAACATATGTATATCGTGAATGTCGGTTTCTGGAGTTCTTCTATAGAGACATGAACGTTGGTTTCTTAGACAGCATTTGTCCGTAACAATATGGACAAAAGTGGGAAAATATTAGTTTGACAAGTTCAATGTATATGATTTATCGATAAAATTTTATTTACCAAAGGTTAGGTGTACTGTCTGTCATTGATTTATTTACAGAGAGCCAAATGATCTTCAATCTTTGACATGGACGGACCACCATTGCTCCTTGTGTCTCTAAGTCTAGAGCTATATATTTTATTAGGAAATGAAGAATAAAAAGATTAAAGAGTGGTGATTGATAAATATATTGTTATGTTTATAATAAGTATTAATTCAATCCTTCTTATAAACAGTAACTACTTTTGGATAATAAAATTAAGTGTCTGTTTTGATGAACTTATACTAGTAGAATTTTTGTCAGTAGAGCTTTTCTAAGAAGCCAGTTAACTGTTTAACTGTCAATTAAAAAAAGCTTTTTTGAAAGAAATTCATGCAGTAAATTATTTGGCAACATCAAGATAAAAAATATTTTTAATTTTAAATATATTTTATTTTGTAATAAAAAATATTTATGAATATAAAATTTATTTAAAGTATATTAAACAATATGCAAAGCACGATATATTAATTATTATATAATTCTAAACCATATGAAACATAAATGAAAATATACCTAACCAAATATTTTATATGGATTATAACATAAGTAAAATTAATATAAAAAATAAATATTAAAACATACAAAAAAGTCAAATAATATTATATAACTCCCAAAATAAACGTGAAGATAGGTTCGTAGATATTGTGAGAATTATGTGTAAAACATAATGACAGAAAAGACTAAAAAATAGGCTCATTAATTAATCTGAAAAATCTAACTGAAAAAATGTTTTTTTTTAAGCTTCAAATTTGAGTTTCTTAAAAAGTTGTATTTTGACTGCCAAAGAAGTCATATCTATTAACGAAGTACTTTTTTATTTTATAGATAAACACTAATTTTTTTTAATAATGGCCTTTATAGTAGAGAAAGTATTTATTAACCTCTCAAAAGTCCATCCAAATAGTTACTAACATAATTAACTCGCTAAAAGGCATTTTTGTAAACGACACAATTCATATTAAGTATGGGCATAATTTATGCTATGTACCATAAAAGTTATTGTAGCTTTGTGTAAAGTGTCATTGCTTCCTTTAACAAGCATGTGCATACATTTATTGTCTTTTTCATATTTATAGACTAAATTAATATGGTAATGGTGGATTTGGGTAACAAAGGATTTTCATCGTATACGGTGATTTAGCAAAATCATTAATGCATAATTAGTCAACATAATTAATCCTCGATTTATTTTCTCATATTTTCTAAAACGTAAAGCACTATATATATAATTCAAAACAACAAAAAAGTTTGAACTTAATTTAAAGACAATGATTCAATAAAAAAATGTACATTAAAATGAGTTTTGATCATAAAAGGTTTAATATAAAATTTAACTTAAAATATTTTATACATAAAATTTCAAAGTGTATTTAATTAATTTTATATTGAAAATTAATAAAACAAATAAATTTAAATTTGTAGAGATTTAATCTTATTTAATGCTTAGTAATTTGAATCAGACGCAAATAGGCCATGTTTGGTAAATAGTGAATTGTATTAGTTGTTAGCTGATTCTATTAGCGATTAGTTGATTATATCATCATGAATTCATGAGAACTTGTCACAAATCATGAACATATAAGCACATCAAAAATGGTTCGGGTGAATCCAAAACAGAACGTACTACACATTTTTCATAAAGGGTCATGTGCAGCCGTGAACAGAACGTACTATTGCAATTCCACCAAGAGGTCTTGCGTAGCCGTGAACTTATGGGAGTCCGCGAGGGAGCTCCATGCCACTAGCGGGTAGGCGGGAGAAGCCTTTAGACAAGTGCACTTTACATACTTAGGGGACCATCACAAACCCATATAACAAGCGGATAACATTGGCTGTTTATTAAAAATGTTTGGTAAAATTAGATGTCTAGTATTAGCTGTTGATGTATAAAATGACTTATAAAGACATGATTTTAAAAAAAGGACATGAATATTATATTCTTTAGTATTTTGTTGAATATTTTATAAGATTTAGATATTTAATTTTACAAAAATTAAATTTATAACTTTAATATTATAAATTTTGTTATTTAATAAATTAAAAATATCTATAATTATAGTATGACATAGATACGATATGTATCATAATTCAAAAATTACGAAAAGATGTATAATTGATTTTTTTACCTATTAATTTTTGGTTAATAATCAAAAAAGTTTTTTTTATGAAGTTTTAAAAAAATAACTTATTGGGGTTAAATAAGTTAATTAATAAGCTATTAACTAAATATATCAATAGCTTTTTAAGATGGACAAAAAGTTAACTTTTAGTCAATAAATTAAAAAATAGCTGATAAGTCATTTGTCAAACCCCTCGGTAACTTTGTTATAGAGTTATATTTTGAAGGGGAAAAACTCACATTACAACTCAGTCATTTAGCAGTTAATCCAGCAAGTGAATAATGAAAAAGATGATCTAAAAGAACTACTTAAGTTTGGAAAACATAAGAAATGGATGGGAGATAGACAAGTGAGCTCGGGCTTGTCCCATGCCGACTCGAAATTAATAGGTTAGATTTGAGTTGATCACATTTTATATTTATATTTTTAAAAATTGAATCTTACCTAAGATTCGGGCTCAAATTGTCTAATTTCGATTTGATACCTTATCTTTATAATTAAAACAATGTTATTTAATCCAAGGGATGTGGTTGAGTGGCAGGGACTCATCCATCTTTAACCAAAGGTCAGGAGTTCAATCCTTGACTTTGGGTATGGAGCAGCCTTAAATCCTTGGACCAGCTGTCCCACCATGTGAGGTGCCTATAAATCAGCGAGAGATTAATCACTAAGTCTGCCGGTGGATACCTTGATCTAAAGAAGAAAAAAAAGTTATTTCGTAAAAAGTGAAGAGATTTTTTGCTTTTGATTTAACAAATTTTAGGTCTAGCCTGCTTTTATGTCTGCCTCGGTCAAGCTCAGGCTCCAATCTGCTCCTTCAAACCCAATCGGACCTCAGGCCTAAGCTTGGCTCCAGCAACATGTCGTCGGGCGACCGCCGTCCCTAAAATGGATTGAATATTGTGAAGAACATGGGTGATGGTTTCGGGAACAAGTAGATAAGGACGAATAAGGGTGACGTGGCAAACTAAATTTAAAATTAATTAGGTCAATAACATCACAGAGCTGTGTTAAAAAATTTAAATAAATTAAAAAGTTTAAAATGGACCGAGTCTTAAACCTTTTTTAGTTTTAAATATAATCCAATTATATTTAAGTTGAATTTAGGCTTTTGTCAAAAAAAAAAAAAAGTTGAATTTAGGCTTGATATTAGAGTAAATTACCCTTAGTTAGACTAAGGTGTC
Source organism: Erythroxylum squamatum (assembly GCA_025629845.1). Lineage (NCBI taxonomy): Eukaryota > Viridiplantae > Streptophyta > Magnoliopsida > Malpighiales > Erythroxylaceae > Erythroxylum > Erythroxylum squamatum. Next base: position 29,733,386 of record JAOTBA010000203.1, read on the forward strand.
TATCGACGGACCAGTGATTAATCCCCTCACTAATTTATAGGCGCCTCATAAGATGGGACAGCTGACCAAGGATTTAAATATTGGACTTGATGTTTTATATGTTCAAATTTTGTTATACTTATCAAAACATAATTATTTAATTACATTTTTTATTTTTTAAAAATAATATTTAAATCAATTCATTTTAAATATATTATCATTAATTAAAGTAAACTTCTCAAATTTAATTAATTTAAACTCCATTGGAATTTTATTATTTATTTGTTAATTGCTTCAAGTTTAAGATATTTTTAATTTAAAACGTCTTAAAATTTAATTTACAATTAAATCAATTCGGGTATTATTGATGTCAAACCTCAGCAACTTCAAATTATAGTGTCGTTACTTGCTATTGCTGTTCGTTTGACTTTCTCCGTGAGCTGTCTTGAGTTTCTGCTAAATCATCAAAATCTTCGTCCTCGTAATCATCAAATGGCGTTTTATCCTCTCATTCGTAGTGCCAGGAGATCTCTTCAGTGTTATCGCTTCATATCTCAAACTCCCATCTTCCGTGGTGCATCAGAGAGTAGTTCTACGAAGGATGTGAACAAGTTTTCATGGAAGAAGGAGAGTTATTATCATGTCAGCTCCGGCAGCGATTTCATGAGAGGCGCTGTGTTTTGGGAACCCAACAAGCCCCTCACCATCGAGGACTTCCAAATTCCGCGACCCAAAGCCGGCGAAATTCTCGTCAAAACCAAGGGTATGCTGCTTCTTTTCTCCTTTTCCTTCGTGAGGAAATCTAATAATGGAAATGGATTCGATGAAACAGGTTGTGGGGTTTGCCACTCTGATCTTCACGTGATTAAGGGTGAAATTCCATTCTCTAGTCCCTGTGCCATTGGCCATGAGATTACTGGCGAAGTTGTTGAACATGGTCCTCTCACTGATTCCAAGATTACAAACAAGTATTCCAATTACCTTCACCTTTTGGTGCTTCGTTATTTCTGTTGCCATGGAGTCTCAACTACCAAAATTATATTCGTTTTTCAGATTCCCGCTCGGATCTCAGGTCGTTGGAGCTTTCATCATGCCCTGTGGCAACTGTTATTACTGTTCTAAGGTGGTGATCCTTTTGTATATTTCTGAGTTACCTTTTTGAATCTTCCAAAACCTTTTTATGCTAATTGATCTTTATGAGACAGGGCCATGATGATTTATGTGAGGATTTTTTTGCTTATAACCGAGCAAAAGGAACTCTTTATGATGGTGAAACCCGTCTGTTCCTCCGTTCCAACGGTCAGCAGCTGTCCTTGTTTCTGCTTTACGCACCATTTTAGACATCATACCATTACTCTTAAGAACTGGAACCCATGAAACTTTTCTTCAATTCTGTTTTAGATAATGATAAAGAACCAAACTCCAATTTTTCATGGAATATAGTATTGACTTATTGAGACCTAAATTTGGATATTGCTAATCTGCGGCAAGATAACATACTATAAATTTCTGATAGAACCCTCTTCCTCTAGTTAGGACTGAGTCAAGAACTAGGAAGTACTAGGATGCGTTGTTTATTCTTTTCACGTTTATTATTAGTGTGCATTTGACATAAAATGCGTTTACCTAGGAAATTTCTTTCATTTGATTTGATATTCTTGAGAGAAGAAGCTTTGTCCTATGTTTTCATTGTACTTCAAGATTATTTTGGTAGTAATGTTAATCTTCTTACACTTATCCTACAGTATAAGTGTCACTTGCATTTGCAACTGACATAAGGCCATTCTAGATCCGCATTTTTGTGTGTATTGGAGGGGGACATGTTTCTTTCTTGTGCAAGAACTTTCTTGATCATGCTTTTATTGCCTTGTTATCTCTCTACTGCTTTTAAGTCTTTTCTGGTACTTGAAACATTTTACTTCATCTGCTTTCTAGTGCTGAAATGGCACATGATTGGAGAGCTGAAACTTTGTATCATGCAGGAAAGCCGGTATATATGTATAGCATGGGGGGCCTTGCGGAATATTGTGTTGTTCCAGTGCATGCATTAACTGTTTTACCAAGCTCATTGCCGTACACAGAGTCTGCAATATTAGGATGTGCAGTATTTACTGCTTATGGTGCTATGGCTCATGCAGCTGAAGTTCGTCCTGGTAATTCTGTTGCTGTGATAGGAATTGGTGGTGTTGGCTCAAGGTAAGCAGCTTAGAATTTTTAATTTCACCAAACAAGGGTTTCTGCTGCATGCATGGTGCTTGATTAGTCAAATTGAGTTTTCTGAATGATGTTGTCTTTTGACTCGAAATTTTATCTTAAACGTGAGATTTTGATGATTGAATGAGTAAAGACTTTATTTTTTCTGTTACACCCTATGCACAAGGTGTATAGTGCCAATGGAAGTCATTGAAGGACAAACAGATGACACCATGACTTCTATTACACATGATTATGCCGACATGCCTAACAACCTGATCTTTTGGTAAAGTTTGAAATCATGTAGAAGAATTATCTCTGAAAATATATTGTGCAGAGCTGTTTCCTTCTTACGTTACAATATTATGTATTCAATCTGCCATTTACTACTGGCTAGAAAATATTTGTTCACTTAGATTATTGCTGATATTAGTGGATACATAAGGGCTAGGAATTTTGCTACTACCTTCTGGTTCTGATTTTGGAGTTATATACTTGGCAATGACTGGGTTGTCAAAATCTGAAAAGTGATTATACTTGGTTATATGTATTGGACTTGCTCTGACCTAGTCGTCACTAAAAACATTTTCCAGTTGTTTGCAGATTGCAAGGGCATTTGGTGCCTCTGAAATTATTGCGGTGGATGTTCAGGATGAAAAACTGGCAAAGGCTAAAATTTTTGGTGCTACTCACACTATAAATTCAAAGGAAGAAGATCCCGTTGAGAGGATTAGAGTCTGTAAACTTTAATCTTTTACTTTAGCCTTCTAACAAGCTAACAGAAAAAAGCTTATCCATTGTCTCTGTTTCTTGGTATACACCTCGTATAAGCCTACTGCAAAAGTTGTGCTGGTTCTTAGTTGAGCAAATATTTTGGTGCCCATATGGTGAATTCAGGAAATAACCGTCTTCATATCTTGTGATGGTCAGGAAATAACTGGAGGAAGAGGTGCAGACGTTGCTATTGAGGCACTGGGGAAGCCAGTGACATTTTCACAGTGCATACGAAGCGTGAAGGACGGAGGCAAAGCCGTGATGATTGGACTTGCAAAAGCTGGTTCTTTAGGAGAGATAGATATAAATCACCTTGTTCGTCGGAAGGTGTGGATAGGAATTGGCTCCATTCAGACTTAAAAACATAGTATTTATTGTTATTATTATGATTAATGATTGGAGAATGCAATGTAATGCAGATACAAGTAATGGGGTCATATGGAGGACGGGCAAGGCAGGATCTGCCCAAGTTGGTGAGACTTGCAGAAACGGGGATATTCAACCTCCAGGATGCTGTTTCCAGGAAATATAAATTTGAAGATGCAGATAAAGCGTTTCAGGATCTGAATCAGGGGAAGATTGTTGGTCGTGGTGTGGTTGAAATTGTTTAGTTTACTACTTTTGCTTTTCCTCCCGTTCATTCCATTGCATATGGGATAGGAAAGGGACAAACACAATAACAAAACAAACAGTGGGGTGTTGTATTTGCAATTCAAAGCTAACAATATTTGCAAACATGGGGTTTTTTGTTTATAAGATTGATACTTTTGCCTGTGGATAAAGAACTGAATCGGGTTCGAGATCGAGCTCGAAAAGAATTTCAAGTTAAGCTTTAAGTTTTGATTGAGTCCGAAGACTTTGGTTAGATACAATTTTTTTGTTTATTTCAAACTAGATTAATCTATTTTCTTATAACTAGTTAGATATGAAAATAATTTATCATATTTAAGTCTAAGCCTCTATTTGGTTGAGCTTATATTAGTAGAGTCTTTATTAATAGAGATTTTTTTGTAAATCTTTTCTGAAAAGAACTTTTCTAAAAATGTCAGTTGATTATTTGGTGTCATTTAAAAAAGAGTTTTTTTAAAGAGCTTCATACGGTAGACTATTTAACGACATAAAAATAAAAAACGTTTTTAATTTTAATTACATTTTATTTTGTAATAAAAATTATTTATGCATATAAATATTATTTAAAGTATATTAAACAATATTCAAAGCACAATATATTAATTATTATATAATTTTAAACTATACGAAACATAAATAAAAATATATTTAATCAAAATTTTTATATATATTATAATATAAGTAAAACTAATATAAAAAATAAATATTAAAATGTATAAAAAAGTCAAATAATATTATATAAATTTCAAAATAAATATTCAAGTAAGATGGGTTTGCAAGATATATGTAAAGATGAGTTTGTGGGTATTGTGAGAATTATGTGTAAAACATAAGGGCAAAAGGGACTAAAAAATAAGCTCATTAATTGATCTGAAAAATCAACCTGAAAAAAATCATTTGAGAGGGTTTTTTAAGAAATTCTAAATTTGAGTTTTTTAAAAAGCTGTATTTTGACAGTCAAAAAAGTCATATCTATTAAATAAGTGCTTTTTTATTTTACAGCCAAATACTTATTTTCTTAAAAAAGATTTTTATAATAAAAAAAATACTTATTCACCTCCCAAAAGTTCATCTAAAAAGACAATAAATTTAATTGGATTTAAATACTATATATTAGACTTACTTTATTGTATTCGAATTAGATTAAATTATTTTAAACTAATTTATTATCTTTATTCACTCTCAAATATCATAACATTACAAGAAAATGATAGATAAATAATTTATATGAAACATGTAAATTATCAATTACTATATCTACGAAGTGATTTATTTGATATGTAAATTAGCAAGTGTATTCAGTATATAAATAATTATTGTGTGAATTATATAGGTTAAAAATAATAAATTACTAAAGATTAATAAGTCAAATTTAAGATAGGGTGACTAAAATACCAATCTTAGTTATTTTTATAGAAATGCAAAAAAAGATAGAAAAATAAATAAAAAAGAAACAATTTACCTAATTATTTAGTAAAGAATAAGAAATAAATAGAAAAATAAATGAAAAGAAAAGAAGTTCCAAAAGGAAGGGAAGGAAGTATCGTTTCATTGTTTTGGCGACAGACACGCGTATCCTGTAGTCCCCATCGCTGGTGATATTTGTATAATAAAAATAATATTATATTAATAAAAAGAGAAACAGTGATAAATCACCGTTTCGTTTGTAGAGTGGCGGGAAGGAAGGCGAAGCTTTGTTTTTGTTCGAGGGAAGGAAGGAAGGGAAGGGCACTTTTATATGTTCTCATAATTTTATTTTTGGGTATTTAATAAATATTACGCATCGGTGATTTTCTCATCGATTGAAATTGAAGAAATAATTACTAGTAGCAGCAGTGGTAAGTGTTGATCGATGTAGGTTTGTTAGATCCAGTTCTAATTTTTTTTTTTCAAATTTCTTTTTAAAAAATATTGCTTTGTAGATTTTTCCTTCTTCTTCTTCTATTTCTTCCATTGATTTTTGTTATTATTTATTAAAAAATGTTGAAATGTATTTTCTTCTTCTCCTCTCTCTAATCGTATAAAAGTCGTAAGACCAACCCTTCTCTCTCGATTCTTTTGTTTCCTACGTTTCCTTTCGTTTCTAAATTATATTCTTGACTCCTCTGCTACTTTTCTTTTTTTTTGGATTAGCTGTTTGTTGGTTTGTTGCGAGTATGATTCTTCTTCTTCTTCTTGTTGTTGTTGTTGATCTTATTCTTGTTTTTGGACTAGGGTTTCTGTTTATTTTTTATCGCCTCTATTTAGTCTTCCCCGGTCGCTTATTTCTGTTTGTTAGAAATTCTCTGTTTAAATTACGAGTTATTTTTTGTTTGTTTTGACTACCATTAATCAACTACATCTGGAACTCAAATTCTACTTTTGTTTTTTAAAAATATAATGTTGTATTGTATTGAATCGTATTGTTCTAGGTGAAGCTGATTCTTTGGAAATTTGCAGGTGCTTGTTGTGCGAGTGGGTCTCATCGGCGCTTCCAACAATGCCTCTTCTGAAGAAAAGGGCATTCACTTTGTTGGAACCACTTAAGGATTTAGACCCTAAGGACCTTGTGTATCAAGTCCGTTTCACTAAAGAGATCTTTCTCAATTATCAGTATCCTTATTTCTACTTTTTGTTTAAGCGCAACATTACTGCAGGAATTTGAATACCCATCTTTGTTTTCCTTAAGGATGGAATTAGAGAATATTTGAACCGTATAAATTTGTATCGTCAGAGAATTTGGACATGTAAAACCACAGGAAAAACTAACTTGACTTATGAAGAGGCTCTGGTTTCTGAAAAATGTGCAGCTGAGAAGATTCAAGAGATTCCCAAAGAGATAGAGGAGCCTGCCTTGCGCATGATCCAATTTAGTAAGACCTTATATACACTGTTATAATGATTATTAGACACGTTGCTATTTTAGTCTCTCTATTTTGTTTTTTGTTTTCCAGGTGCATAGTTTTAATTGTTTGGAACTTGTGATAGATTGATTGCTATTCTTTCTCTTCCTGATCTTGTTAGTAATTATATTGATGCCAAGTTTCTGTCAAATTTTAGTTACTCATACCATGGTCTTGTGAATCTTAAATTTTATGGTCCAAATCCAGCTATGCTAAACATAAGCTCTTTATAACTTATTTCTAACTTAAGAAAAGAGAAAAAAGATGTATGATCTGTGATTCAAATGCATCATTATTTATGATTATGTTGTAGTCATATGGCTAAGCATTCTTAAACGAAATGAGCATGATACTAACTTATCAGTTGAATGGCCTCGATCCCTTATGAAAATGCTACCATGCTGTACCTCAGATCCTGACAAAGTCTGCTGTCTTGAACTTTAGAATGGAATGTGAAACATTTTTACTTTATTACATGCCCACAGGCACATGGTCTTGTTCCTTCTGCATGGTTAGTTTGAGGCTTGTGATTTTACTTTTTCCAAGGTTTTCCTTATGTTGGATAATGTGGTGAAACTTTGAGTTGAGAGTGTGAACACTAATGTGAATTAAAAAAATCCTTTAATGTTAAAGCAAGGTGATTTTCCAGCAAATTTGATGAGCTTATGATCTTTCAGGTATGCTGTCTCTGAAAGATCTTGCAGACACAATAGCTGTTAAGTTTCAGGAACGTCTGTTTGTTGGGGCTGAAATGTACGGAAGGAAGAGCAGTAATCTGTGTCTATGCAAGATATTAAAGATTGTGGAGGACAATAGCACCAACCTCCAATATGAGGTGGCATGGCTTGATAAAAATAAGAAAATAACAGAAACTGCAGTACTGAATAGAAATGATCTGTCATGGAAAAAAAAACCTTTTAGTAGAAGCATTTTGAGGTCCTTTATTAGGGATTCTACATACCGAAGTTCTCCATGGGTAATTCATGACAAATTAGCAAAAGAGTACGGAATATCAGTTGATCCACCCCAGGATTTGAAGGACAAAGTTATCATTCGGGATGGACTGGTAGTTTGCAATAAAAGGAGAAAAAATGCAGATGATAGCAAAAAGACTCAGGTAGACTGAACTATTTCTCTTGGTTAGTGGGATCTGTCAAATTATAATGTTGTGTTATTTGATTCATGTTAGGACTTGGAAGGATTGGTAAAGCATAAAATGAAGAAAGTGGAGAATGGGAATGCTGAAGTAAATGAGGAAAAGACCATTGAAGGAGGTAGGTTAATGTTGTTATCATCATTGACTGTTTAATATCCATTTGTTCGTTTTATAATCTTGAGATGCTTACTTTGTTCTTCTCTTTTTTTAGTGCAACTAATTTTATTTGACTAATAGCTCTGCTTAAATTGCAGAGAATGGGCATCTGCAGGTTGAACCCATCAGATATCCCATTGATGATCTTTTGGTTAAGCCCAGTGCAGATGATCCAGTCTTTACTGCACGTCCATCTCCCTCAAGAGACTTCAAGGTTCAATTGGAATGTGTTGGGGATCTTTTAATGGTTTGGGATTTTTGTTGCTCATTTGGTAGGCTGCTACACTTGTGGCCTTTCTCACTGGAAGATTTTGAAAGTGCCATCTGCCACAAGGATACAAATTTGACCCTTATAGTTGAAACACATTCTGCTCTTCTTCGTTTGCTTATAAAGGACAAAGGTGAACATTACATATTTGTGCGGAACAACAACCGAAAGTTAAAGGTAACACTATATATAGCATTTCTACACTGGGAATTTAAGTTTTTTGAAACAAAGCATTTCATTACAATGTACAGTCATCAACTGGAGATTTGATCTCCTTGATGTTCTTCCAACTCTTTTTTTAACGTAGATAGGGAAGGACTGATGTGTTCTATGTTATTCTTCTGCTGCAGATAACAGTGATCAATTGGACAGAATATTTGTGTGATTTTATTGAGTCTATTAAAGTTCCTGATTTATCTAGTCACATATCAACAATTAAGAGGGGCCATTATGGTCAATTAGATATTCAAACCAAGTTAAGGATATTGCAGGAATTGGTTAATCAAGTTATAGAAACAGATATTGTCAGGGAGAAGCTGGATGAGTCTATTGAACAGCGACAGATGCTTGGAGCAACAAGGAGGGGAGAAGCCCTAGAAGAAGCAAGGAAAAAAAAGGAAGAGAAGGAAAAATTGAAGATTGAGTCTCTTGCTGGTGGAATGGTAAATGGGCATAGTAAGGAGACTGAAGGAAATAATGTCGATGCATTGGCTAATGGGAATGGAAGTAGTCAGAATGGAGTGGTAGCAAAGGAAACGGAGGGTGGGGCGAGTATTGCTCAACAACATCATCCACTGGATGAAAGGTTTGTACTTAATTAAAATATTTCCCCCTGCATATATTTGCCAGACACTTCAGCAAAAACACATACAAATGGAAATGCATGCATATGAATGGAAATGTAAGCAGATCTTTTCTTTTATTTTAGGCTCTATTGTAATTCTTAACAGAGGGTGGGCCAGTTTTGTCTAACAGTATCATCCATTGCATAAAAGGTTAACACTTCATTCAAATGTTTTCCCTTGCATAGGTACTTGCACAGAACCACGTGTAACGAGAAATGGCTCTAGTTCACTTTTCATTTTGAATCTTCCTGTCATTTCTTAACAGTGAGAAGAAACATTTGGACTCAACATCGGATAAAGCAGGCAAGAAGCAGAATATGGATGCAGAAGTCCTGGCAGAAAATTTGAAGGATTCATCTAAGAAGGATCGAATGAAACCGTTGAAAGATGCAAAAACTGATGTACCTGTTAGGAGGGGCAAAGATCAGAGGGTGAAATTTCTTCATAATTCGTTTGTGCGTTGTCATTTTTTGTGTGTATGTGTGTGCAAACAAAATTATCTTCCTATATTTATCGTTTACTAAACGATATTAATATCACAGAAAGAATATTATGAAAGGGAAATGGAGAAACGAGTCCTCAGGACCAACCCTCTGGGTAAAGACAAGTGCTACAGTAGGTATTGGTGGTTCCGGCGAGATGGAAGGATATTTGTTGAGAGCTTGGATTCTAAGTTGTGGGGGTATTATAGTAGCAAGGAAGAGGTAAGACTTCTTAATGTTTATGACCTATTGTATTATTTTTCCTCTATGCTCTTAACTGAGTTCATTTCCCTTGCTATCAATGCTCACTTCAAACTTTTCAATAGCTTGATGCATTGATGGGTTCACTAAATATCAAGGGTGAGAGAGAGAGGGCTCTGAAGAAACAGTTGGAGAAATTTTACAGCAGAATATGGTGAGTGATTCTTAATTTGGTTAAAGATTTGAATATTCATAGGAAACTCTTCTAATAGATGTTGGTTTTCTTTGAATCGTATTTATGCACAATTATAATATGTGATTTCCATCTCTTTCATATATTTCTTCTCCTTTTGAAGAGAGTTCTAACTTTAGGACCAGTTACTCAGCACTACTTACTCTATCTCAGCATGCATGTCTGCAATTATACCATGCACAGTATTTTATGTCCACATATAATGTGCACCCCGTGGTGGGAGATAATGTCCAGTGGAGGGATATTCTAAATTGCAATACTCTTTCGCAACTCCTTTGTGTGTTGCACTTCCGTTATTGGTCAAAATATTTTAGGTACTCATGGAATGGTTAAATAGAAATGCGCCTGTATGAATCTTTTGCACCAACCACCACAACCGTCCCCCATCCCCATCCCCCAATCTCCCACCTGGCATAATTTTCTTCCCACAGTTGTTTAGTCTAGCCTGAATCTTGGTTTAGTTGTATAATATTCTAATCCACACGGTGGGTTTGATTTATTGTCATTTCTAAGTAACTATAATGTCATACCAATCTGCATTAATATGTTATTTGGTTCCTACTGATTTTTGAGTGAATTCAATAATCTCGCTCACGGATGCTCTTACAGTGTGGAACTCCAGAAGAGATCTAAAGAGGCAGCTCAGCGGATTGCATTAGAGGAAGCTGTTCTTAGGAGATCTACTCGTGTACGGGCTCTGCCAAGAGAAAATCCTGCTAATGCTTTCCTTAGGTATGTAAACAAGTGGAAGGAAGACTAACTGATCCTAAGGTGAAAAACCTGGGGCCCATATTTTTGGTCTTAGCTACTAGTATAGGTGCCTTAGCTCACTTGGGATGCGGTACATGACTAGAAATGCTTCATTCATCTCAAATCGAAATGCTTCATTCATCTCAAATCGAAATGCTAATTCTTCATTTTGTTGGAAGGGAATTTGTGGACGTAGGAAATTAGTGACGGGTTAATGTCAAAAATCTGACGGGAATGGAAATTTTTATTTATCCATACCTTTGACATTTTGCAATTAATTGCTGTTCTTTAAGTTACTGTGTCGATATTCTTCTTCAATGTTTCGTAGAAATGATGACAGGGGAGGTAGAAGTTTTGAATATTCGCTTTTCCCATATCTTCATATGGACCATTTGCATGGGGATACTAAGGACCGGGTTAAGTTTGAATAACCGAATTGGAGTCCGGTCAAATATATGTTGACACATTGATTTCAGATCGAATCAATCTGATTTCTTATAGATTGGTCAAGCCCGAAAAATTTATCAAGTTCTAGCTCAAGCCCTAACGAACCTGACTATCCAACCTTGAGTGTGAGTCCGATAAAATTTTTAGGCAGTTAAATTCGGATCATGTTAGGCTGGGCTTGAGCTTTTTCGCCATCTATACTTATTGGTAAGAAAATCCCACTAGTGGGTCGTGAATTTTCGATTTTGCCGGAGGAAAAACTTGAAAGGTATACGATCTCACTTGTTAAAACGGCCAAGCTTTGTTATGGAATCATGGCTAGAAGATTAGATGTTGAATAGAGAGCAATGAAAGTTTCTTGAGAGCCATTTCGTTAATTTAAGATTAGTCTACGGATCTTGTTGAATTTGAAACAGCAAGACGAAGGACCAGAAAGAGTCCTCAAAGTACATGTGAATTAGAAGACCAAAGACAGGTCTGTTTTCTTGTACATAATGAATATAGATGCATACGATGTCTTAATGCTCCAAATGTTTATCAAGATTCATATGTTTGTTTTACCTTCGATAGTATAAATGGATTCCTATAATTAGGCTCAAATTACTTAACGTCTTATAGAAACATGTTAAGTACGACTTCTTCAAACGCCATTTCACCCATAATTTTGTTATCAATCTTTGTGTTTATCTGTCAGTACTTTGCCTCCTTAACTTCATCGTTTTGACCAATTTTTTTTATTATCGGACTTAAAAAATGAGTCCAAGCCGGACATTTTTTGCCATATCTACTTTGTCTAGAATGTATGGTAGTGGATGCTATTGAACAGGTCTTAGGCTCTAGGAAAAAGCAAATGATATGCATGTCCCAATTGGCTAACCGGGCATAACCTCATCTTACAGGGAACGAAAACAAGTACTGAGCATATGATTCTAAAAAACATGAAGCTAGAAGTCTATACAAATCTTGAATAAAATATCACACCCTAATTAATATTAATCCAAAAGAATGAAATAGTCAAAACGATGTGATAAAGATGCTATAAATATGCTCAAGTGCTGTTTTTCTTCTTATTATTAAATCTCCCTTCGATAGGAAAGAACGGATTGCTAGTGTGGAAAATTTGGAATATATGGTTGGTGGGTAATTAGGGTGGTCATATAAAGAAACAAACTAGAGGGGCGGTTGGTTTGTACAGGAGAATATTAATAAGAATGAGAATGAATATAGTGAAGAATGAGAATGAATATTATCATTATAATTATGAAGGTTGGTTAAGAGGAAGGAATGATTACTATTGTCATTGATAGTGGTTGGTTTGTAAAAAATAATGTAATTAATTAATTACAATATATTAATTAATTAAATATTATAATTAATTAATTAGAGTATTTTAATTAATGAATAAATTATATTTCAATTAATTATATTGTAACTAATTAAT
>JAOTBA010000203.1:29773450-29789044 GCA_025629845.1 Erythroxylum squamatum
AGCCCCAGACACCCACAGAGGTAAACGGTTGTAGTTCAACTCGCTGCCACCAAAGGGGACAAAACCTAAAAGCGGTGTGGGCTCACCCAAACCAAGAAGGCGCCTTTTAACTTAAGTGGTGTGAGGCGTGGGTCTTGCACCCAACAAAACCCTGAGGTCTCGAGTTCGAGCCCCAAACACCCACAGAGGTAAACGGTTGTAGTTCAACTCGCTGCCACCAAAGGGGACAAAACCTAAAGCGGTGCGGGCTCACCAAAACCAAAAAGACGCCTTTTTGGTTTGGGTGGTCCCCGCCCCAGGTATTTTGGGGACCACCCAAACCATATTTTGTTTGAGAAAAAAATTATATCATCAACAATTGTTGAATATTGATCGCTATTTTAAAGAATATAACTATTTAAATAAAAATTTATTTACTTAACAGTAATTATTAAAAAAGAAAATAATACATAAAAACACAAGCAAAATTAACTCCTTTTTTTACTTTAAAATTTCATTAGTACTTCTTCTAAAATATTTTTTATACAATTAACTATCAAAAAAATCATTTGCAATCTTATGATAAAATATTTTCGTTTGAATTAATTTTAGACGTCTTTATAATAACTCATCAACCAATAAGATAAAGTACTTATGGATATTTTATCAAATATTTAAGAGTAATTTTTAATGAATTGTACATTGATATTGAAATTTACTGCTGTATTCGTAATTTCATAAATTAGTTTGACACAAAGGATCTGTAAGCTAAAATATAAAATTTCAAATTTTTTTTGAAGAAATTGTTCGAGAATACCTATATTTAAGTGTCTCATGTTAGAAAAAGAAGGGAAAGAAGACTAACATATAAGTCTAGTGGGCTACTTTACCTATTGTCAATTAGTTTTAGAATGGAACCTCACTTGGGCTTATGTGTGGTCTAACTTCCCTTCTTGTATGAGCCCGTAGGCCTATTGCTAATTTCACATGGTATCAAAGTAGGTTTGGTCCGAACTATTAATTTATAGATTATCCATCTAGATGTCTAATTCCAGCGACCCAGTCCGGTTACCACTGTGTTTATTTCAACTTTCAAGTGACAACTAGATGTCCAGTTCTAGTTGCACTTAAGAGAGAGTGTTAAGAATACTCACATATAGTGTTTTATATTAAAATAAAGAAAAAAAAAGAATAACATATAAGTGTAATAAACTACTCTAATTATTATCAACTAATTTTAGAATAAAATCTAACTTGCACTTACGTGTAATCTAACTTTTTTTTGCTCGCGTTAGCCCGTAAGCTCTTTGCCAGTTTCACAGAAACACCTTGGACGGTCGTGTTAAAATAGGAAATAAGCAAGGGCAGAGGAAATCAGTAGTGAGGTGTCTTGTAGCAGTGAGTGGTGGTTAGAATTGGAGGGAATGGTGTTCTGTGGCCGACAATCGAAAGTTGAACCCAATCCGTAACAACGTACATGATGACTCTAACAATGGCAACAGACCTCTCTTTTCTTTCTCTCCCAATTAGACACTCTTTTTTCTTCTCCTCCTCTTCCACACCATCATCTCTTCGTAACACTTGTCTGCGTCCTCCATTTCCAAAGCTCAAGCTTCCTCATACAACAAGAACAAGAAGAAAATCCTCCTATACTTCCCCAATCCTCTTCTGTCAAACTACTCTTGGCGCCGAGACGCAACTCGACCTCGTCCATGTTGGCCAGGATCGTCTTTCCAAGGTTCTTTCTTCTTCTTCTTCTTATTCCGTTTCTTTAGTACTTATTATGTGTATATACTTAGTGAGGTATAGAGGAAGAGGAAGAGAAAAAGAGATGATAACTCTTTGGTTTTGTCAGGTTCCTATTTCGCAAATCAGGAATTTCTGTATCATAGCACATATAGATCATGGGAAATCAACTTTAGCTGATAAATTGCTTCAGACAACTGGTACTGTGGAGAAACGTGAAATGAAGGAGCAGTTCCTTGATAATATGGATTTAGAGAGGGAAAGAGGCATCACTATCAAATTACAGGCTGCTCGCATGCGTTATGTTTGTTTTAAGGATCACCAACCATATTGCCTCAATCTCATTGATACTCCTGGCCATGTTGACTTCTCATACGAAGTTTCACGCTCTCTTGCTGCTTGCGAAGGTGCTCTCCTTGTCGTGGATGCTTCCCAGGTCAGCTCTTCCTTTCCAAGCATTTATCATCATAACACCAACTTCAAATTTTCAAACTTGTATCATCCAAGTTAATTTGTTGCATTTTTTAAATTTATTTTCTTGCAGGGAGTGGAAGCACAAACGCTTGCCAACGTTTACCTGGCCCTGGAAAACAATCTAGAAATCATCCCTGTCAGTCACTTCTCTTCCCAACCATTCACTCTATGTTACTTCTGTTTCTACTTTCAATTAGAAGATTCTAACCAAGTTTTTGACACTTTCTTTCTGTTAACAAACTCTATAACGTAGGCTTTGCCGTTAGAGTGAAAGTTATGAAGGGATGCAAATTTAATCTTCAAATAATCACTTTTTTAATAGAAAATGGCTCTCGATGCTATATTTGGATGACGGACTTTTTATCTTGTCTATTCAAGTTGTTATATTTCGTGATTCAGCTGTTGATTGAGATGGATTGTTCACATCTATTGCAGGTATTAAACAAAATAGACCTTCCAGGTGCTGAGCCAGATCGTGTCCTTCGAGAGATTGAAGAGGTTGGTGCTAACAGTGGAACAAGTTAATTTGACTCTATGTTGCCCCAGTACAGGTGTAGCTGTTTATGTTGCATAAACTTAGCCTTTCTTGTCAATTTCTTATCTTGCTCAGATGGTGGAAAAATTTTCCATACAGCATCGCTGATTCATAGGATGATAGAGCTCTTCACAGGGTATCTCATTGCAAATTTGAAGTAACCAACTTCTGTTGGGATACAATGAAATGGCCATACTTTTATTATTATTATTACTTTGCCTAATTTATTAATAACCACATAATTTCTTTCTACGTTCCTAGCATGAAGTTATCCAGTGAAGACGTTTGTCAGTAATCCTTATCTGACCTAGTCATGATGCATTTTACTCCTTGATGGTTTTCACATCAGATATTTATGTGACTGATAAAATCTAAAGGTGCTCACAAATTGACACATCTTGCTTTGCAGGTTATTGGCTTGGATTGTAGCAATGCAATACTCTGCTCTGCAAAGGTTTGTCAATTTAGATCACTGAAATGCTTTTTTATACAATGGAAATGTTTCTTTCCGCTTTGAAAACAATAATCTATAGTGTTGCTATTGTTATCCAGGAGGGAATAGGTATAACTGAAATATTGAATGCAATTGTGGAAAGGATTCCCCCACCCCGTTCTACTGCTGATATGCCCTTGAGGGCTTTGATATTTGATAGGTAAATTCCTACTTCATCTTGGTGATTGGATTTATTGGTGTTAGCAAAATCTGCTTTGGTGCTAAGGATTGTCTTTGCATATTGTTATTATCTGTGCATCCCCTTATATGTCCAATTTTGTTCTGAACTGGGTATAGACCTGTGATGCTAGCTTAGCTTAGATAATATCGGGCAAAATTACGCTTCATTGACAAAGTGGGTGGGTTTGATGTGTGCTGATGTTGTTTTAACTTTTATTGATGGAAAAGTGTGGCTACTACCCCTGTTGCATTAACATCCATATTTCCAATGACTAAGGTGTGTTGACCTACATTAAAATATATACAAGGTTCAGAATGCATCAATATCTTTTTGTACATATGTATAGGGTATATACACAGATGTTATGCATCAAGTGCATGTCAATTTCATACAACTAGAGAATGCCAATGCATTTGAAAGGAACTCCATTTTCATTCTTTAAATTGTGTTAGCATGATAAATCTCATTTTGACTTCTTCTCATTTAATTAACGTGTTTATCTTCACAGGAAGGGTTCTATTGCTATCTGTTTTATCAGCTTATAAATCTTAATGCAGTTACTATGATCCATATCGTGGTGTAATTGTTTACTTCCGAGTTATGGATGGAAACATAAAGAAAGGTGACAAGATTTATTTTATGGCTAGTGGGAAGGTAATGTAAACTTATTCATGGATTATCAATTATAATTCATTACTTTGGCTGCTACAGTAACAAAAAATATATTTTGTTACCAATTACCTTGTTGAGTTCAATGGTTTTGTGAGTTGTTTACTATTTCCTATTACTTTTCACTAAACTTGCTTCTGAAATGATAGGATTATTATGCTGATGAACTTGGAGTTCTGTCTCCTAATCAGTTACAAGTGGAAGAATTGTATGCTGGTGAGGTAAAATGATGGCAACCACTTATCATTGTATTGTAATCTGGTCTCTCTCTCTCTCTCTCTCTCTCTCACCCATACACCCACAAACAAACAAAAACAGACATGCGAACACATTTTCTTCTATGGCACAGTTTGGTGAACGTTATAGACTTCACACTGCAATTGCCAATCTGCCATAATGGCCCTGCAATTAGCAGTTACTGTGTAACTTTCTTGGATGATGTGATAGAACGTAGGAAACCTGCCCAGAGCTGCATCTGGGTGCTAGATCTTCTCTGTGTAATGTCACTTCACATGATATTCAAAATAAGGAGCAAAGTCAAAATTTCCTTTTTTGCATTCTTGTTGGGTCTGCATTTCTTTTTCTTTTTGACTACTTACTGAAGATCTCATAGCTGAACATTCCTTCTTACTTCACTGGATTAGAATATAGTGATGCCTTTTTACTTCTCACATATATGTTTTCAGGTGGGCTACCTTTCTGCTTCTATACGATCGGTAGCCGATGCAAGGGTGGGTGACACTATTACTAACTATAGTAGAAAGGCTGACAAGTCCCTTCCTGGATATAAGGAGGCCACTCCAATGGTGTTCTGCGGTTTGTTTCCAGTTGATGCAGACCAGTATTTTTCTTGCTTGTCATTGGTTTTCCTAATTCCCTTTAGCAGCATTTTACATACTTGTGTCTCTAGGATTACTCATCTTTATATTTGTAGCCAGGTTTCCAGAGTTGCGTGATGCACTAGAGAAACTACAACTTAATGATGCAGCGTTGAAGGTGCATAAGGCTTGCTGATAAGCTATTAGTTGCAGTTATTTTCTTCCAAGTTTATAGACTTAAAGCTTCATATTCACTTAACATTGAAGCTGGCCAGCAATATGATTTTCTTAAGGAATCAAATCTCAAGTGCTTGATTTCTTACAATGATTAATTACTAGGAAAAGAAGATCTAACCTGATTTTTTACATTATCATCTTTGTCATTTCTTTAAATTATTTTTTTTCTCCTCCCTGAATATCTTACTTTGAAGCATTAGGATTAACGTCAATGGTAGGCTGAGTGCTCTTTCCATATTGAAGGATTGTGTCAAGAAACCATTCAATTTAAAAACTTAAACTATTAGGTGAGGCTTATGAATGAATTAATAATGCTCTAATGCACTCCTTGTATGAAATATAGATAAATAATTATAAGTGACAATTCCTTTTCAAAATAGGGTAGTATAACTTCAACTCTATATGTCCCAATCATATAGACTTCAATACCATTCCAATGTACTATCCAACCCCAAAGCTTTAGCTGTTACCTAAGGTGCAGCAATGGATCGGATGTTATTCCACATGTAGTAATATCTTTTGTGTTTTGAAGTTCACAAGGTAAGACCAGATTGAAAAACCAGAGGTTGGAGTATTTGGCTTATAGGTGTTTAATTGCCTAATTAATTATTCTCATTATGTGTCGAACACTATCTCTAGTCCATCTAGCTCATATAATTCTAATCATTTATTAGTTTCGTTGGTTCTACTTTCATCAATCCTATGCTTTCTAATTCCACATATTAGGCATGTGGCCCCTTTTGGGACCTAACATTTCTCAATATATATGTTGGAAAGTAATGTGTGAGCATAAAATTTTGAAGCCATTGAATAAAAGGTTTGATTCTGCCTGTTTCTCTGCTACTCTGCAGTTTGAGCCTGAAACTTCAAGTGCAATGGGATTTGGCTTTAGATGTGGGTTCTTAGGTCTTCTCCACATGGAAATAGTTCAGGTCTGCTTTCTCTTAAGGTGTCAGCTATTTTTGTGATTTATGGCAGTTCAGGATTGGGTCTGAATTGGGTATGTTCTTACAGGAAAGGCTCGAGAGGGAATACAGTCTGAGCCTAATAACTACTGCTCCTAGTGTTGTGTACAGAGTGAGCTGCATAGACGGTGATACTGTAATTTTCATTTAATCCTGCAATAAAGTATGCCTAGATTACACCTATTCATCTTTATGTCTTATTTAAAACATGTTTGGTTATGTCATAGTTCTCTCTATATTCATACTGTACAAATCATGTTTCCAGTGGATTCTTACTTTAGATTAATTGTTTGAGACCTTAAACTATGTACCTCCATATTTTATCGATTACTCATTTGGAGTAATGTTAACTTTCTTAATACAAACTGTATGTTGTCGAATGATTTTTGTAAACAAATTTTCTTGAAGGTTGAGTGCTCAAATCCATCTTTGCTTCCTGAACCTGGACAGAGGAAATCAATTGAGGAGCCATTTGTAAAGGTCTTTCTGTTTGCGAAAGGACTTGAATAATATAGTAGGAGGTTTTATGAGCTCTATCTCACACACACACAGTTATTTCATGAATTGTAACCTATCCTGTAATTTTTCACTAAGTTTTATGAATTCTATCTCACACACACAGTTATTTCATGAATTGTAACCTATCCCGTAATTTTACACTAACTTTTTTATTCAGATCGAATTGCTGACACCAAAAGATTATATTGGTCCACTTATGGAGTTGTCTCAAGAACGAAGAGGGGAGTTTAAGGAAATGAAATTTATTACTGAGAACAGAGCATCAATCACGTATGAATTACCCCTAGCTGAGGTAACCTTCTTTTAGCAGCCATTTGCCTCCACCAATAGTTGTTTGACGAATTCCTGTGCTCAGTTGCAAGCAAATCTTTTCCAAGTTTCTGTCAGTCCTCCTCTATATGTCACTTAACTAGAGTAGAATTTTCG
Organism: Erythroxylum squamatum; assembly: GCA_025629845.1. NCBI lineage: Eukaryota > Viridiplantae > Streptophyta > Magnoliopsida > Malpighiales > Erythroxylaceae > Erythroxylum > Erythroxylum squamatum. The sequence goes on from JAOTBA010000203.1 coordinate 29,780,493, forward strand.
TTGCTATTCTTATTCTAGTGAAATTGTCTTTTAGTGTCTTGCATTTTGATTTTATAGATGGTTGGCGATTTCTTTGACCAGCTCAAATCAAAAAGTAAGGGATATGCCAGCATGGAATATTCTTTTATAGGGTAAGTCATAAGGCCTTTCAATAAGCAACTATGACTTTTGCTTGCATGAAGCGATTTGATAAACTTTGAACCTTGAAAAGCCACAAAGTCAAGTAGAAGAGATTCTTATGGTTCTCCATCTTGAGCTAAAAATTTAAAATAACTTTCATCCATCCATGTTTGAACTGTATAATCTTTGTTTTAGAACACTCAACTGGATGACTATACCTTTAGTAATTATTCATTTGTTCGTGCTTTTATTGCTAGTTATAGGGAAAGCAATTTGATAAAGCTCGACATTCAGATAAATGGAGATCCCGTGGAGCCGTTATCAACAATTGTACACAAGGATAAGGTAAATGAGGATATGTATTGAACTCAACGGTAAGATGATAGAAATATGAGATTTATCAAAAAGGAAATTTGTCTTTGACTTGATTTATGGGTTTGCAATTTGTGGTTTGCAAGGTGCAGCTACGTTGAGGGGTTGCACCTCCTGGGGGTGCTCTACCCAGCACGCCTCATGTTCATTGTACATGTGGGTCATGTCGAACCAGCCTTTAGTTGGTCGTCTGACTTCCTATTGCAAAATATTCTAGAACTAAGAAATTAATAGGAACAATTCAGTCTGGAAATAGGCTTAAGGAATAGCCATTCTTCTAGTAAAATCAAGCACCAATGCTGATGCCTTAATACCTGCTAAAATGCCTGCCATTAGATGCATCTGGTATACACTGGTAATGGCATCTTGCTCATAGCTAATATATGCTGAAGGGGATTTTTACCTTTTTACTATAAAGATTACTTTGTCCACTCTTGATTTTTGTTGACCTTTTCTGATCATGATCATGTTAATTATTAATACTAAGCATCTCTATTTACCTAAATTAATAATATAGGTGATAAAAACTTCTAGAATGTTGGGTTGGAACATTTGTTGTTGATAGAATCTCTTCTTAGGCATACCCGGTGGGGAGGGCCTTGACTCAGAAGCTGAAGGAGCTTATACCACGACAAATGTTTAAAGTGCCCATCCAAGTAAATTTTCTATTCTCTTTTGAAGATGAATGCCATTGCTAATACTTGTTAAAACCCACTTCGAAATTAATTGATTGCTTGATATGATTGCTCTCTTATTAGAGCTTTCAAGTAAATTGTTTGAGATGGTTGACCCAAAGATTTCAATCTATATATTTTATTATTTTCAGGCATGCATAGGTTCTAAAGTTATTGCCAGTGAGTCTTTATCTGCAATCAGGAAGGATGTTTTAGCCAAATGCTACGGTAAGATGATCCTTTGCCCTCTAATATGCTTTTAGGTGTTATCTAATCATTTAAATATTTTTTCAAGATTCATGAGTAGCTATATATGGTTAACTTGTGATTCTAACTCGTTATTGGAACTGAGATTTTTTATATTTACTGTTTCATTGTTTAAGAAGTTTCTCCTTAGCAAATCTTTGCAAATGAAAAAAGAAAACCAAAATGACCTTTTCCCTTGGTCCATTTTGGAAATCTTTTAGCTGGATCTAGTGAAGGATCAAGATATGAACTCGGTAAGCTGCTGGCACTTGTTAGCGGGTGACATGATTGCTTTTGTTCTTCTTGTAGGTGGGGACATTTCAAGGAAGAAGAAATTACTCAAGAAACAGGTACCTCGTTTTCAATTTCTGATGTATAAGATATTAGCATATTTGTTGCGAAAATGCTAACAGCATTTTTGAGGGAGAGTCTACTGGCTTTTTGTATAAGCTGCAAAAAAGTCATTGAACTGCTCTATACTCATTAGCTTTTCTGTTCCTTCTATGATCAACTGTATTTTCTATGAACTTCTACATTTGTGTTTCGGAAATTCGGAGAGAAATCACTAATGAATTTTGTCGTACTCAGTTGATTGTCTTCCATTAATGTAGCAACTGTTGGATGATGCTCTGTATCTTTTCTGGCCAGGCCGAAGGAAAGAAAAGAATGAAATCAATTGGCAAGGTTGATGTACCTCAAGAGGCCTTTATGGCAGTATTGAAACTTGAGAAGGAAGTACTGTGATTATATTAACCAACTCCTAAAATTTTATCAACTCCTGTAGCTGTTCCATATTTGCTGGGGGTAAAAGGAGAATGGTATAGTTTTCTTTTTCTGTGTGTTCAAGAATAGGGAAATGGGTTTAATTCAACTCTTAAGGAAATTCTCAAATCTTTATCTGTTGTATCGTACTGAATAAGAACAGTAGATGCAGTTGTTATCAATTTTGTCTTATACTAGTTAATATTATGTAACTTGATGTTGACACAGAAATTGTTGGCAGCATTTTAAGCCACGCTATAACACGAAGATGCAAGAGATCTGACATGAGCTAATTACTATAGTAATCTTGTTTAATTAGAAACCATATTAATCTAAATTATACATGTAGCGATGAGTTCCAATCCAAAAGCAACGGTATAGGTACTTGTTCTAAACATTAATGTACAGGCAATTAAAGCAAGTACATTTCTTATTTAAACAGACAAATCTAAACAACAATTCTTCTTTTCCTGTTCTTTTGTGATTACACACATACCAAAGAGGAAAAAAAGAAGTTTGCAACTGCTAGATGTAATAAATGAGAACTTTCAAACAAGAAATCAATAAAGAAGATGAAACTCACAACTGATCACAATTAGTGGGAAGGAAAGACAAAGTTTCCTTCTCAAGATCATGAATTATCAACATGTTTTGTTGCTGAACATTACCAAATATGGACAGTCCACTTGAACTCCCCATTGCCAAGCACAATATTCCCAAGTTTGTATCTGCAATCATATAGTTCTCTGCTGGCAACTCCAAGTCTGCATCTTTAAAGTGGAGTATCATCTTTGGGACATCTACTTCAGTTGCATCAGATGGCAATGTGAAGCACAGATCAAGTCCTGTCGACCCAGAATTGTCCACTGGTAGATTGATCTGTGATTTGAACTCTTTTTTCACCAAACTAAAACCACTGTCCTCCAAATAGGAAATGGTAGTGCCAGAGTCAATGATTAGGCCACCAGTGCCATCATCTTGAAGTGAGAAAGTGGATGTTTGGATAGGTAAGCGATTGCCACCAATGGATATTCCTTGAAGATCAAGATAATAGAAAGATGGCTGAGATGGGTTGTGGATTAATGGGGTGGTTTTGATTGCACTACTTGATGACGATGACGATGAAGAAGATGTGTCATTCACACTTTTACTTGCGAGAGAGCCCATCAGGAGAGTACTGGTAGCTTTTGTGTTTTCAATGGAAGTTAGGCAATAAGAGAACCTGGGTTCCTTGAGCTGTGAAACAAGTGACAAAGGTCCACGACCAAGTCCCACCAGGCCACCACCTTGTGTGAACCCGTCACCTTCATTATCTTCTCCACAACCGAAGCCAACAGCGGGGACAGAGACCTCACCAAAAGTGAAGGTTTCGGTTGCCATGATACCTTGTGTTGAGGAGTAATCACCGTAGGTGTAGAGATACTGACAGCCATCGTTGCACGTGGCGGCCTGAGAAAGTGCTTCACACAGTTGGCTAGAACACGATAACTTGGAGAAGGTAGAGGACTTTCTGGGATCAAAAATGGGGGTAGGCTGATCATAACACTGCTTACAGGGCTGGCATTGCGTCCATATCAAGTCGCTACCGGTATCCATAATTGCAGAGTAAGCAGTGGGGGAAGTGCCAATGGCTATCTCCATCAGGAACTCACCATTTCCTGCAACAACTGGTGCGGCAACTGATGCTGAAGAAGAAGCAGCAGCTAAAACCATGGCCTTGAGACGTTCCATTCTGTGCCTTCCACGCTTCATGCCATGTTGGATGCGTTCAAATTTGGTTAAGTTCTTATCAGAATCTACATGCTTGAGGTTAACACGAAATCCACTATTAACCTCTCCACCACCAGATGTTGCGGTTAGTGATGATCCCCTAGATGTTGAAAGAGCCTGGGGAAAAAATACGGCTACTAATAGTAATAAGATCAAACACAAAAAATGGTCTGAACTCATGACATAAATTGGTGTAGAGAACAAAAACGATAATGTTGTTGTAATAGAAACTATTTAAGGTGTTGGAATGAAATACAGATATATATCAAGGCAAGAACAAGGAACTAAGGGTCATTGAATGTGATCTAATTGTGAGCAAAGGAAGTCTTAAGAAAAGGAATCCAAAAGATGTATGATATGGAACAGAGTCAATAGCTATAGCTTTAAGAGAGGGAATGAACCAGAGGAGATTGAAGTGGAAACAAAGGCAAATGCCAAATTGAAGGTGGAGTGGAGGTTGATATATTGAGGTAAACCATTGGAAGGGTCTTGCGTGATGGTTGGGAAAAAATGAGAATGAAAATCAACTACCTATCATATTGACAAGGCAAAACTAGCTTTTCTAGTTTTAATCAAATCATGTTTGTATTCCATTTTAACCTTCTGGTGCATCCCTTTTGTAGTTTAACGGCACTTGTCTCATTTTTTTCACGTGTGAAACAAGGAATGGTATTTTCACACATGCCATTTTGTGCACAAAAGAAGCTCTAGCTAGACAAATTAATCATGATTGTACTGGATCAAGACAATGTTATTTGCTTGCAGTTTACAATACTTGGTCATGAGTATATGGACATGATTATATGAAGAATAAAGTGTTCAGAACATATATAGAGGTAAGCGTATACGTTAATGTTGTGGTCGGACAACCACTTTCCTCTACACAGTAAACTTCACGCACTTCTTTCTTTCTTTTTTAACTTTCGAATGAGGTCTTAGGATCGACTGATGTTGAAGATCGAGTTCTGATTTGGAGAGCTGAATGTGTTTGAGGTAATTCAGTAAGTAACTAGAGATACAATAATAAAACATCTGTTAGGTACTATACCTTTTTATCATATCAACAGAATAAACAATAAGTGCAATTTTGTTAATTGAAGCAGAGGTGTCTATTGAGGGAAAGACGTAGAGAAATGTGTTGGGAAGTGGGTGAACTAACGCTGTAATAGGGCCGACGATTAGGTACAGATAGAACCATTTCGGTTGAACGTCCTTCTTTGGAGTTAGGTGATGACTAATACATATATAGAGACTGAAGCTTCCTTTCTTCTTTTTGTTTTATATGTTTAGAAACGATTTAAGCTCATTATATACATACATAGATACATGTACAGCAGCATATATTGCAATTTATCAGTTTAATACAGCAACCACATTCGATAAGTTCAAGTTCACAAACACAAGTAACACTTATAAGCAACATAACATCCTCTTTACCTTATAGTAGATCTATCTATAAACACCTGTTTTAGCTATCAGAAAATAAAAAAATTAGAAGTTGACAAACCGAAAGGACATAAATGCATGCATGGCCAAGGTTATAGTAACTAGCAAGTTAACAGCAAGCAATCAGATTAGGCATTTGAATACCAGTATGCACGAGGTAATGTCTAGTGTTCAAATCCATGCAATAGGTAATGAAGAACAAGCCTGGCAGTCTATTTCCTGAAAAAAAAACAGTACGAGGTGATGTTTATTTGTTAAAAGATATGAGCTTTTCTATTTCATATTTCAATACCATTACCATAACACTACATATGCAAATAATAACTAACCTATACAAAATTTTTCAATATTGTGTACAAACCCTTTGCATCATAATGTATTTGGTATAAGTCTGATTGGTCGGTCTATCTTGGCTTGGACAACTGGATGGCTTCTTGGTCAACACTGGAGTCTCGAGTCCAAACATATTGGCGAGACAATAGGGAGAATTCTTGGTTCCTCACATCCTCTAGCTGCTCCCACTCTGCCCATCTCTCAACAAGACCTATTCCTTGCAGCATCTTCACAACTTCTGCCATTCCGGGGCGATCTTCGGGAGAGCTTTGGGTGCATAGCAGTGCTACCTGAACAATAGTCTCTACTTCCTTGCGCTCATAACTCTTCAAGTTGCTGTCAACAATGTCCTCCAGTCTATTCTCTCTTAGCAATTTTTTAATCTGCAGATGGCTCTGTGTTAATCTCTGTCATATATGATGAGACTCGTATAGAAACAAAAGGAAGACTTATCCGGATAAACAAATAGGCTTAAATTAAACATCTGAAAATCTATAAAGAAACGTACATGATCAAGCAGAAGAACATCCTCTTCCTCTTCAAGCCGGGTAAGATCAATTGCGCGCTGGCCGGTAACAAGTTCAAGAAGAGTTATACCATAACCAAACACATCAGTTTTTTCTGATGATTTCCCAGTGGATAAATACTCAGGGGCAATGTGACCAATGGTACCTCGCACTTGAGTTGTCACATGTGTCAATTCAGTATCCACCAGCTTCGCTAGCCCAAAATCTCCCAGAACAGCTTCAAAATTGTCATCTAAAAGTATGTTTGCAGCCTTTAAATCACGATGTATAATCCTAGGATTACAGTGTTCATGTAAATACTCCAAGCCATGAGCAGTACCAAAGGCCACACGTTTTCTTGTTGGCCAGTCCAAGCTTTTCTCTCCAGGTTTCAAATCTGTAAAATACAGAAAAGGTAGAGAATAAAAGACATCCATGACTACTGAAATACAAGCAACAAAAATTCAGAAACTTACACACAACACCAATCAGTTAAGGAAGTTCAAATACCTCTCAAATGATAAGAAACGCTAAGGTTTTTCATGTATGGATAAACAAGGATTCTTTCAGTTGAGGTTGTACAGAAACCAATCAACCGTAGAAGATTTCGATGAACTGCAACACTAATAAGTTGAACTTCTCTGAGGAATGCAGCCTCTCCCCCAGCGTTGTAATAATCAGCAAGACGTTTTACAGCAACATTCGTGTTGTCTGAGAGGACACCTCTGTAGACTTTTCCAAACCCACCTTGTCCAATTACATTGCTTTCACAGAAATTGTCAGTTGCAATTTGGAGCTCACGCCATGAAAACCTTCTCAGCTGGGCAAAGGAAATGATGCAGTCATTTTCACCTGAACAGGAAAGACAAAAGTTGGTTTTACCCGAATGAAGTAAAACACAATCTGGAAGATCATCAGCTGTGTCTAATCTATCTTGCTGAATCAGGTCAATTATGATGTAAGAAATGGAGAATATATCATTGAGGTAAAGCATCTAACTTACTTGAGAACTATCTTCAAGCTGCGTGTATAAATTCTTGCCAGTTGATGAAATAGACCAGTATATCAGTTTTACAAATTGATGACAAATTTGGATGATCTTTTACAAGGAATGATAGAACAAGCAGACAGGTAATACTGAACAAGTTAGTAACTTTGCAGAGAAAGATGTTTTGGGAAAGACTCATCGGAAGAAGCAAAAATATGATCAAGATATCTAATATATGACAACTATATCTTAAAATCACATTCAAGAATTATGATAAGGACGAATTTTACAGCAGAAAGAAAAAAATTACCAGCCACGTCGACAAATACATCAGTCTTGAATTTGTGAGCTATATGATACCGATAAGCAAAGCATGCTAGTATCATTAAAAGAACGAAAGCAGCACAACTTGAAGAAGCCATAACCACTCTAAGTCTTGAAATATTGGTTGAAACTGCAAAAGATCCCAAACTTTAAGATATCCCCTTAAGTTTTCCAACGAGAAGAATAAGAGGAAATGATTGCAATTGTTTGAAAAAGACCTGCAGGATGAGAGCCTGAAGCACAAGGTTCCTCCAACTTAGAACCACAATTGAGGTGAGTTGCTGTAAAACTGAAAACAAAAACATAAAAAACCATAAAACAATTTGAAATCAAGATGCATACATTATAATATAAGCATGGAGAGAGCTACTATATCAAGTTATTTTGATTTGGACTAATTGGCATAAGAATACAGTATAATGAATATTCACTTCTATAACAGGAAATCTACAGAGATTTGGTCACAGAAAAGCTGCATCTTGAATTGAAGGAATGGTAATCTGTATGATGTCAGTGTTAACATATTGTATTAAACGCTGCATACGTTAGTTGGTTTTTTAAACAAACAGTTATATATTTGTCAGTTATGTATGTCAGTTATGTTAACAGTTCACTACAGTTATGTTTTATTTGTTGTTGGATATGTTGTACGAATGTGTATGCTGTTGAAGATTTGATGAATAGAAAAGTTTGCTCCCTTTCTGCAGTGTCGTAAAAAGGAAAACAATAGTTTCTTTTCTGCTGTGTTTACAAAATAAACAAGAGTGCTCCCTGCGGCAGTGTTTTTACAACAACAGTGCAGTGTTACGAAAACCAAAACAACAACGTTCCTTTCTGATGTGACACAATTAAATAACAGTGGTATCAGAGCATTATAGATCTTAAAGGGATCTGTGAAAGTATTATCAGAGACTTGTCTACATTCAACAGAAAAGAAAAATGCAGGCAAGTGGTAGTAATTTTTCACCCATCACACCACCTGTGTTTGATGGTGAGAATTATCAAGCGTGG
>JAOTBA010000203.1:29913692-29929418 GCA_025629845.1 Erythroxylum squamatum
AATGGAATTAACAATAAGAGCAGAAATAGAAATGCAGGGGCATTAATGGAATTAACAATAAGAGCAGAAATAGAAATGCAGGGGCATTAATGGAATTAACAATAAGAGCAGAAATAGAAATGCAGGGGCATTAATGGAATTAACAATAAGAGCAGAAATAGAAATGCAGGGGCATTAATGGAATTAACAATAAGAGCAGAAATAGAAATACCTCCACCTTGGGTTGTAGGCCTAGTCTGTTGGGCCTGTAGTGTGGGCTTTAACCTAGTACCTCCTCCAAATGCTGTTAGGCCCTGTGGTGTGGGCTGCCCCTTCAGCACAACAAGGGCTGATGGGTCTTGATGTATGGGCTTCTCCTTCAGCCCATCATGATCAAGCCCATTTGTGGGTGAAGGCACGTCCTCCCTGCTCTCCTTCATCGGTGTAGCTGGGCTATGGCTGAGGAAAGACGTCGGCGATGGGGCAGTCACCGTCGGGGAGGTGGTCTCCAGTGCTAGGGAACAACAACTCATCGATCCAAGGTGGCTGGAAGGAGCAGTGTTCTTCCCCGACCTCCTAGCTAGCGGCGGCAGCACTAGAGAAGCACGAAGACCTATAGCAATGACTTCCTCTCTGGCGTCTCCAGAGGAGGTGCCAACGTTGAAAACACCTGGGAGAAGCATCGTCGGAACTCTAGGAGGCATTAGCATGGAAGAATCACCGTTGACATGCGTGGAATCAACACTGACAACGTGAGAGGGGGCGGCGATGGCTGAATATTTGACCACCGATTGTGACTTGTTAAGTGGTTGTTTTGCAAAACCCATTATATGGTTGCGTAGATCGGGAAATTCTGAGTCGATTGATGTAGGTTGTGTTAGATTGCGACCATCGGAGATGGCAGCGGGAACTGTAGCTCCGGCGGTGGAGCCGCCGCCGACGGCGGTGACGGCAGCAGACACTGTGGTGGGCCAGCGACTGGTAGTGGTCGGAAGCCAATGAGTAGTAGACTGTGGGCTGTTTGTGGTGGCCGGAGAATTTCTGGTTTTCCAACCCATAATATTAGAGAGAAGTCAGAGAAAATTCTCTCACTAAAATCCTCCCTCCCTCAACCCTCCTCCCTAAACCTTTCTAAACCCTAAACCCTAAACCCTAAATCTTAAAACCCAAAACATTTTTTTGAAGAAGGTAACTTTATATATTAATAAAATGGAGGGTTCATACAAGAAAGAGAGCAATATACAGAGTAAAAGAAATAGCCACAGGCGACACTCAAAATAAAACAAATAAGCCACAGACGGCTCGCAAAACATAACAAAGAAGCCACAGGCGGCTCTCAAAACAAAACAAAAGGCCACAGGCGGCGCTCGATACAAATCAAATCAACTATGTGGAGAGCCTCCAGATATGCCGCTGAAGAACAGGTATCTGTAGACGAGTCTCAAGGCTGAGAAGTCGAGAATGGATAAGCTCAGTGATGTCCTCAATAATCTTATGGGTGGATCGGTGTCGCCTACTGAATGTACGGTTATTCCTCTCATACCAAAGAAAGTATATAGTGGCTGAGAGTACTAACCGTGAGAGTAGGTGTTGGTAATCTTTACGCTAGCAGAGATGGGTGCAAGCCTAATGAAGAAGAGGAACCTAAGATATCAAAGGCCAAGCAGTTTGGGTCTTCGCCAAGATGGAACCCCAAACTACGACAGCGAATCGACACTAAAAAAAAAGGTTAGCCTGTGTCTCTGTAGAAGAGCCACAAAGTACACAGGTCGAAAAAGCCAGGACATCGAAAAACCGGAGCCTGTCCATGGTTCGAAGACACTCCTGTGATGCCAACCAAAGGATGAAAGAGTGTCGTAGAATGTTCCTTGGGAACCGCAATAAATGATGGATTGGGTCCACTGGACGTCGGGCTCTGAGAAGGTTCCATGCAGAGTCGACAGAGAAGACTCTTGATAAATGGCCTTTTCAAACCCAACTATCAGAAGACTGAAGCTGTGGTTGAATGCGGACTGAGTCCCAGATCTCTTGTAGCGCACTGCTCCCCTTTGGAAAAACCCACTCCCCATCATGAATGATCTCCGAGACCCTAGCATCCCAAGAGAGCCCAGTAGAGGAGAGATCACGGAATGAGAAGCGCTTAAATAAATGGCCCAAATTCGGTAACCAATAATCCTGCCAAAGGGAAGTATCTCTCCCATCACCAATACAAGCTACGATAAGGCCTCGACACCACTCTCGGCTCAATAGAATCTTCAGCCAAACCTAGGAAGAGCTCGACGGGACCCGAATATGCCAAAAAGATCTACCCCTCAGCAACACTGCATGCACCCATATAGTCCATGTAGAAGAGCAGTTTGTGAATAGTCGCCACACATACTTAAGCGTGGCAGCCCTATTCAAGTCTCTGATCCGCTTAACTCCAAGTCCACCCTCCTATCGCAGAAGACAAACTGACTCCCATGCCACCTTAGCCCCAGTGTGAGATAGTGAAGTACCTCGCCAGAGGAAAGTTGACAAAATACTCTCAATACGAAGAGTAATGCTAGCAGGCAGACGAAACTTACTTGACTGGTAGACCTATATAGAGAAAAACACATATCTAATCAACTGCAGCCGACCGGCGTAGGTGAGAGATGCAGAGGTTCACAATTGAATCTGGGAAAGAATCCTCTCCACCAAAGGAAGACAATCTGCATGTCTCAATCGTGTAGTAATAAGAGGGACTCCTAAGTAGCGGATCGGGAGGGAACCAATCTGAAGCCCAAGTACACTCTATAAGGAGGAAACCTCCACCTCGGGGATCCCTGAGAAGAAGACTCAGCTCTTATCTGAGTTCATGGCCAACCCTGATACCCGCTCAAAATCTGTCAACAACTGTCGGATGATCACAAGAGAAGCTGAGTCTGCCCGATTGAAAACCATCAAATCATCTGCAAAATAGAGATGAGTGAGGGAGATCGGTCCACACCGCCAATGATAGAGAAAACCCAGAGATGTTGTCTTCTCTCTCAATATCCCATCTAACCCCTTCATCGCCAGTACAAACAGATAAGGAGAAAGAGGGTCTCCTTGTCTCACCCCTCGTGTGCCAGGAAAATAACCATGTAGGGAGCCATTAAGTGCGATCAAGAAATGAGCAGATTGAAGACATACCTCGATCCAGTTGATCATGGTGTCGAGAACTCCAATTGTCCTCAATCCCAGTAATATAAACTCCTAGCTGACAGCATCAAATGCCTTACGAATATCAACCTTGAGAGCACACCGTGGTGGTAAGCGATCAAGGTGATAATCGTGCATCAGCTCTTGGGTCAGAAAAATAGCATCAGCAATCTGTCTCCCTGGGACAAAAGAAATCTGAGCTCTCCTAATCACCTCTGGTAGGACAACTTTAAACTAATTTGCAATGACCTTTGAGATACACTTATAAAGGACATTGCAGCAAGAGATCGGACGAAAGTTAGAAGTGTCTGCGGACTCTCCACCTTGGGAACCAAGGTAAGCCGAGTAGAATTGACCCAGCGAGGCATAACCGATGTAGAAAAGAAATATCGCACTGCTTCTCTAATGTTTGCTCCTATAATATCCCAACACCTCTTATAGAAGAAAGAGGTGTATCCATCAGGTCCTAGAGCCTTATCCTCCGGGATGGAGAATAAAGCAGTCTGTATCTCCTCATCCAAAACTGGTCTCTCTAACGGCAGAACCATATCCGCTAGGATACGACGAGTGAAGAATCTAGCAGCATCTGAAGGAGGAATCGAGGGAGGAGAGCGGATAATATCCTGAAAATAGTCCACTACCATCTGCCCAAACACTCCCTAATCTGTAATAGAAGTGTTGGTCGCATCATACAACCTATGTATCCGTCCTCTGACCTGGCAGTGGAGCAAGGATTTGTGGAAAAATCTAGTGTTCTAGTCCCCCAGTGCAAGCCACTGAACCCTAAATCTCTATTGGTAAAAGGATTCCTCATCCTGCATCAATCGGTAGTATTGTCGAGCTAGGTCACGCTCTACAATACCTAGATCTGGCGAGTGTGGGGAGGCATCCAGAGCTACCTGAGCGATGCCCCACTAGGTCCATGCCTCCCTAACTCTGTTGGAGATATGAATGTAGTCCCAGAAATGGAAGGACTTCAGCTCTCGCTTAAGCAGACCTAACCGGTGAGTCAAGTAAAACAGCGGGTCCCCTCTCACTGATGTAGCCCAAACCCTCCGAACAAGGTCTAAAAAGTGGGGATGATCGGCCCAACATTTTAGAAACTTGAAAGGACTCGGGGCCAATGTCATGGGGCGCCAAACTGGACCACTATAAAGCTGTGGTAAGAAATGTCACGTGTCAGCACCTTTGAAAAGGTAGTAGGCCAGGATGTGAACCGGGCGGAGTTTCCAAAACTCCAATCCAATCGATGAAGAATAGAATTTGGTCCCTCCCTACTATTATGCCAAGTACACCACAAACCTCTATACGGAAGCCGTAACAGCTCCACATCATGCAAACACTACCCAAATTCATCCATATGGCTGTACCACCTAATATCACCACCAACTCGGTCTGAATGACTTAGAATGGCATTAAAATCGCCCAACACCAACCAAGGCATAGCAATAAAGCGCTCGGCCTGGCCACAAAGAAAGCTCCAGAGCTCTTGTCTAGTGCTCGGATCAGTGAAGCCATAAACTACAGTCAGGCCAAAAGTGTGACCCTCGCTCCGTCGAGTCACCACACTGCTGATGCCCCGAAGGGTAGATACCGAACCCCGAATCTCAAAAATACTTGGATCCCAACAGAGCATAATACGAAAAGCAATCTAATATGTCATATTACTCAAACTATCCCATCCCCGACAAGTAGCAGAAATGACACCCGCCAAATTAGGAGAAGTAACCTTTGTTTCCAAGAGACCAACCAAACCAAGATCATGACACCGAATCCAATCCCTTACCACTTGCTGACTATTGGGACCATTAAGGCCCCTTATATTCCAACTTCCTATCATAGGAAATGGAATATATAATAGAACTGCAAAAATCAATTAGAGGGGTTGCTCCCGTCTCGAGCTCTATCCTTAGTCAACCTAGGAAATAGAGTAGGATCTAATGAGTCATCAAATGGTAAATCGCCAAAAGTACCAACAAACCGAGGTCTGTGAAGACTACTAGGGATAGAGGCCTCAAAGCTCAGAACACAGGGTATCGAGCTAGGATTGGACCGCATCTCTGTAATCAAAGCTGGACTAGGTGGTCGAGTAGGGCTCAGAGCACCGGGCATCTGACTAGGGGTAGCCCTCAGAGTGGTAGTCAGGGTTGGACTAGGTGTGGGAGCTGGACTAGCCCACATCGCAGAAGAAACAGGAGGTCCTGGCTCCAAGGGACTGGGTAACCAACGTGGACTGGGTCACTCCACAGTAGCAACATCGGGAGCAGCTGAAGATCCCAGATTTGCAGGGGAAGGAGTGTGAAATGCATCCCTGACCAAAAGGGGGGCGACAGGAGGACTCGATACTAGGTCAATGTCGCTAGGGCGCTAATCTAGTGCCACCTCACCAGTGGGGGCAACAACTTGAGGCGCGACAGTAGTCAAGGTGGCACAAGAATGACCAAAGACACTACACTTGGAACACCGCTTAGGTATCCACTCGTACTCCACCTGGACACGAAGAAAATCTTCACTCAGACAACAAGCAATCTCGAGTTCTTGAACCGGCCCATCTGAAGCGGATAACTCCACACAAACTCTAGCAAAGGAGAGGCGGGTCATGTCAATAATGTAATGATCACAGCTGAGGGTCACCCAATCCAACTAGCCAATATTTCGAGGCATTCTTCATTCCACAAAGGAAATGGTAGGTCATGTAGTTTAACCCAAACCGAAACTTGAGACACCCGTGATTTGTCAAAAATAAAACGAGGGTGCCACTGCTGCAAAATCAGGAATTTGCCACCAAAAAACCATGGACCTTGCTTGAGGACCGAATGTAAAGCCTCCTCTTACTTGAAGCCAAACAGAAAAAACCTAGTACTAGTGGAAATAACATCCTCCAAGCCAAGGGTCTTCCAAGCCCTTGTCGTAACAGATTGTATAGCAAGTAAAGGCATATTATGCCCATGAAAAAACCTAACTAAACATCGGGTCCATTGGTGGAGATTTCCAACTATAGACTATTCTGGGAGCGCCACTGGCCCAACAATTTATCACGAGATTTACCCAAAAATCTAAGACCAGTTGTAAAACTGGAAACACGGACTTTATCGACCTATGAAAAATCCAAGGATTTTTTATTGGGCTGTCGAGATTTCCCTAATTCCTTATTCACATTCACAGCAGCAGCATAGGAATTAATAGGAGGGTTAGTTGAAATACATCGTTCAAGAGCATGTGGGCTAAGGCCTGCAATCTGGGCTGAGTGGGCTTGGTGCCCAATAGGACCAATATGAGAAGTGGCAGGGGCTTGGGCTAGAATTTGGGGAAGTTTGTCCTTCCCACGTGCATCAGTCTCCTTCCCCTTGACTCCATCTTGGGCTGTTGGGCTAGTCTATTGGGGCGGTAGTGTGGGCTTCAGCCTAGTTCCTCCTTCAAGTGTTGCTGGGCCCTAAGGTTTGAGCTGCCCCTTCAGGCCATCAATGGCTAATGGGTCTTCGCAGTTGGACCCCTCTAGCAGCCCACTAAAAGCTAGTGGGTAGCCCACTTAAGAATTGGGCTTGTGGAGTCCTCACAGCCCATTAGTAGCCACCAGTTGCGAGGACGTCGGGGGTGCTGAAGCAGACGACACATCTCCAAGCGTTGGGGCAGACGGCGGCAAAGAAGGCATCAACGATGGTGGAGGAGTTGGCGACGTCGGTGTTGAGCCAGGTGCGGTCTCCAGCGGTCCTAGGCAAGCGCCGTGTGGGTTGGGGGCTAGCCCCGTCGATGGAGCCGACGGTGAAAGGCGTCGAGATCCAGCAACTCCCTCCCAGTCTCCGGTGGCGTAATGGTGAGGATCTCCGGCGGCAAGCAATGTACGATGGGTAGTCGGTGGTTGTGGGTGGGTTTGTGGCCAGATCGGTGGTGAAATGGCAGGGGGAGGTGTGGTGGTTGGAGGTTAAGGATGGAGGTTTTCGGTGGTGATTTTGGGGTTTTAATGTGGTTTGATTGCAAAACCAAGTGGTGGGTGGATAGATCGGGTGATTTCGAAGAGATTGATGTGTTTGGATGGGGAAGATGGTCACCCGGAAAAATTCCGGTGACTGCAGTGGCGGCGCCGCCGCCGCCGATAGTGAACAGTGCGGCGGCGGTGGCGGTGGCGGTGGCTATAGGATAGTTTGGGTGTGTTGTGGTGGCCGAAGAAGTTTTTCGGCTTTTCCAAGTCATGTTGGCTGGAAAAAGTTGAGAGGATTTTTTCTCACTAGAAATCTCTAAAAACCTCCCTCCCTAAAACCCTAAACCCTAAACCCTAAACTTTTTTTTGGAAGAAAGTAACATATTTATTAATTAAAAAGAAGGGTTTATACAAGAGAGAAGCTATGTACAAATTAAAACAAATAGCCACAGGCGGCTCTCAAAACAGGAACAAATAAGCCACAAACGACTCACAAAAATAAAATAAGCCACAGGCGGCTCTCAAAACAAATCAAAGCCATAGATGGCTCATGTCAAAACAAAATAACTAGGTAGAAAGCCGCCAGATATGCCGCTGAAGAACAGGTATCTGAAGACGAGTCTCAAGGCCGAGAAGCCAGGAACGGATAATGTTAGTGATGTCCTCAATAATGTCGTCGGTGAATCGGTGTCGCCTACTGAAGATACGGTTATTCCTCTCATACCAAAGAAAGTAGACAGTGGCTGAGAGGACTAACCGTGAAAGGAGGTGTCGGTGATCCTTGTGCCGGTAGAGATGAGTGCAAGCCCACTAAAGAACAGTAACCCAACAGGTCGAAGGACAAGCAGTGTGGGTCTTTGTCGAGAGGGAACCCCAAACAGTGGCAGAGAATCAGCACTGGAAGAATAGGTGATTGTGTGTCTCCGTAGAAGTACCATAAAGCACACAAGCCGAAGAGGTCAGGACACCAAAAAACTAGAGCCTGTCCATGGTCCGAAGGCGCTCCTGTGATGCCAACCAGAGGATGAAAGAGTGTCGTGGAATGTACCCTGGGAACCATAATAAATGGTGAATGGGGTCTATTGGACGTCGAGTTCGGAGAAGGTTCCAGGTAGAGTCGACAGAGAAGACTCCTGAAGAGTGACCTTTCCAAACCCAACTATCAGAAAGCTGAAGCTGTGGTCGAAAGCAGACTGAGTCCCAAATCTGTTGTAGCTCACTGCACCCCTCCGAAAAAACCCACTCCTCATCATGAATGATCTCCAAGACCCTAGCATCCCCAGAGAGCCCGGTAGAAGAGAGATCACGGAAGGAGAATCGATACATCGAGGGCCCTGATCTGGTAACCAATAATCCTGCCAAAGCTCTCACCTAGTGCCCAGGTCTGTGGAGCCATTTACTACTATAAGGCCAAAAACGAAACCCTCTCTTTGTTGAGTCACCTCACAACTAATGCCCTGAAGAGTAGACACCGAACTCCGTAACTAAAACAAACTATTGTCCCAACATACCAGAATATGGCATGCTACCTGATCCGTCACATTACTCAAATAATCCCATCTGCAATAAGTAGCCAAAACTACACCCTCTAGGGACGGAGAAACTACCTTAGTCTCCAAGAGACCATCCAAACCAAGACCATGATGCCAAATCCAATCTCTAACCGCTCGCTGAGTGTGGGGACCATTAAGACCCCTAATATTCTAACTGCCTATCATAGGAAATGGAATATAATAATAAGTCGGCGGAAATCAAAGAGAGGGGTGGGTCCCCTCACTCACTCTATCGCCTGTCAACTGGTTCCTCAAATCGAATACTATGTTCCTTGAACTTGTACACGCCACCGCCGATGGCTAAAAAGCCTTTGGAGGATATGCTTGATCTTTCGGATGATTGTGTTGATGCGAGCCTGCACCAGTGGACTCGTTGTCTGGTAACCCCAAACCCTTAATCTTTAACAAGTAAGTATTGAGAAAATGCTTTAGAGTTATGGATTTATAAGATAAATCTGATAAATTTGCTGTTAATTGCATGAACATGGCATATACATGCATATATTCATAGGCACTTTGTTAATGGGATGAAAATATAGATATAGTGTTATTTTAGTTTTGATGATATGTGTGTGTTTACGTAAGTAAGTGAAAGCTTTAAGTGTGATCAAGAAAATAGTTTTTGAGTTGAAGAGTAGTTGTAAAATGAAGGTCTGAGATAGGAATGAGTGTATAAATGATAGTTAGAGGAAGAGAGTTAAGGAAAATGTAGTGAATGAAAATGCAATGAATGGTAAATGCAAAGTATGAAAAAGTCAACTACTGATTTTTGTTTTTCTTGATGATTTCGATGGAACTTGGGTAAATTTGCTATTTTAGAGGTATTGTAAATTGTGGTGAATGAGTTTAGTGAAATGGAGTTGAAATGACTAGAATAAAAATAAAAGTGCTAGATTTTGAAAAAAATGAAAGTCTGAAAATTCTGGGAATGAATAGTAGGAGAGAGTTGAATTTTTGATCTAAACTTCGATGAATTTACTGTACTAATCTAGGCATATTTTGAAAAAATGTTCTTCATAAAAGTTGTAGATCTTTCTTTTAGCTTTCCATTGATATAAAGTTTTAAATTTGGGAGTTCTGGATCAAAAGTTATGGGGGTTTAAAGTTGAGATATCGGTAGAGAAGCAGAAGTGGAATTGCACCATCGTGCTTTTTAGGGTTCAAAATGGATTTGCACCATCGTGCATGACTTTTTAGCATAGTGAAAATTCATTTTCGTGATGATAAATGGGAAAATGCACGATCGTGCATTTGAGGTTTTCCCTTTTGTGAACGATCTTGCTTCTTTTGATCATAACTTCTTCTCTAGACCTTCAAATGACTTAATTCTTGAACCATTGGATTAGTAAGACATTTTTCTACCTCTCCACAAAAATTGGTAGCATTCTAAATTGATTTGAAAAGATTGATTGAACGAAAGTGAGAGAATCTGTTGGAATGCTATGAACTGGTGTTGTTTTACTAAACGTACTTCGGTGTTTTGATTATATCTAAATCTATAAGATTCCAAATGAGATGATTTTGATTTGGAGTAAACTATAGAAGTAGGCTACAAACCATATGAAAAGGTCAATTTGTGATTCAGTCTCTAAGATGTTCAAATTCTGAATGGAATTTGTGCATAGTACACTATTTTTTAATATGAACAACCCGAAAATGTTTGAGGCATATCTTCCAAATTACTAAACCAAATTGAGTGATTTTTGCATCAATAGAAACATAATACATTGAGGAACACTTTCTAAGAAGAGAGTAAGACCAAATTACATCATTTTCACCTTCTGATTAAATGTGAACAGTAGACTCGGAGGTCTGGAATTTTGGAGAATTTATAAAAAGAAATGAGAGTTTTGATAATGTGTGACCATGTAATGTTGGAATAACATTAATGAGTGAATTGTGGGCATTAAAGTACCAAAGACATGTGTTTAATGGAGATGAAGTGGTCCATATGATTAAAGTTGTGATTTAAAAAGAGAAGTAAAGTGTATCTAGTGAAAATGAACGAGAAATGACTTATTATGAAAGCAAGTGATGCAAAAAATGAGAATGTGATAAAATGTGAAATTTGATAATATACCCGGGATTGTCATGAGCATGCATCGTACATATTCCATATACACACGTGTGCATAAATGAATGCTTATAATTGTGTAAAGTTATTAAAGTGTGTGTGCAATATATGTATTGTATTAATGGGTTGTGCAGGTTAAAAGTTTGCATTCAGACATTTCCAGAATTTGGAAGCAAATGCTAATCTGGAGTGTACTGTGAGTAGACTAAGATAGTCTCACTACATTGTTTGTTTTTCTTTAAATTTTGTATTAATTGACTACTGGATGATGATATAAATGTGAATGATTTTGTTGATTATGGACAGAAGATCGGATGATTGTGATGATTAATTGGGATATTGAAGTGCTACTTATATGTGAATGACATAAAATAAGTGTACATAATATGATTGTTAAATGCCAGACCACAGTCCGATAATAAATGTGTTTAAATGTGCATTTGCATATAAATAAAAGTGTGATTCTCAACTTTATTGTTGAATGCCAGACTAAGTCCGATGATATATGAATGTGAGTGAATGAGAATATGCAAATGTAATTGAGGTATTCCATTTCATGAATGCATGAAACATAATGGCAGTTGTGACCAGAGTAGCCACCGATCAGAGCTTAAAGCTTAAAGTGCGAAAAAGAGCCTCGAGCTCAAAAGTGATTAATAGCCTAAGGCTCACTATGTAAAATGAGCCCTGTATCCCCATCGAATAAGGGACAGTTAGTAATGAGCCCAGTATCCAATGGATACAGGATGGTTTAGGCACTCGGTCACAATAAAGTAATAAATGAAAGTGGGTCTCATGTGCACTACATAAGCATAATACTAATAATTAAAGTGTATTGAGTGTGAAATATTAAATGATGTGAATGTGAATTATGTGTTATGTGACTGGGTGAGCCATCGATGATGGTCACTCACTGAGTTCCCAAAACTTACTCAAATTTTCCAAATAGTTTTTTCAGGATCAAAAGAATACCTCATTAGGTAAACGGGAGTATACCTACTGCATGCAAGTGAGAGATAGAGGTCGGGATCAGTTCGCATCTGCATTGTACTTCTTTATTTTTTGTACCGAATAATGTATTCAGAAAATTTTTGCACAATGTGTATACAAATGTATTTATGTACAATGTAAAGACATTATGACTAAAGTGTTTTGTATTTGTAACGGGCCCAAATGGTTATTGAAATTCTGTTTATTGTATTGTTATGATTGGAAAAGTTTACGAACAAAGTGGGCTCGATTTGATTATCAATTTTTGCATATTATGTTTGTGGTTTCAAAAAAAAATTATACCGATTTTTTACTAACTGAGTACTCTAGCATGCCACCCTCGCGAGGCTTAGACTCAAATATCACTGATGATATTTACAATATTGTGGGAGTGGGGTGTTACAATTAGACATCCCATTAAACCTAAAGGTATCACAAATCTCCAAGAAATTTACAAGATAAGTATTGGGATCTTCATTGGACAGCTCATAAAACTACACGCTGCTTTGAAGTATTGAGGAGTGTCGGCTTGATCTCAAAATTATTGGCTTGAATCACTGGCCTTGTAACTCCTTGAGGATTGAACCTGGCCTCATAAAGTCCATCAATTTCCTCTCAGCTCCTCCTTGCTCTCCTTCTTCTGCCATATTCCTTTTTATTTTGTCTTGATGTCTAACTCTTCTTAACTCTCTTTCGCGCCTTCTAATATCTGAAAATTCTTCTTCACTAAGCTCATTAGACCTTCTCATACTCCTTATGTTCATACACCTACGAAAACACAAGGAAAAGTATCAAACACTCTTAAATAAATGTCACCTAAATTAAACAAGATGTTAAACAAAACAATCCCCGACAACAACGCCAAAAACTTGTTGATTGCAAAACCAATTACGTGTTTTATGATAAAAACTGCAAGTATACTGGTTGTTACGTGTAGTAAAAAGCAGATATCATCCCACAGTGATTTTGCTTAGGCACCACTTAATTCAGGTTGTGCTTTGTTTAAGACTTAAATTCGAATAATAAACTGAAAAGTTAATTAAATTAAAAAAACTAGCAACAATCAAATAATGTAATAATGGAAAACCATAAAGAGAATTAATTAAGTTATGGGAGAGGGGATTTGACCTATCATTAAGGCTAATCTAGCCTTTTATGTGTTTATGGGGTGTTGGTTCTAAATGATCGTAGGGTTGATTACTCTCTCTCAAGTTATAATCATTCCTTAAATTGTAAACCTTAATCAAATTATAGACTTGCAATCTCTCAATTCACAAATTACCCACAATTCTAATTAGTTCTAAAGCTCTCTAATAAACAATCGGGTCTCGCATGGTATCTCTCTCCATGAAATCACCGACTAGATTGATTAAGTGATCAATTAGATCACCTAACTCTCATTAATCCAATCTAATCATTTTTATCCAGTTCACCCTCTCGGTTTGTTACTGAAACAAGCAAATACATTAATCAATCACAACACCCAAATCAAGTAAACACAATTCAACTAGATTAACATAAAAATAAGCAAAATCCTAAAGGAAAAGTTATAACATCATTAACAACTCAAAATCCATAACATACAACCCATCTCAATCTTACACATTAAATGAATAAAAAAGCAAATGGGTAGGAAATGACACTTAGGTTGGATGATTCAGGAAAGCAACAGTGTCAAGAGGTCACCTATTCCAGTAAGCTTCAGCATCGAAACCCTCCTCTTCTTCCTCATCTTCTTTTCTCCCTCCCTTCTTTCTCTCTCTCTTTTGGGTTTTCAAATGTAAGCCGAATGTAGACTCCTCTCTAGGGTTCCATCATTATCCTTTTATATTCTTTTCCAATTAAGGTAATCCTAGTGTCTTTCTGGGGTCTGAAATGTCCCTCGAAACTCGAATCCAAAAGTGACTCCATGTTTGTCTACGCGCAGGCCACGATTGTGTACCTTAGCGCACAATCGTGGCCTGTTTATCCTCTCTTTGTCAGGTTTTAAGTCAAAATGACTTCACATCTAATAATTTTGGTGACAATCAAATAATAATAATAATAGAATAATATGTGTGTTATATGTGAAAGAAACACAAAAGGAAGAGAAACTAAGAAGGAAGCGAAACTAAGAAGGAAGAGAAACTAAAAAGGAAGCGAAACTAAGAAGGAAGCAAAAGTAAGAAGGAAGAAAAACTAAGAAGGAAGCAAAAGTAAGAAGGAAGAAATACAGACGATACGAAAATGAAGACACGATAGTACGTCAGATAGTTAGTTAGTTTAAGTTAGTTACAGAACTCAACTAAATAACGGTTTCTACAAGAAACAAGAAATAAGAAGTAAGAAGCAGTTATCAAGAAGCAGTTGAAGACGAAGGCTATAAATATAAGTCGGAGTTGAAGACTGAAAAAGTTAGTGATTTGAGTCAGTGAACTTAAGTTTTTGAACTATAGCAAAACTCTGTATTCGTTGTACAAAACACGAGAGCTATCCTTACTGTAACAAAAAGCTCAACATCTTTCTAGTGAGAGAAAGAAAAGCTGAGAGCCTGAAGAGGCTAAGAGAGTGAAAATAATACTTGATATAAGAGACCTGAAGAGGCTCTGTAGAGAAAGAATACTTGTACATTTCGAGAAGAATAGTAAAATCTCAAAAGGATTCTGAGGGCTAGACGTAGCCCACGGTTTGGGGTAAACCAGGATAAAATCGTTGTTTCCAACTTTCTAAACTCTCTACTTTAATTTCTATTGTTCATATACAAGTATATAGAAGTTATTTGTGATTAAACTAAGTAGCTATTTTCGTATAACAGTTGTGATATTCACTTAATAGCTTTGAAAAAGTTAGTTTTCAAAGAAATATAAAAGAGGTTTGTATTCACGAAAAAGTATACACAATTCAACCCCTCCTTCTTGTTCATTTTGTATATTGTATGTAAAGACTATACTAACAAGTGATTTACTTCATAAACAATGCCCAAGTACCTACTAACAGAGTCCTTCTCCTTCCTCCTCATCATCTCATTCCTTGTATTATTAGCTAATTCCTCCTGTGGTGTCTAAATCCTCCCTTGCTCTATTTATTACCCCTTTAATGTTACCTAATCTTATAACATTTAACTCCTTTAGAACACCCTTAATAATCTTTAGTTTTTGTATATAAATAAACTTGTTACCTTTGATTTAAAGCTCCAACTCCTTCTGAATTGTAGCTAGGAACCCTTCTTTATGAGCTAAGAAATTATTGGAGAACTCCTTCTCTTAAACTTGAATAATTCCTAAGTCTTGATTGGGTTATGATCAAAGAACTTGGGAAGCAAAAAGCAAGCTGTTCTGTTGTGGGTATTTTGCTATCCATTTAATGTTTACATTAGCCCTATCTAGTTTCTTTTTGATGTGGTAATTATAGTTTTTTTTTGTTACTCCAATTATATAGATTGCCCTTAAGTCTTAAGTTCATAAGTCTATGTTCCTATAATATCTTCCTTTGAAATTTCAAGTTAGAATCATAGAAAAATTTCCATAGCATATATGGTCCTCATAGATGAAGTGTATTTCTGGGCGGATCATTTGATCATTTGGAACCATTTGCCTTTTCTGTATGTTACTAGTATCATAAGCTACAATGATCCTCTTATAATGGTAATGTTGATGATTTGATATGAAATTGCAATGAGACCTTAAACTGTTTAGGATCTCTATCTTTTCCTATCTTATTTTGGATTCTGAAATGATAAAAACTAGTGGCTTTTCTTCCATGACAAAATCTCTTGAAGCTTATTGCTTTCTAGTGTAGTTTAACCCTCTTGCTTATCATATTAATTGTCATTTGGTAAAGAAGTTACCCTTTGATCCTTTAAATCCCCACCTTTTTACTGGTTTTCTACAACTCACCCTTAAAAACTTCTCCTTCAACACTTCCACTAATGTGTTAGATCCTAGGGAGCTTATTGGAATGTTCTAAGTGTAACATCCCACCCCCAACAGAAAGGGTAAAATAGTAGATTGGCATAGGATGAGATTGATAGGGATTTATTAGTATTGTCCATGCATACTGGTACTAGT
>JAOTBA010000204.1:9054-24610 GCA_025629845.1 Erythroxylum squamatum
GAATGATAAACCTTAAAGAACTCTTTAAGTCCAAGGTTTTAATCAATGAACTCCATTTCTTAAAACCTTGTTAAATGTATCTTAGTGTGTATTAATGGATGAGCTAATGCAAGTGGTCAATATGGATCAAGCTTAATCTCAATATTAAACGCAACTAGGCATATAAAAGAGAGTTAACACAATCACCACAAAGACATATATGAAACTATATATATTAAACATCAAAGTTCTACATGAGCAAATCCATAACACAAGGCATTGTTCAACACTTGATTAAACTCTAATAAAGCTAATCTAACTACACGGTCGTAAGCCCTAACTCAGAAATTTACAACTATGCAGTTAAACTTGACAATGTAAAACAACTCCCTTTTGAAGCCCATTGAACTCAAGCCATCGCTATATCTTCAAGAGGAAATGGTGATTTAGCCTTGCATAACATCGAAACTCCTCACAACTGCAATAGCTCCATTGTCACCCATGGCAGCAGTAGCGGCAGACGGTGAAGTTGACAGTGAAGGTAGTCGGAGTTGATGGATGAAGGTCGAGGGTGAGAGGAAATGATCATGTGGGTGTCGGCCGAGATGTGTGTCTTCTCCTTTGCTGAAAAATATGTCGTCCCTCGTAACCTAATTTAGCATGATTTTAAATGTTAGGTCCAGGTCGGGTCAGAACAGTGAGAAAAATTTTCAATTTTAGTCCAAGTTTTCGACAGTTCACTGTGGCAACAGGCAAGTTGCGCTTACGCCGCAGCAAGCTATTCCTTCATGCTGCGCCGCGGCGGGCATCCTGAAGCTCACGTCCACATGTTGACTCCATTTACTCCCTTTTCCTTGAGCTCCTACAATCAAAAATAGCAATTTGTAGTATCAATTGTCCTTAGAAAAATTTATAATGTAATTAGTGTCAATTTGTAACAATTTTTACTATCAAATTGCATAAAATATAAACACACACTCAAGGACTAATTTAAGCACAAAATCAAGAATTAAGAGTTAAAAAGTATATTAAAAACTATGAAAATGTCACCAATTTTTATAATAAAATTGGGCTCAATCATATCCTCAAGTGTGTGGAGGTTATTTTTGCTTGGTTCTTATAGGGGGTGGATGACACAACTAATAAGAAAGTCTAGTGTAGTTGGCAGTGACTTACTTATCCAGAACCTGAGAATGGATTGGGGGTGCGTAATGTGTTTGATATCATCAAATCCTATTCGAGAAAACTATGGTGGAAGTGGCAATGTAAAGCAAGCTTGTGGTCACGATATGTTCGTTCGATCCAACTCTCAAAATCTGTCGCTACATCCCGTATATTGTCTGTAGATCCTTATATGCGGCAACACATTAGAGTTCAAGTTCGGAACTGCTCCTCTTCTTTCCTATATGATAATTGGACTAATGAAGGGGCCTTAGTAGATTTGTATCCGATATATGATGATTTAGCCCTTCATTTCATTCGTATTTGTGATTTTTTTTGTTGATGGGCATTGGTAGGAGAATGCACTGAGGGAGTTGCTACCGCCTGAGGTAATTATTTTTGTCATGTCCTATATGTTCCAGTATTGTGAACAACAGGATAAGCTACTGTGGGAGCCAACAAAACTTAGGGGAGTTCACTATGAGCTTGGCATATGCAGGTTTTCGCCAATCTCAAGATGAGCAAAGGGATTTCAAATGGATTTGGCTTAAAAATATGCCGCCTAAATTTTCTATACTTTTGTGGTGGTCAGTGAATGGTTTGCTACCCTTGCCATTGGTATTGGCTCGGTTTGGGTTTCAATTTACATCCAATTGTCCCTTTTGTCCTGATGTTGGTACGATTGATCATTGTTTTTATCAATGTCAGGGAGTACATCCTGTTTGGGTTCATTTTGGTAGTCTTTTGGGTGTGTCTTTTGCTGGAATATCTGATTTAAAGGAGACCTTGCATTTTTGTTGGTATAATGCTTCACCTGTAGGAAGGGTCCTATGGCTGCTCCCTTTGTTTCTTTGTTGAGCAGTTTGGAGGATGCGCAATCAGGTTATTTATGAGGACCTTCGTATTACTAGTGCAGGTATACTGATGATGGTCATGGCGCAATATGGTTTGGTCACAGCGGCTAATCCAATTCGGATAACTCCTCCATCTTCTTTACATGCATTGAGTTTTGTGCATTTTCGCATTATCCATCCTATTATTCATGCTATCTGTTAGTTGAAACCCAGTGCACCAATGATTAAGCTTAGTACTGACGGCTACTCTTTGGGGAATCCTGGCCTTTCAGGCGGGGGTATTGTACTCCGTGATTCTTCTGGCCATTTTATGTAGGCAAGTGCTTTATTTTATGGGGTTTAAACAAGTATTTATGCAGAGATTGCTACTTTGAGGGATGGTCTTGTGCGTTGTCAATCACAGGGGCTCTCTCATGTGTTAATTTAGTGTGATTCATGGGTGTTACTTGAATGGCTAAGGAATATATCAACATGGCCTTGGCGTTATTCTCACATTCTCCAACAAATGTGTGACTTGCTACAAGGGTCTGGTTATCAGTTTTCTCATGTATATCGCCAAGCAAATGCTGTGGCAGAGTGGCTTGCTAAACTTAGGGCATCCTTAGGAAGTACCTTGGATATTCAACAACCAAGCACTCATCAATAGCTAAATGGTTTGTTACGACCGGATAGAATGGGATTTCCCTATTTGAGGGTTAGGAGAATGTAGTTTTTTTCATAATTTCCACTTGTGTAATAGGTTGGACCTTGAGAGATCACCCCTCCAGTGTACTTGGTTTTTCAACATGAATAAACTTGGTCGGTTTTAGAAAAAAACAAATATTAATGTTGACAACTTAATGAAGTAACTATATTTTAATAAACAAAATAATTAAATATATTCCAATAAATGTTAATAATAATTAAATTAATTTATTATATTCTAATAACTATTAATTATATCAAAAGTAATTCATTAACTATGATTAATTCATTAACAATTATTTAAGTATATTGAAATAATAGGATGAAAAAATATTCAGTGATATCAAATATAAAATAATTAATAATAATTAACAATAATTATTAATACTGTAACATATATACCAAATATTAATATTGACTACTTAATCAAGTAACCATATTTTAATAACTCAAACAATTAAATATATTCCAATAATTATTAAATTATATCAAAATTAATTAATTAACTATGATTAATTCATTAACTATTATTTAAGTATATAGAAATAATAGGCTGAAAAAATATTAAGTGATATAAACTATATAATAATTAATTATATAATGACCATAGGGAAAGAATCCAACCATCATATTAAATGGACGAATGGGATGGATTTCGTGGTCGTCCATCCCGTTCGTCCTTATAGGTTAATTTAAATATAATTAATAGATTGATTAATTAAATTATAATTAATTAAAATAAAACAAAATGTTATCATTTTTAATATAATTAGCACATATAGTTTTTTCTTTTTAAATTAAATATAATAAGTCATTGGCGTGACTTCTTATTTTTTATTTTCGGTTTTTGACTCAACATTCACTTAACTACTCCATGCATGCATTTTTATTTTAGTTTTTGACTCAAATAGGTTAATTTAAATATAATTAATAGATTGATTAATTAAAGTATAATTAATTGACTAATTAATTAAAATAAAATAAAATGTTATCATTTTTAATATAATTAGTGCATATAGTTTTTGTCATTTTAAATTAAATATAATAAGTCATAGGTGTGACTTCTTATTTTTTATTTAAAGGTTCGAAGTACCCTGACTACAAGCTATAACTTTTAGTTCAAGTGGTATCAGAGCTCCAGGTATGGGCCTAGTGCAGCCTCACGTCCCGTGTTCGAGTTCTACCACAATCACTGGTTCCGATCAGTGTGAAAATTAAATTTAATACACGAATAAAATTAGGAATTCCATTAAAGTCACCTAATCTAGATGATACAATTACAATTGCTTATAAATTTTATAAAGAAGATTTAATGACCCAAGGACAATATCCCTTTTCCATAACATATCAAATTCGTTATGCACTAACGAACTCACACCATAGTATAGAATTCAAAAATACTAATAAAATATATTCAGATCAATTATTTAATGATGTAGCAAAAGTAGGAACAAATTTTAGAACTAAACTTAGAACCTTACCTGCTATTTAATATCCGATTCATATAGATCCATCTATAAACAGAAGACATTCATTTTCCGAACAACCATCATCTTCAATACCATCTTCTCAAATCTTAAAATCACGATCTTTACATTTAGCCAAACCAATTCGATTTATCGAATATGAAAACAATAGAGAAAAAAACACTGTTAAAATTACTGAACTTATTCTACCTAGACCGGCAATAGAAAATTCTCTACCTAGACCGGCAGTAGAAAATTCTCTAAAATTAGAAGAGATCAAAAATCAAATCACTTATTTAACTACTTATATTAAAAATACATTATGAGTGTTACCCAATTTATTAAAGAAATAAAAGAACATCAAATTAAATTAGAGACAAAAATTACAGAGTTAAGTCAAATAATTCAACAATTAGTTAATGATAATAAACAACAAATAGCAATCATACAAAATTTAGAAACTAAGTTAAATATAATCAAAGAAGAAGATTCCCGCGCAAAAATGGCATCAGAGCCTAGACAATTATTTAGGCCATGGACTGTTTAAATTCAGAAGAATCATTAGAAGAAGCTGAAAAGACTATACAATCACAATTAGCATAAATAACTCAGTTAGTACAAAAACTTACTTTACAAACAGATATAAATACAGAAAAAATTCATCAAATAACAAACAAAGATGAAATCATTTACGGTTATGAATTAGATCAAAAAGTATATGTGGATGAACAACCACCTAAAAGCAGTAGATCTAGAGAACAACAAGTAGGAAGACAAAATGTAAAAAGAGAACATGTAAGTGGAGACAAACGTAAAAAAGATCAACAATGTTCTTATCAATGGCAATCAGATGAATTTATAAATCAACATGGATATTATCAAAAAGGATCAAAAATATGTAGATATCCAACAGAATATACTCCGAAACTCATCACATTAGGACCAGATGGAATATTAAACCTTGATTGTGTTTTAAAACCTGATAAATTAATAATAGAATGGGCAAATAAGATTCAATTATTAATCCAAATAGAAAAACCTTTAGGAGAATTAGAAAATAAAGAACTTTAATGGAATTTCATTACCTATAAAACTTTAGGAATAGTTCAACAGTTTTTATTAGATAATGCAGAAACACTTAAACATACACCTCAATATCAAACTACCACTAGTAATGTAGAAACTTTCAAATCATATCTTCATAAATTTATAAAGAATTTTTAGGAAAAGATGCTATTTCATTCAAATCTGAAGCAACACAGAACGATAGAATAAAGGCGTTATGGCATTTAAATAATATGCGTATATGTGATATATGTTATTTAGACGAATATATATGTGAATTAAAAAAACATTATTACAAATTAACATGAGCAGAACAAAAAAATGTATATTCATATATTTATCCAAAAATTACAATTTCTAATGAATCAAATAGAAGAAACATGTTTTCAAGTAAAAAAAGAGATAATAGATCAATAGCTTATAATTTAGGAGGGGCCATTCTTATAGCTCAAGAAACTTTAGCATAACAATGTATTGAAACAAAATTAAAACATACATTACATCATAAAAATATTCAATTATGTTGTTCAAAATATGCAGAAGTACCACAACAATATGGATGTGAATCTAAACAACTTATACATAAATGAAAAACGAAACCATATAAATCTTATCAATGGAAATGTTATCCTAAGCATTACTATAAAAGAAGATGACCTTTCATCCCTTATAGAAAACAATTTCGAAGATATAAATATAGACAATTTAAACCTAAAAAACAAGACTGTCCATCAAAGAAAAAATCATGTCGATGTTGGTTATGTAAAGAAGAAGGACATTATGCAAATAATTGTCCTAAATGAAAAAATCCAACTAATAATACAAAACAAAAGCTTAATATATTACATTCAACAATTCAAGAAAATTTAGAACCTATAGAATCTGACTATAATACAGACTCTACAATTTCTTCTATATATTGTTATGAATCACAAACTGAAACAGACTCAGAATCCTCAATCGAATCCAAATACAACCTTTATCCAAGTTCTGATTTAGAATAAATTCTCAATTGAATCCAAATACAACCTTTATCCAAATCCTGATTTAGAATAAAAAAGTAAATGCATATATAGATACAAGAGCTACTATTTGTATTGCTTCGAAACAATTATTAAATAATTGGAAGAAATTAGATAAACCTCTACAAATACGAATAGTAGATGGAAGTTTTAAATTCATTTGGTATGTAAGCTATTATAACAACATAATTATAGAAAATTTTACATTCTCAGTTCCTTCTATCTATCAACAAGAATCAGGATTACCATTCATTTTAGGAAAAAATTTTCTAAAATTATATAACCCTTTTTGTCAATACCTACATTATATCACGTTGAAAACACCATTCATTAAAGAAATAGATCAAAAATCAATTATTCTTAAAATTCCTGATTATCATACTACCTATTACTAAACATTAAAACTTGTAACAACTAAATTGGATTACCTACAATTCTATCTTCTCAACAATATGTCTATTCAACTTGAAATAGAGACTTTATTAGAAAATGTTTGTAGTGAAAATCCTTTAGATCCAATTAAAAATAATAATCAACAATTAATTGAAATAAAATTAAAAGATCCTACACAAGAAGTAAATATTCGAAATAATATACCATATACTCAACAAGGTGTACAAGAATTTATTACCGAATGTGCAGATTTATTAGAAAAACAATTAATCTCTCCAAGCACTAGTAAACATTCAGCCCCTGCTTTTTATGTAAATAATTCAGCTGAACAAAAAAGAGGCAAAAGATGCATGGTGATAAATTAAAAAAACTCAATGAAGCAACTATAGGAGATGCCTATAAGCTACCTCGAAAAGATTATACTATCAACAAATTAAATGGACATACATGGTTTACAACATTAGATGCAAAATCATGATATTGGCAGCTTAGATTACATGAACATATGAAACCTTTAACTGCTTTTACTTGTCCTCCACAAAAACATTATCAATGGAATGTATTACCCTTTGGTTTGAAACAAGCACCGAGTATTTATCAACGATTTATGGATAACAATTTAGAAGGATTAGAAGAATTTACTTTTGTCTATATAGATGATATTATTATTTATTCTAATCAAGATAAAATGGATCATTTAAAAAAGGTTAAAATTGTACTTCAACGTTGTAAAGATAAAGGATAAATTTTAAGCAAAAAGAAAGTAAAATTAGCACAACAAAATATAGAATATCTAGGCATTGAATTTCAGAATGGATATTTAAAATTATAACCTAACATTTAAATAAAATACAACAATTTCCTATTAGATTAATTAATAGAACACATATACAACAATTTCTTGGAATTTTAAACTATATTTCCGATCAAGGATTTTTTCAAAAATTTAGCTAAAGAAAGAAAACTTTTACAACTTAAATGTAGTTCCAAAGCCCAATGGAATTGGACAAATGAAGATACTCATGTTGTACAAGAATTGAAAGCACTTTGCATGGATCTACATGTTCTTTATAACTATCTTCCGATGGATACACTACTAGTACAAATTGATGCCAGTGTGGATACATGGGCAGGATGCGTTTTGGCACAACCACCCAACCAAAAGAAGTATTTACTTTGCAAATATATAAATGGAACTTTCAATCCCACTGAATATAGAAATCTAATTCATGAAAAGGAAGCATTAGCCTGTCTCAAAACTTTGAGAAAATGGCGCATTGATCTATTACCGGTTGAATTTACAATTCAAACCGATTACAAGTATCTATGTGGATTCACTCGATACAATATTAAAGCAAATTATAATCAAGGGCATCTGGTAAGATGGCAGCTCGAATTAAATCAATATCAATTTCATATTCAATATATCAAATCTACTGACAATTTTCTTGCAGATATACTTACCAGAGAATGGAAACAATATTAGCTAATCTTGAAGATGCAATCTCTCAAAAGGAATTAGAATTGATGAATTTACAACAGCAAGTTGGTACATAGTTTTGCCAGATTTTGCTGGGGCTGGATGTTGCTATTCGGATCCATGACCTTGTGAAATTTCAATTGCTGAATACCTGCAAAACAAACAAGGCACGCTGGGGGTTGTTTCCCGGAAGGCCCCTCCGACGCTCAAGTTAGTCTTTTCGAGAAGGTTTTGGTCGCTGAAAACAGAGAAAAGTAGGGTTGTAGTGTCATACTTGCATCATGACGAAATAGTACCTTATATACGGGATAATTGCTAGGTTTAGGTCTTCACGTAGGTCTTGGTGTTTGCATGGGAGATGATCACCTATGACTGGGCCGTCGATGTCTGGGCCTGAAATTGGGCCTTGTATGGCCGACCCAACCAGTACAGTTACCAAAGAACTCGATCAACTGAGATCAATCGTTCAAGTATTGAAGTAAACTGCCAAGGACCAAGCAGTAGCAACTACTGTTCCATTAACCAATCTTCATCCAACTATTCCTACAAACACAAAAATCAGTTCAAATAACATTCCTTTAGTTACTCCTCAACAAATTACCCCTATTAACCCTTAACCAAATACTATAACCTCTACAGCTCCAATTAATCCACCAAAATCCCAAAGACAACAGGATACAGCAGAAACAAAAACCTATGTTATATGTAATGGACCAATGGCGATACAGCAGAAACAAAAACCTACGTTATATACAATGGACCAATGGCGGGTCTTCATGACGAATGTCATAAAGCCGCTATACACATCACTGGCCGATCTGGTATTTTATATAAAAGCTTTCCATCTAGAGCCGAGGCTGAAAAAGCCTTTGCAGACTTTAGAAATCTAGTTTTAAAACCCTAATTTAAACAAGTTTTATAGGCACCTGTTCCAAGTTAAAAAATGACTTCTTTAGGCAAATCAGTCAATATGGATCGTATTAATTCCATCCCTTCAAAAGCCCTACAGGAAGAAGCCCGTAAACTCACTTTAGAAATGTTCTATGAATGTTTCCATGCCCTAAAAACATGGACTGAAGATCAAAAAATATTCCAATATTATCCTGAAAACCGAGGACGATATGGACATGAAGCAATCATCCTTCCAAAAGCAGAACCTTTAACTACCTATCTCTTTTTCCAAAGTGGACTTAAAGATACAATTTATTTAACCAATTTAAACATCCTCTCTGAATTCCCAGCCGGATTCATGCAAGTAGTGAAAAATTACAAGGATCATTTTGCCAAGGACAGAGAAGTTTTTATCAAAATCTTTAGCAGTTATACAATATTCAAAGAAAATGATACAATCAAGGATGTTGAAATACAATTATCTCGGATTGCTTTCCTTACTATTGGGATTAGCAATGGGATTTACCCAGGTATTGATGAACCACCGAAGCATACATTCGAATGGGAGTTAATCAATCAATTCAACCTCCAGTGCATAGAAGGAGTCTTCATTCAAGACATCAGAATTTCTACAGAATCCAATATCAAAGTCAATTACAAAGGAATTAATCAAGTCATGATTTCAAATTATAGATCAGCAATTACTCCAGATGCATTTTTGATAATTAAACAATTTTTAGTTCCATTTATTACAAAGGAAGTCATTTTTAATGATCTGTCAACCACTTGGAAGTATGCAATCTGTCAGCAATTACAAGGATATCAGCAACACAAATGTAAATATTGTCCCTCAACAACAAAGGCAACAGCAACTACTCCAGCCGAACAAGATATAGAATCAATTGAAGCTATCATTGGAGAATAAAGCAAGCATAAATGTCCAAGTAGTCAGCCTCGTGTAGGCCCCTTTCGTTTGTAACATTATGTAAATTGTACTATTTTTTCTTTTACTTTTTATTTTTACTTAGGTAGATTCCTTTTCTTTTTTCAGTGTCAACTTTTTCTGTTTACTTTATGTCTTGTTAGGAATCTTTCCTTTTTACTTTACTTTAGCATCTTTCTTTTGTCGACCAACTTTGTCGGCCATACTTTTAGTCTTTTTCCCGCCTATATATATGTAAGATCCGAGCCTTAGAGCTCACATGAAATAAACGATCACTTCTTTCTTACCTGAGCACACTATCCTCTCTCTCTCGCTTGATATTAGCTTTCTGAGGAAACGTCAAAGGTATGAATTTAGTTCAATATTTCATCAATATGTTTATTCAATTTAGTTTTTTCTACCATCTATGTTTTATGCATTCATTCCAATTCTAATGACAACATACTTTGATCAAATCGCTGAACTAAAGGCATTAATCAAGTATAGTTATCTGATTCAAGATATTCAAGATAAACAATTCAAACGACTTCAAATACTTTTACAACACGAAGAATTTATTAGAAATCCTGATAGCCATTATGAAATAACTCACTTAATCGATATAGTCAAAAAACTTCACTCTATTAATTATCAAAATAGAAGAGACTATATTAAACAAATTAACCAACTTATAGATTAATCCATTTCTTTTTATTTTTTCATATATGAATATGGGATATTTTGAAAGAAAACAAGCCTTAAAAGGATTAATCAAGGAAAGCTATGATAGAGAAAATCAGCTAGATTATCTTTTATCCAAATAGCATGCATCTAACAAACAAGCTCATAATTCAAAAGATGCAAGAAGTTATATTCGCATGTATGATACAACTCAGTTGATCGAATATGTTAATCAACTCAAAACAACAAATCAAGAAGATAGAAAAAATTATGTTTTTATGATCAATCATCTTATTGATTAATATTGTATGCATTCATTTAGCAATAACATGCTTTTCTATCTTATTGCATCATCTATGATATATGTCTTTTATATTCAGCCTTTTATTTTCATGCATGGTATTAGTTTTTTATGTTTAGATTCAATCAATTTAGTAATGTTCTTCTATATATGTTTTAGATATGGTTTTAATTATCGATTGCGCAAATATTTATGGTGTAAATTCTTCAATTTAGATTTCGACACCACCTATGATATATATAGTTTATATTAATAATAATTTATATTAAAATCGACATTATGACTTCCCATAATTGTTCTATCTGTAATCAATCCATTTGTTCTATCTGTCAACAATT
Source organism: Erythroxylum squamatum (assembly GCA_025629845.1). NCBI lineage: Eukaryota > Viridiplantae > Streptophyta > Magnoliopsida > Malpighiales > Erythroxylaceae > Erythroxylum > Erythroxylum squamatum. Next base: position 20,292 of record JAOTBA010000204.1, read on the forward strand.
AGAAGACAATATAGAATTTATCGAAAAAATAAAATATCAGTATTATGACGAATTCAAACATTTTGAAGGACGTTATAATTATCTTAACTTTATCAAAGTTAATCCTAAGGCAATAGAACCTATAAAATAGAACCTATAAAAGAACAATTAGATTTAGCTCAAAATGTGTATCAATTTTATACACAACAATTAAATCATTTTGAACGAACATTACACAATCATAAAATAAGTACTCCTTGGCATCTACATACTTAAATTTTAAAATGACTAATCAAGACCAAAATACAAATATATTAGACATAGATAATTTAGAATTATCCGAATCAATAGGAACTTTTCATATAAATACTCTTTTATCAAATGAAAAATAAAAACAAATAGCTAAAGCCAAGTTAAATCTAAAAGCTGGACAAGATATACAATCTTCACTATTTAAACATTTATTAGATCGAAAAATATTATTTATTTCAGAAAAATAGTTCATGAAACACCTATTAGAATGGATCAATGTAATGGACACATTTGAATTAGTTTAATACACCAAGAACAAACCAACAAACATTTACAAAAAATATCTGAAGAAAAAAGATTAAAAATTGGTTATATTCATCTCTTTACTATACAAATTCTTTTAAAATCTACTTTTCAAGAAGGAATAGATTCACCTATTAGAATAGCAATAGTTGATGAAAGAATGACCAACCTAAATGATCAAATAATAGGAATAATGAACGGAAATTTAACATATGGTAAAATTAAATTTAACACACGAATAAAATTAGGAATTCCATTAAAATCGCCTAATCTAGATGATACAATTACAATTGCTTATAAATTTTATAAAGAAGATTTAATGACCCAAGGACAATATCCCTTTTCCATAACATATCAAATTCGTTATGCACTAACGAACTCACACCATAGTATAGAATTCAAAAATACTAATAAAATATATTCAGATCAATTATTTAATGATGTAGCAAAAGTAGGAACAAATTTTAGAACTAAACTTAGAACCTTACCTGCTATTTAATATCCGATTCATATAGATCCATCTATAAACAGAAGACATTCATTTTCCGAACAACCATCATCTTCAATACCATCTTCTCAAATCTTAAAATCACGATCTTTACATTTAGCCAAACCAATTCGATTTATCGAATATGAAAACAATAGAGAAAAAAACACTGTTAAAATTACTGAACTTATTCTACCTAGACCGGCAATAGAAAATTCTCTACCTAGACCGGCAGTAGAAAATTCTCTAAAATTAGAAGAGATCAAAAATCAAATCACTTATTTAACTACTTATATTAAAAATACATTATGAGTGTTACCCAATTTATTAAAGAAATAAAAGAACATCAAATTAAATTAGAGACAAAAATTACAGAGTTAAGTCAAATAATTCAACAATTAGTTAATGATAATAAACAACAAATAGCAATCATACAAAATTTAGAAACTAAGTTAAATATAATCAAAGAAGAAGATTCCCGCGCAAAAATGGCATCAGAGCCTAGACAATTATTTAGGCCATGGACTGTTTAAATTCAGAAGAATCATTAGAAGAAGCTGAAAAGACTATACAATCACAATTAGCATAAATAACTCAGTTAGTACAAAAACTTACTTTACAAACAGATATAAATACAGAAAAAATTCATCAAATAACAAACAAAGATGAAATCATTTACGGTTATGAATTAGATCAAAAAGTATATGTGGATGAACAACCACCTAAAAGCAGTAGATCTAGAGAACAACAAGTAGGAAGACAAAATGTAAAAAGAGAACATGTAAGTGGAGACAAACGTAAAAAAGATCAACAATGTTCTTATCAATGGCAATCAGATGAATTTATAAATCAACATGGATATTATCAAAAAGGATCAAAAATATGTAGATATCCAACAGAATATACTCCGAAACTCATCACATTAGGACCAGATGGAATATTAAACCTTGATTGTGTTTTAAAACCTGATAAATTAATAATAGAATGGGCAAATAAGATTCAATTATTAATCCAAATAGAAAAACCTTTAGGAGAATTAGAAAATAAAGAACTTTAATGGAATTTCATTACCTATAAAACTTTAGGAATAGTTCAACAGTTTTTATTAGATAATGCAGAAACACTTAAACATACACCTCAATATCAAACTACCACTAGTAATGTAGAAACTTTCAAATCATATCTTCATAAATTTATAAAGAATTTTTAGGAAAAGATGCTATTTCATTCAAATCTGAAGCAACACAGAACGATAGAATAAAGGCGTTATGGCATTTAAATAATATGCGTATATGTGATATATGTTATTTAGACGAATATATATGTGAATTAAAAAAACATTATTACAAATTAACATGAGCAGAACAAAAAAATGTATATTCATATATTTATCCAAAAATTACAATTTCTAATGAATCAAATAGAAGAAACATGTTTTCAAGTAAAAAAAGAGATAATAGATCAATAGCTTATAATTTAGGAGGGGCCATTCTTATAGCTCAAGAAACTTTAGCATAACAATGTATTGAAACAAAATTAAAACATACATTACATCATAAAAATATTCAATTATGTTGTTCAAAATATGCAGAAGTACCACAACAATATGGATGTGAATCTAAACAACTTATACATAAATGAAAAACGAAACCATATAAATCTTATCAATGGAAATGTTATCCTAAGCATTACTATAAAAGAAGATGACCTTTCATCCCTTATAGAAAACAATTTCGAAGATATAAATATAGACAATTTAAACCTAAAAAACAAGACTGTCCATCAAAGAAAAAATCATGTCGATGTTGGTTATGTAAAGAAGAAGGACATTATGCAAATAATTGTCCTAAATGAAAAAATCCAACTAATAATACAAAACAAAAGCTTAATATATTACATTCAACAATTCAAGAAAATTTAGAACCTATAGAATCTGACTATAATACAGACTCTACAATTTCTTCTATATATTGTTATGAATCACAAACTGAAACAGACTTACCAATTGAATCCAAATACAACCTTTATCCAAGTTTTGATTCAGAATAAAAAAGTAAATACATATATAGATATAAGAGCTACTATTTGTATTGCTTCAAAACAATTATTAAATAATTGGAAGAAATTAGATAAACCTCTGCAAATACGAATAGCAGAAGGAAGTTTTAAATTCATTTGGTATATAAGCTATTACAACAAACATAATTATAGAAAAATTTACATTCTCAGTTCCTTCTATCTATTAACAAGAATCAGGATTACCATTCATTTTAGGCAATAATTTTCTAAAATTTTATAACCCTTTTTGTCAATACCTAAATTATATCACGTTGAAAACACCATTCATTAAAAGCAATAGATCAAAAATCAATTATAACGACCCGGTACCACATCGAGCCCATGACAATCGTCGCATAACGGGGCTAAGAATGCTCACGGTATCCTTAATCTTACTAGGCAAGGCTAACTGAATATCTATTCATCTTCTTTTTTTAAAAAAATTTAGGCAGCACAATGGTTGTATTTTAAAAATCTCAAAAGCTGCAAACAATTTTAAGCACACTTTTATATTCACAACCAACCACAACTTCAGGACTTTAAAATCCACTCCAGGCAATCTCAACTCAATGCAATTTCAACAACAGTATCAAAAGTTCATACATAAAATCTTTTATAAACCACAAGGTAATCAAAAGTTAACTTACAAAATCATAAAGTGTATCTATATAAACACAGTTCATGAGCTACTAGGCAATAAAAGTACAAAATAGGAAACTATCCATGTACGGTAATACCACGAAAATGTCAAAAGACTGCACGATCTACTCAGAGCTTCAAACTCACTAAATTTGTCGGATCCCGTTTCCGGAACCCAACTCTCTTGCTTAAAATCGTGAAACTTGACCGTCTTACCTTAAAAGGGTTGTTCCATTTAATCCTAATTAACCGTCATAATTTTTTTTTCATTCATTAAACTCATTTGACATTAATCACTACTTCTTCAATCTTATAACGTCTCAAAATTTCACTTGCAACTGATCAATAGCGTGCCCATACAAATCAGTCATCATGCTTATAATTATATCCCCTGATTGTACCCAGCCATTGGAAATCTTAAAACCATAATTTCAATTTAACTTCCTCATGAAAATCATAGCTCTATATCTCTTGTTTAATTTGGCCCGAGAATTACCGCAATCGGAGTTCGGCTGAGGGAATTATGATCATAAAAATATACCATGTTCATTCATTCTTCAAAATCCAATTGAACATACATTGGCACAATTTCCATAACTTT
>JAOTBA010000204.1:64247-88020 GCA_025629845.1 Erythroxylum squamatum
TTATTAGAAGTCGATCACGAAACCAACTTTGAAACCTGTCTTTTACATAATTGATTTATTCCTCGTTCATAAATTGCACAATTATTCTGTTTATTTTAGGACTAGTTTTAGCAATTCGTTAATTAATTAATTACTCAAATATCAACCTTTAAGTGATCAGCCCAAATAATTGAGTGATTTTAGCCTAGTAATTGTTCAGTAACTCCCCGTGGATCGATACTCTTACTTCCCTATTTACTTGCGTGACCCGTACTTGCGGGGCTTCGGCCAAACCTATAGATTATAGCCTGAGTTTTTCGACCCGTCACCATTCCTAATCAAGATTGACAAGGAGAAAATTAGGTGACAATATGATAACGCAACAAGCGGCAGGCCATATACGGAGAGAGAGACGCAAGTGACTAGTTAAGGCACAAACTAGGTTGGATAAGAGATGAGAGCGTAGTTGCGGAGAGCACAATATCTATGTCACGAACATAAATATTCATATATATACAAAATATGTCACTTTGTTATACAAATAAAATGTCTTTATATATATATATATATATATATAAGAAATTCAGATTTCAGGTTAGAATGTGCGTGAAATTTGGCTTTGAACTCAATTATAAGCTTGAATTAAACCTAATAACTTCGACGGTGTTGGACCCAGTCAGCATTTTGCATTTCTATAGGGAATGTATATCGTATACAAATTAGCTGACTCTAGCATTGCTTAAGCAGCCACTTTTCGTTTTGTTACAGCCTACAGGGCAGGCTTGACATGCATCTTATCACCATCACATCACGTACGCCTTTCTGTGTCTTCAGAACAAGAAATCCTTTTTATTTCCTCTACACTACACAACATTACTACAGTTTCATTCCATCTCCATGTAGTATTTGCTCCAATTTGTTTTTTATTCGTAATCTAATCTACAAAGACATTGGCGTTTGACTTGTCGCCAAGGACCAAGACCAAGCAAAACAAAAAGCTGGGGTCTACAAGCTTAGATGTCCTGTCTACTGCTGGAAATTTGTCAGCTTTAGTTTGTGCATAAAGACAAACTAAACAATAAAAATGAACATAAAAACAAAATGCTTTTGGAGCCAAATGCAGATTTTAACATGGAAAAATGAACAGTACTACTCAAACAAAGACAACAGTAGGAGGAGGAAGAAACTTTAAAGGACCAGTAATATACTCACCAGACAATTGAGATCTTTTCATTCATCTAGAGCCCTAGCTTGGAGATAGATACAAACTGATCACAACAGAAACCAAGGGGCAATTATCTTACAATACACAAAAGTCAAATCCAGATTTTCCAAAGTACCCCTATTAGATACCTAGAAAGGCAAAGAAAGGACCATGCAATTTGATGTACATCAGTTACTGGGTGTGGGCAAAGAGAGATGCTTGGATGATGTGTTGGTGTGTTCTTCTTTGAGATTAGTAGTTGTCATGGGGAACAGTTCTAGGGTCTTCAGTGGTCTGTTACAACATGGGGACGGTAAACCAATGTCCACCGTCGACATCATCCAATCATGGCCGCACATTCTCATCATAGGACTCTCCATCTTGAACCTTGATGGTATCTCAGGCTTCCAATTGTGGCTTATCACTTGTGGTGCAACTTCAATTTCTCCCTGCTCCAAAATAGCTGCAGAATAAGAATGGAAACACGACCAACCACTACAATGTGGAAAGTTTTATGTAATTGTATGCTGTTACTCGAAAATAACCAACAAAGCAATACAAGACAGAGAGAAAAGCAACCTACATGAACCTGGCTTAACCTATCACTTTGCACAATACCACATAAAGAAGCCCTAGATGATCTGTGACTACATATGTTCATTCACATCCTACTAAATCCTACTTATTGACATGTTTTGTCAGTGATAAGTGATAAAACGTAGCCACAACGTAGATGCTGTGTTCCCAGCAAGGAACTAGAACTGTAATATATCTTGGAGATCCTTCCATCCATTTTCATTCTTAACTTTCTTGTAACTTTGTTATGCATTTTTATGTCTAGGTATTGAAGTTCGGGATGGGAAGATTTGGTTCCTCACATGGTACAATCAGGGGAGAGAAAAGTTACAACCTTAGATCCAAATTGGAAGTCGTGTACTAAATGAGATAAAAGATTGTTTGTCTTGGTCATTATTCAAAGGTTCTCTAGAAGGGGAAAGAAGAAAAAGAGAGGAATATTCTCATTACAGATTTAACAAAATGAAGTGTGGGTGTTCTTGTTTGTGTTTGTGTATGTATTAATATATATAATCAAGAGTCCTAAACTCTGATTACTATTTCTATTCTGGTAAAAAGAAAACTAAGTGAACTACAAAGAAGGAATAATCGATATATCACCTGATGATGAATAATACCAGCTGAAGTATGGTATGGAAGTTGATGAAGGGAATCTGAAATTGGTGTAGGAGGATGATCAAAGTAGTTAAAAAGATGGTAGTTTGATGGGATGTGTTGTGGCTGTTCAAGATCACGATGATGATGATAAAGTTGCTGCTGCTGGAGTTGCTTGATGAGTTTCCTTCTAAGCTTCTGTCTATCCCTTGCCTTGTGGTTTTGAAACCAATAGAACACATTCTTGCCTTCAATCTTTCCATACAGAGAGAGGTGGGCAGTGATCCTCTGAATTTGGGAAGCGTGAGGTGTTCTAATTCCACTTCTATACAACTCCTCCAAGATCATGAGCTGCTCTGGTGTTGGGCACCACCTGGAGGATGTTGAAGGAGACATAATGTGTGGCAATTCACTCCCTTGGTATGGTAGGTTTTTGCGTTGTTTTATCTGCTAGGAGTTCTGATCTCCAAAGAGGAAGTATAAATGGTTGGATAAGGGGAAAAGAAACAGTGCAATAGAGAGATGGAGAGGTGAGACAAAAGGAATAGAGAGAGAGAGAGAGAGAGGGGTTAAAAGTAAGAGATGAAAAGTACAAAATTTGCAGGTTGGTAATGCTGATGTTTCCCTGAGAGGAGCATTCAAGTGTAGGTTTCAATCCATGCACGGAGTGTGTTTGTGTGTGAGAGAGAGAGAGAGAATCTAAATGGAATGTGAGTAATAAGCAGTTGTAGTGAATGAGATGAAACTGAGCAGAAATAGTGAGGGAGGGGATTGAATGATTATGTCATCATCATCGCCATCATCCGATTATTATTTACTTTACGGAAAGAATGTATTAGACACACCAAGTAAAATTGGCTTCGGAGACAGAAATGGTCACTCTCACTCATCTTCCAATATCTTTCTCTTCAACCTGCTGTCCAAGCAAGCGATGAACACGCCCCTCATTCAATGAGATTTTATATAGCAACTACTCTATATCTAGAAAAAAAGTTTCTCATGAGTTAATTTTTGGACTACTTTCAAGTTTAATCGTACAAATTAGCATCTATAATCACCCATTCAAACTTAAACTATGATTAAAAAAAACTTAAACTAAGATTAATTTAATGCATGGGTAATGTGACCCTAAGGATCTAGTCAATGTAGTCAGTCTAGCTCTTAAAAAGCGAGTCCAGATCCTCTGTCCAATATTACTCTGTTTTATTCTGTCTCATGGAATCTCAGCCATTAATTTTGCGAGACCCATGCAGGCCTCATGCGGGACCCACATAAATAAATGGCTGAAATTTATTGGATACAATAAGACACTATAATATTAGACAGAAGATCTAAACTCTTAAAAAGCGTCTAAAAATTATAAGTTTGAGTTTGTTAGCGTCATTTAAATTAAAATTTTCTGAGATGATTAGTTAGTTTATTCAATATTAAAAAAATCATAACTGAAAAGGAACTAATTTTCATGCCACTTTTCTTTCTGTATATAGCTATTAGCTTTACGAGTTGCATTGCATGAGCAGTGAGCTTTCGTCATCTTTTTCCTTTTGAAAATACACGTGCAATCATGAAATTATCATCATCGGGGTTCCGCATATGACTTTATTTGACATGCCAATCAAATTAACAAATGTCTAAAGAAACTGTAGTAATCACTGGAGAGGCTTCTACTGGAAAAGAACAGGAATACTTTGGTGAGCAAGAGTTAATTTATAGTTGATGACTTTCCCTCCTACGTTATACAGTTTCATGTAGGGTGTTCTTAGCATACAAATTTATGAGATCGATCTTTTTAGCGGGTGGCGAGCTGATACTCAATCTCGCAAAAGAAAACTCTGTGATCTTGAACTCTGTTCACGTTATGGCCCTTAAAACTGTATGTCATATCATTTTGCCTTCCCTTTTACGAGCTTTGAGCGCTACCAAGAACTGTTCGGCTTCATCTCCTGACATTATCATTAATCTCTCGTCTCCTCCTATTGATTTATCATCAATTCTGATGCAAGTAGCTACGTTTTGGCAATTCATGCGAATTGGGATGTCTCTCTCTCTCTGGCTCAGAGTTGTTTTGTTTAGTTTGCCTTGGAACGTAAGCTCTGTAGAGTCACAAAGGAACTTGCGGTACATAAATGCATGCCTGCCTTTTTGGCTTTGCATTGCCTTATTTGCTCTGTTAACAATCCCTTTAATCTCAACCGTCCATTAAGTATAGTATATACATCCTTATTGTCCCCCGTGCCACCACCATCCCATTAAAGATATGAGCTGCTTCGTTGTTGTGTCTTAAGACTGTTGTGTGCCAGTTGCAGTGGTGACAATCCATAATAAAATCTCTGACGCACCTCATACTATGCAAACCTAGAGAAAAGAGTCTGGTTAGCTATTTAATGTCGATTTAAATATGATTTTCCTTGAATAGGATATGATCTTTTTTAATGCAAAAATAGAGTTGGGAATCATTTATCGATCTTTTTTATACAATATCCTATAAATCGATAAGAAAAAAAAAATCCCAAATGGCAAGCATTTTCCTTTAGCATATCCATTATCTCTATTTTTTTCTTTTTCAATTTCATGATTTTCAAATTTGATGGAATCGTTTCCTTTTGACTTTCTTGCCTGAAAGACTAATAAAAGAGAGAGTGAGAGAGGATAATTTGCAAGTGGACCATTGCACGAAAATCATAAAATGCTTGCTATGCTATACCAAAATGAATAGTTATTAAGACCCTGACAAACTCTTCCTTTATTTGTTAAGAGTCCAGGCCGGTACAGTAAATTTGGCAGGAACGAAATGGCAACCGATTAAAGCTTTGTAAACGAGTAAAGGTTGAGGCTATGGAGGGAGCTAAGTTACTGTGTTCACACACACAGAATCTTACAATTCAGAAACTGGAGAGATTCAACGATGGCTATAACACAAAAACTGTCTAGTCACATTTCAGTACCATCCCAGAATTATTTTGTTTTCTTTTCTAAACCTAAACTAAAGTAACAACGTTGTAAGTGTTTAATCAGACCTTATCTTTATAGGGTATCGAGTTATTTTTATTTATGGTAAAATTATATGCTCTCGTCATCCATGAATCATTGCTATGTGTCTGATTTGTGATTGGACGTCTCCTTGCATCGCACAAGTACTGAAATAGCTTGTACTTGCATATAACACGCCATGTCTTTTTTTTTTTCTCTCTAGGTTTCTTTCCATTTTCTAGTTTCTGAATATACAATCATTTCAGACAGCCAACGTCTGCCTCTCTCTCAAACGTTACCCTCATTAACCGAGAGTGCTCTATTTAGACAACTTATGCTGCAATATAAGCAATGTCGCCTACAAACGTTAACTTATTTCGGTGAAAGTTCCTATTTATTCAGTGCTTATTCTAAAATAATGGATTGCAGATTTTAAAAAAAAAACAATGTCGCCGTGTTGGGAGAAACGACTAACGAATCCTAAAACGATAAATCACTGGACATGTCTTCTTCTCATCGGAGTTTGAAGCGCTGACGAAGTATCCATACACAAAATCTTACCAATTAAACAGCAACACCAAGGAACACATGCCTGGAATTGAGTATAAAGAATTATCATTCGATAGCAAGATAGGGGCTGTAGAGGACTACTAAGCTGTCAAGAAAGCAAAGACAAGCGAAATACGTACAAAAAGACAATGAACTGTAGTCAACGTCTAATTAAATGTAGGGAAGGAGGGACCGTGCACGCTAAACGCTCTCTGCGGATGGAAATTGACTGACGAGTTCAAGATAATAGCAAAGCTTTATTTGTTTAGTACTTTTTTTCAGTTAGTCCGTGATTGGATAAGCTTTTGGGAAGTTATTAAGTAATTTTTTTATCATAAATTTTTTTTTTAAAAAAATAAGTGTTTAGTTGTAAAATTAAAAATATTTTTTAATATATATAACTTTTTTGGCAGCCAAAATATAGCTTTTTAAAAAACTCAAATTTGAAACTTCTAAAAAAAACGTTTTTTTATATTAATTAATGAGCTTATTTTTTGGTCCCTTTTATCCTTATGTTTTACACATAAATCTCAAAATACCCACAAACTCATATTCACAGTTATCTTGCAAACTCATCTTCTCTAATTTATTGCAAATCTTCTTGTATTACAATAAAATGCATAATTTATTATGTATTTAACTATTTACTCAACTTGGATATTTATTTTGAGATTTATATAATATTATTTGACTTTTTTATATATATTTTAATGTTTATTTTCAATATTAGTTTACTTATGTTATAATCTATATAAAAGATTTAGTTAGATATATTTTCATTTATGTTTTATATGGTTTAAAATTATATAATAATTAATATATTGTGCTTTGCATATTATTTAATATACTTTAAATAATATTTATATGCATAAATAAATTTTATTATAAAATAAAATATAGTTAAAATTAAAAGTATTTTTTATTTTTATGTTGTCAAACAGCTTATTGTATAAAACTCTTTTTTTAAATTAAAGTCAAACAGTCAGTTGATTTTTTAAAAAAAATTTTCTCAAAAAAGATTTACAAAAAAAGATCTATCGATAAAAGATCTACTGGTATAAGCCTAACCAAAGAGAGGCAAGTAAAAAACCACTTATGTTAATTAACTATAAGATAAGTACTAATTAATAAAATATTAAAATGACCTATTCGACGAGTAACTCAAAGTTACGAGGATTTAAAAGAAATTTGAATATCTCTTTAGATGAGATCTTTTATTTGTATTTCAACATACTAAATTTTTTTTTATTACTGGTTATATTTTTGGTAATTTTAACAAAGTCGTAAAAATTGATAACTATATAAGAAATAAACTATATTAATTAAAACACCCTTTGAGGCAGAGAATCCTGACCAACTTAAGAAGGTGGTTATTCTTAGTCATGCATTGGTTAGAATTTGGAAGCATAAAAGGAAACGATTTTCGAAGACTTTGGCTTATAATATTTATATATTGGGGACTTTAATTCAAAACTATGCTTATAGCCCTTTTGTCACAATCGATGCAACCAAACTATGTATTAACTTAATTATCCAAAAAAAAAAAACTATGTATTAACTTAACAGATAAAACACACCTCTTGGTAGTTTACACTTTACAGACAACGTGCCTGCACTAACACACCTCTTGGTGGTTAGGCATTGACCCACTTTATGGAACAAGATCTTCCGTTCAGTTTTTATGGTGTTTTATTGTGTCCAGTGAATCTCAGCCATTCATTTATATGGATCCCACGTTTATTTATGTGAGATCCATACGATACCCGTGTAAATGAATGGCTGAGATTTACTGGATACAATAAGACACCATAAAACTGGACTGAGAAATTGGAATCCTTTAACATGTACTTAGTCACGCGATGATGAATTGGAAGTTATTCTGCTGTCTCCAACCTGAAAATTGCCTATATTTCAAGTCGCGTATGCTTTAATACAAAGTGGGAGATAAAGAACGATTCCAATTTTCATATCTCATACAGTTTGCGGACGTTAATGTTCACATCGTCGTACCGTACATGTTCCAACTTCCAATCACAGGTAAGTGAGAGACTAAACAAATTATGGCAGTTGGAATGAGCTAATACTTAACAGAATTACAGCTTGCAGAGTATCGTACACAAGGGTTAGGACACTAATTATGGTATAAAGATGATGAGAGTAACGTAAGAACTCTCGAATCTTAAACTGTATGTTCCGTTTCTGGTTTGAAAACATGGAAACTTGGGTTGTTGTCGAGCTATCGGATATAATGGTATTTAGTTAAGTGATGGCAAGTACTTCAAGGCAGTTTTAATAGGTTCCATAACTACAATATATAAGATATAAGATGTGCTTTTCAAAATCATTACTTTCGTGATCATGAGTGTACAAAATAGCACGGAAACGCGGTCTTTCCGTGTCTGTTTTCTTTATTCCCTTTTCACACTGATCCTCTTAATTTGCTTTTTTTTTCTATAAAATCCGATTTTTTGTTTCGATTATGATATTCTTGTCATGTTTTATTAAATCTCATCTATATATTTATATCAATTTTACATAAATAAATAGATAAAATTTAATAAAATAGAGTAACTGAAATAAAGAATTTGATGTGTTTTTTATTATCTCAGTAAAGTTGTTACAAGTTATTAGAAATGCATTACAAACCAATTATTATAAATAATTCTTCAAAAATTGAGTACTTTACATAAATTTTGTATTTCCAAAAACTATTATTTAAATTCCACACGTGGCTTTTTTTAATTTATATCATAATAAAAATTAATAATATATTAATATTTTGTTTCACTTTGGTATATTTAGTTAAATATTTTCCAAAAATAAAGGGAATGAAAAATATCTTCCATATATTTGTTCCTACAATTTCACTTTCATTTTTATTTATTGTTTCTCCTACATTAAATTACACTTAATGTAGTAATAACCAATGTTTAAAAAAAGGTTTAAAAATTTAATCGGTATTAGATTGTCATAAAACCGATTAAAGATTGAATTACTTATTGAAAAAATTAATTTTTATTTGATATTCTTCTTTTAATTAAGCTGATTAGTCTATAAAAATTAGTTAATTAATTAATAAATTGATCAATTTTTAATAACAAAAATTATTAAACTAAATTAAACTAAAAAATTAATTAATTTAAAATTTTTATTGTAAGATTAGTCTAACCAATTTAATTTTTAAAAAATCGGTAATAACTAAACAGATAGTAGAAATTCCCAAAAAAAAGCTTAATCAAAAGCTACAAGTATTACGATTTACAACTCAACCGTTCAGTTCGTACGTGTGACCATCAAATTGTTCGGTCTTTCAGGGTCGTCGAGTTACTGGAGCGGATGACACAGAGCTAAAAGGTTATATGTACGAACTATTCGATTGACATAATTTACGAGTTATTATATCAATCCGAAAATTTATCCTATACATATTTAAAAAAATAAGGACTGCAAAAATTATCGTTTAAAAATATAAAATTTTTCAGATTTTATAAAAAATCACATATTAATTATCCGCGTCGTAATTAATAAACAGATTTTGTCAGGCTCATCGACTAGAGTCTAAATTTTTTGTCTAATATTATGATATCTTAATGTGTCCAATAAATTTTAACCATTTATTTATATAGGTCCCGCGTGAATCCCACAAAATAAATGACTGAGATTCTATAAGACAGAATAAGACAGAATAATATTAGACAGAAGATCTGAATTCCACCAACCAACCGGAACGAGGCCGAGGTGGCATAATGGACCCCGGCAATACCTACACGTAAGAACGGGGACCTTGTAGGGCCCGCGAAGGGATTTCTGGTAAGTCGTCGTGGTGGGGACCACAGGAGGATAGTGCATGTGGAAAGCGACGGTTTCTTAGGCGGAAATCTGAACGTTAGAAACGAAGAAAAGAAATATATTAAATTAAGAATTCAATAAATAAAAATAAAAAAGAAAGCTGACGAGAGAGGCAATTTTGCCGAGACTTTGTTGCTTCTTCCGATGATTTTGTTGTCTGTCACTATCTCTCCTCACCGGCAATAGGCGGTGGTGGTACCATCACCCGTTGAAACTACAAATTGTATTATTTTTAAATAAATTCATATTTTAATTTCTTTTTTATATTTAAAAAACTCGTTCACACATTAAAAAAAAAAAAAAACCAACCACTACATTTATCCTAAATGATTGTTAGGAAGTCAACTTTACCTCTAACATTCAAACAACTTGAATTTTTTTCAAAAAATTAAAAATTGATATATAGATGTAAGAATAAGGTTATGTATTATCGAACCTCTTCGATCTCCGCAACTTAGCGAGACTTCAACTGAATAACGATAACAATAACGATGATGATAGTATTAGATATTAGAATATTGACAGATAATATATTGTAAATAAAAATTATTATTTTGATAATACAAAGTAATAAGTAAATGGATATCTTAAATAGCAATTACTATTGTTATTGTTGATATATTATGATTTACTTCAAATTTAAAGAAAATAGTTAATCAAAATATGTTAGTAAATTTACGAGACCCGAAAGGTAGACAAATTCCTTAGCCCTCTTCTTAGCCATTGACATCCGAAAGCAGGAGGGCATCCAGAGCTGCGCCCTAAGGTTGACAATAAGTTCTTTCAAATTGATTATTTGTTCCAAATGTTTCAAAAGTGTCTGCAATCGAGTAAATAACTCTACAAATAAATGAATCATATCAAATTAGAAAATGGAAAAATTTGTACTAGTTATGTCTAAGAAAAATTGTTATGTATGAATATGTTATTCGTTTGTGACCCGATTGCCCTTCCAAAAAGAATATTTTTAATTTAATTTGATAATCTATAAAATTTGTAACTTGTATCATAAGTTAAATTTGTTGTAGCATTTAAATTAAATTTGTTATTTAATGTAAAAATAATTTATTTAAAATATTTACTTTATAAATTATATTATGTATACAGAATAATTTTTTGTACTTAAAAGATAATAATATTAAACACTCAAAAAAAAAGATAATAATATTAATATAAAAGGTATAATTATCAAATATGGACATAGTAAATAAGACAAATGACTAACATGTAACAGCTCATACTGTTACCTAAAACTATCATTGCCAGCCCATTCCAAACATACCGAGTTAGTTAATTTCAGGGCCGTGTTGACCGGTTTAGCAAGTAACCGGTCATCATTCCCAGGCTCCATAAATTTCAAAGAGGACTGACTAGAAATGCTTAGGCCGTCTCTTCTGGTTTGCTTGCTTTTTCTCAGGTATTACCAAACCCAGCCAACTCCAAAACCCACACATACTATAAAGCAGCCGCTGTCTCTCCCTCTCCTTTCGTGTCTGTGATAAGGGTGTGAAGTTTCTCGTTTTCCGATTATGTAAATCGTTCTGAAACGGGGGTGTGTCACTGGTCTACCAACTTTTGACTGTTTGCTTGACCGTCCAAAACCCAGATAGCTCTTTACTGCATCCATGGCCTTGATACGGTTTTCGCCTTTTGTTTTGGTCTACATTGCTCTGTTTTCAAGACTCTGTTTTGCGGCTGACCCAACCGTTTCCTATGACTTCAAAGTCTCTTACATTACTGCATCTCCTCTCGGCGTTCCTCAGCAGGTTTGATTTCCACTCCCTTGTTTCTCATGTGTCCGTGTCTGTGTATGTTTCCTGTGTTTATTTGAGAGACTTGGGAAGATTTTTCATTTTTAGTTGGGAAGTTGCTTGCTTTTTTGTGGGATTTGTTCTTCTTTTCGGCTTAATTATGTAAATAACTGGTTTGGGCCTCTTAGTGGGTGAGTATATGCTCTTCTTCTTTCTGTTTTTCTTTTCTCGACTCGTTGGAGTTTTGTTGTAAAATGATCGTCTAGTTCACACTGTATTCTAACGGTTGAGTGGAAAAAGGGTTTGCCGTTGTTGATCAAGAGTCTGAACAAGAAAAAGTTTAAGGGCTTTAATTTATTCTGTTTTCTGTAACTTCTTCTTAGCAGTAAGTTCTGACCCTGATATAGAATGCAGTTGATGAAGTTTGCTGTTGGGTATCTCACGTTCTACCATTGTTTCAAGCATTTACCTTAATGTGTTTCATTATATTTGTGGTGGCAGGTCATAGCTATTGGTGGGAACTTTCCTGGTCCTCTTATTAACGCCACTACTAATTACAATGTTGTTGTTAATGTGCACAATGGACTGGATGAAAATTTTCTGATGACTTGGTAGGTTTTAACATGTCCCCTTTATTTGCTTTAAGTCTTGGTTCATTTATAAAATGTTTCTCAAGAAAAACATCAATGGTTGGCTTCGACTTTTTCAGGCCTGGGATCCAAATGAGACGTAATTCATGGCAAGATGGTGTTCTGGGAACAACTTGTCCCATTCCTCCGAAACAGAACTTCACTTACAATTTTCAAGTGAAAGACCAGATTGGGAGCTATTTTTATGGTCCATCACTTAATATGCAAAGGGCGTCTGGTGGCTTTGGTCCTTTCATTGTTAATAATCGAGACATTATTGCGATCCCTTTTGCACAACCAGATGGTGATTTTATCATTATGATTGGTGATTGGTATACTCGAAATCATACGGTTGGTATTTGTGCTCAAAAAGCTTTACATGTGTGTTGAAGTGTTTATAAGATTTTAGCTTAATGGTTTCATGACTCAATTTTGGTGGTGATTAAATTTTAAGGCTTTGAGAACTGACCTTGAATCTGGGAAAGAGCTTGGAATGCCAGATGGAGTTTTAATTAATGGGAAGGGGCCGTATAGGTACAACACAACTTTGGTGCCTGATGGTATTGACTATGAGACCATCAATGTTGATCCAGGTAATGTTCTAGTTGTACCATTGGGTTTTGTGTGTATCTGTTGGTGGTTTGATAAAGTAGATAATAAATTCTATTTCCAGACTTAAAATTTCTTTCGTTGAAATGTCACCAGCACACTGCATTGTTTTTCTTTCAATTCTTTTTCATGGCAATGATGACATCCTTTGTTTGGGGGTATATGGGAAGGCTTGAGACCTCCATTCTAGATTTAGGGAAAGATGTATGCTTTTCTGCTACAGAGCCTTTACAATGACCTCTGTTTTGGGCAAGCAAGCGACCAAATTCCAATTGCTTTGTTTTGCAGGCAAGACTTATCGTTTTCGAGTGCACAATGTTGGTACATCAACAAGTTTAAACTTCAGAATTCAGGGTCACAATCTGCTTCTTGTGGAAACAGATGGACATTACACTGTACAGCAAAACTATACCAGCTTTGATATCCATGTTGGCCAATCATATTCGTTCTTGGTTACCATGGATCAGAATGCAACTAGTGATTACTACATTGTAGCAAGTGCTCGCTTTGTGAACGAGTCAATTTGGCAAAGAGTTACAGGTGTTGCCATCTTGCACTATTCCAATTCAAAAGGACCAGCAGCTGGTCCTTTGCCTGATGCACCGGCAGATATCTATAACCAGTGGGCAGCAATGAATCAGCCAAAATCCATCAGGTGATTTTTCTTTTTGAAGTGCATTAAATGTTATTTTATCAATCTTGTTTTCGTGACTTTCACTAGTATATATTTATCTTTACTATATATTAATCTTGATTCTGTTGTAGATACATATTAGGTTTCTCATACAAAACGAAATTTAGTTATTTCAATTTAGAAAGAGAGGTCACAAGCATCAAAAAGGAATGAAATCCTCATCTTCAAGGCTCTATTTTCATTTTGGTTATAGAGAGTTTGCTTTCCTACAAGATTTGAAAACATGATTTTCTAACCTTGCTTCTCTTATGAACCTTAACTAGGGCATAAATTTGGACATAGGGTTACTCTACCTCTTTCCTCCAGACAGAAAATAAATAGCACTATTGATAATGCAACTTTAGCTCTATTGTTTTTAACGTTAAATGCAAGGATGAGGCTAGAGAAATGATAACATTTTGTGAGTTCTCGGGACAAGCAGGGCTCTTTCTTTTTGCATATAACGATGGGTTACCTGCATTATCTTTTAACTTGCTATATCTTGAGTCAAGTTGCAATAAGGTTAGCTGTAAAAACTAAATCTCATTGGCACTTTACATGAACTAGGCAAAATACTACTTCAAGTGGAGCACGACCAAACCCACAGGGGTCTTTTCACTATGGTTCAATCAATGTGACCGATACATATGTGATAAGGAGCTTGCCACCAGTTACAATTAATGGGAAGCAACGTGCAACACTGAATGGAATATCATTTGTGAATCCTGATACACCAATCAGGCTTGCAGACATTCATAAAGTGAAGGGAGATTACAAGCTTGATTTTCCAAATCAGCCACTTAATAGATCTCCTCGGTTGGACACATCTTTAATTAATGCTACATATAAAGGTTTCATAGAAGTTATATTGCAGAACAATGATACCAGAATGCAGAGTTTTCACATGGATGGCTACTCATTCTTTGTTGCTGGGTAAGCAAGCTTTGGTTTCTTATTGCTTATTGATTCTGATAGAAATGTAATGTACTAAATTTTGGTATAATTTCTGAAAATAGAGAGTATTTGACATGAATGCAGTATGGACTGGGGGATTTGGTCAGAAGACAAGAGAGGTCAATATAACAAGTGGGATGCTATTTCTCGCAACACTATAGAGGTATCTGTTGGCATACTCTGAAGTGTATCTTTTACTGTGCTTTTTGTTACTTTCCTTTGTCTACCTGATGGATAGAACCTGTAAGGTGTCAGTTGGTTGTCAGGCTTTTGAAGTGTATATGACAGTGCCAGAAGTTACTCTTTAACTTTTGGATTATGCACTGTTCGAAATGTCTGATTAGTTGTTCCATGTTAACTCTTTTTCTTTTTGGTTTTATAAAACTAGGTTTACCCTGGGGCATGGACAGCAGTCTATGTTTCGCTCGACAATGCCGGTATATGGAATCTTAGGATCGAAAACTTAGACAGATGGTATCTCGGCCAAGAAACTTACATGAATATTGTCAATCCTGCGGAGAATGGCAACACTGAAATGGGTCCTCCTGATAATGTCAGATATTGTGGTGCTCTTGCACCCATGCAGAAGTATATATCTGATACTCTCTAATTTCTTTTTGCATGTATATACTTCTTATAATTGAAGCTACTACGTTCTTTTCTTTACAGGGATAAGAGCACCAATGCGGCAGTAGCCGATCTGGGTGGCCAGACCAAGCTATTTTTGACCCTTCTGATGACACTTCTTACTGCAATTTTCATTTCCTACTAAACGTTTGCGCTGGTCGGATAAGACAGTTGTTTTCGGTGGTTATCCTTGTATTGTCTCTGTCGTAGACTGCATATAACAATTGGATTTGTTTGCATTACGTACTTGGTTTAGCTGTGAAACTTTTGTCATGTTAGTAGAATTAGGTGTCCATGAACACCCCACAAACTTGTATTTAGTTCACTGGGGATCCATCATTCTTTATTCGTCTTTAAACTGGATTGATGATTGTCACATTATCATTCTAACATGTGAGAACATAGAGTTTCTTCAATGTTATTTCCTCTGCGGGTTTCACAGTTCATTTTCTAACTGTGAATATGTAACAGAAATTCTTCCCATTTGATGATTTGATCCACTTATTCATTAGTTAACCATTTAAAGCTTGCACTTACCAGTGTCTGATCATGATTCTATCGAATGGGTTGGGCCTGGAATTAATGTGCTAGCACCAACTGGATTAAAATGAAGCAATATTCATAGAGATCACTATAGAAAATTTCAGGTAATCATCCATAAGCCAAACCTGTGATAGACCAAAAGAAGAAGACAAATACAAAAACAGTAACGCTAGTTCCGGTGGCCAGAACTATATTAATCCGGAGTAGCATAAAATAGGAGGTTGTGGTCTTGGGGAATTGTGGATTGAAACATGATACAATAATAGCAGTCACATGGAATTGTCTGAGGTAGGGAAGTACTTATGATGTTTTCTTGCAACACAATCAACAATTTTTAATGAAGATCTAATTATTCACTCGCACTTCCTCATGCCCTTGTTCGTTTCATGCGTATGGACAACCGTTGACTTTGCAGGGCATGCACAGAAGCTCTATAATGAACTTGGTCCGAGCACGGATTTGTCCATGTCAAGATTTTGACCCCCTTCAAGTTTATAGCTTCCATTCCTCCTAGGATTCCTTCTGCTAATGACTGCTCTAGTTTAGTGGTCATGTCTTGCCTCACTGTCTGTGCATTAATGAGTATGTCATGTCCCTCAGAAACTTCCATTTTTGCTTTAAAATGAGCATTCCAGCTTGACTTCACCTCGAACAAATGGAAACTTCCATTGAGGTTTGTGGAGAGACCACTAGAAATCACAGCATTCTCTTCTACCTCAGCTCACAAGTCAGTAGTTAGTAGGAACCTAAGGATCCTTTATGAGTTCTATATATCCACTTAGTGTTAGCTCTCTTCCATATTCTGTGAAACTTCAATTTTCATGGAATCTCTTCGCTCCTGCAGTTAGGCATATATCTGTAAGTGGTAGATATAAGCTTCTTAATTTCTATCTGGTACATGAAAGAAAGAAATTTTAACTAAAACTTCTCTGTGATAATTTCTTTCTCATCTTCTTTGTAATGGAAAATAATTACCAAGACAATTTTATAGAGCTAAAGTGTATATCTTATAGTGAGAATTCTTTAACAAGTTCGTAGGAATGTTTTGATGATTCCCATGAGAACGCTTTTAAGGTCTGCGTTATGTTTAGCAGAATTGAGTTTTTTCATTCCTTTCTGATAGTGATGAGAAAAGAGACCGTTCATGTTCTCAATCACTCTTCATTGTCAAGTAAAAAGAGCCTACACATGACTTTGGGGACTGACTTTTGTTCTTTGCATGGCTCATAACAAAGAACCGATTCTTCAAGATTACATGCTTGGTTGCCAAGGAAATCTTCCTTCACCAGGTAAAACTCAAATCCTACAAGTATAATTACCGGTCTCTCATCTCATATCAGAATCTAAATTATTGCTTTCTTGAGTCATAGACTCTAAAAAATGTTTCAATATCGAACAATATCATTACCTATATCTTGTTGTGGTACTGGTTTTGGACAAATTATTGGAATCTTTGGAGTGCCTTCTAAGCTTCAAAAGGCAAACATTAAAATGTGTAGATGTGGAATTGCCAATCTTGGCAGCAAAGTATTCTGTGTCACCAATGATCAAAATTTACATCTCATGATAAAAAAAATAAAGTCGTACTATAAAAAAATATAATTTCTTGCTTAATAATAATAATTATCCATAGCTAAATGATAGTCTTATAGTATATCTCATATAATCCAATTCATCCGATTAATTTAGAAAATGAAATTGTTCTTTTAAAAGAACGTTGCGTATAATTAAAATCCCTCCCCGATCTTTACAAAACGGGAGTTTTTGAGCCGTTTTGTTGTTATTGTTTATAAATTATTACTTTAAGATATTTAAAGTAAGAAATGAATAAAAGGTCAAAAAGAAAAGGATGAAGTAGCAAAAGGGTATGTTCTAAATAACAAGAAATATGAAGTTAAAGGGTTTACTAATACCATAAAAAGGACTTTACTCTAACTAATTATAATGCTTCATTAAGTTGAAAATACATGCATATTTGGAAGAACCGACGCCTGATCGATTCCATAAACAACACAAGTGGCTGCTAGACCACAATAAGCTACATCAAATTGCCTTTACACGTAAAAACAAAAGTTGCAACCCCAACTCCAAGAGCAATTCTCAGCTCTAGAGTACTTCCAACTAATTAAGATCATGATCCCTCACTAACTAGATTGGAGGTATTAACTTAATTTCTAGGACAACAACAGTTAAAAGGTTATAACTTCTCTTAGTTTTATTATGTACAGGAACTTAAAATCATAAATTCCCTTTTCTTTCCAGAGTTGAACATCCTATATATGATTAGTATATACCCTTTGTATCGGTTTTGTACCAGACTTCACTTCCATAGATCAATCTGACAACTTGAGGTTGATGTCGAGGCATTCTCTGGCACATCTTCTTGCTTGTTTAAGTGTTTAACAAGTATATTCGTTCGATCCAATGTGTTAAAGATGTTGTTTGAAGCATTTGAGTAGTTTTCCCTAGACACATCCTCTTGGCTTAGTTGAGAAGCAACGAACTTGTCTAGTACCCTCCAATCTGTGACTTGATCAGCTGCTTGCTCATGATTATTGCGGCCATAGACAGAAGGCAAACTAATTTGTTCATGTGTTTGTTGCATATGTTCTTCTTGTGTGAGGGTGGAGGTCTGTAAAGTGCTTGTCTGGTTTATGTCTAGCCCGTATGGAACAAGAGGGTTACAGTTCAGATTGGCAGCAGAATTCAGCATTTTAGGGCTTTGCAAGAGTGGAAGTTGCAGGAAGTGATCTGGAGGAACTTGGTATTGCAAGTCTAGCTCTTTCTTGCAAGCAAATGGAAGGTTATAGGCCAAATCAGGGTGGTGGGTTGTCTGCTTTGGTGAGTCCATTTCATGCACGAAAGGGACGTGATCTTCGTACCAACAAGCTGATTCATGCTCGCTCACTTTGCGCATGGTTGTTATTCTCTTCTTGAACACCCTGCAGACAACCCAACCTTCTTCCTGCTTCATTTTCATAAACAACACGTCAGTCTAGTTTATCTGTAATTCCATGTTTTGCAGTATCAATTCTGAAGAATTCTGGACTCAGAGATCTAGTATATAGAACAAGTTAACGAATGGTTTTTCTCAGCTCATGAATAATTCTAGGGTTTTAAGAAAGAGTTTCTTAATTTTCACATACAAAAATTAACATTATTCCATGAATCCAAAAGATTTATAGAAGGCCAATATATCTAATGTAAATTAAAATTTGATCCTAATTTCTATGCAATACTTCATTCATTTAACACATATAAATGAAAAAAAAACAATAGATATAACCAACATTAACTTATAAAATATTTTTATAAAATAAAATTTTAATAATGATGATGGTAAAGGCCATGTAATTAGAAAAAATATGTAATATTGGGTTAAATAATTTGTTGTTTTCTTGTTTTTAGCACATTTGCTTCCATTCAATCTACATAACCAAAAAAAAAAAGGAAGAGAGAAAGGTCAAGATGTTCTCCTCAACTTGCTTCTTATAATTGTGAGTATACTGATAATATAAGAACATAAATTATAAAGACCTAGTGTCTGTCAGAAATTCGTAAGCATTGGAAGTGTGGATTAGTTCAGGAATATGGATAATAGATATGAGGACTTGCCTGTGGAGTCCCATTTTCATCTGTTTCAAGGCGGTACTCGTGCATGATCCAGTCTGATTTCTGTCCATTCGGGGCACGACCTTTATAGAAAACTAATGTCTTCCTCATTCCAATCAAGTCATGCTTGGAATAAATCGATTTGTCTCTTCCTGTTGCCTTCCAGAATCCAGCTGCTGTGGCTCTATTTGTACGAGTTCCTGTTGGATACTTCTTATCTTTATGGCTAAAGAAGTACCACTCGTTTTGCTCTTCTGTTCCTATTCGACATATCTCTGCCCAGAAGTATTAAGTAAACAGTAATTACGACAGGATTGCCAAGTTTCGCTAATATATTCTACTTAATCACCCTGTAATTATGTTACCTTGGAGATCCCATGGCTCAATTTTGTAGAGGTCGACGTCTTTAATGACATCCAGATCAATCCTTCTTGAGTTTATTTTCTTCCTAAGGTAGTAATCCACAAGTTCTTCATCTGTGGGATGAAATCGAAAACCAGGAGGGACATGCGTAAAAGTATTCATATTCTTTGGCTTAGGTCTTGGTCCTGCAATGAAGTAGAAGAAAAGGTAACGTTTCTCCAGTAAACAGATATGAACAGCCTTGTAATTTGGGGTTCCATCATCATTTCTTGTTTGAGTTTGACCCATAATTTCTGACAAACAATGATGGAAAACACAAGCTTCGATATTTAAGAACGAAATGAAGAGAGAGACGTTTAGTCTTTCTCTGTGGATTTGGAAGGCAAAGGATATAAAAGTATAAGTTCATCGTAGCATTCTAAAGACGGTAAGTTGCCTGAGTAGTGCAACTTCTTTATTATGTACAGTATGAAAATGCAAAGTCCACTTTCAGATTCTTATTTGTTTCTTCATACCCTATTTACAAGGAGTTTATGCATAATCAGCTACAATGGCTAAATAAGAAAAGATTCATTTGAATATTAAAAGTTAAAGCTTGGAATTAAGAACTGGATGATGAAGAATGAACTAATCGACGCAATACTCTCCTTTCCTTCTTTGCGTCAGGTGTTTCTCTATGTTCTTACATGAAAATAAAGGGTGATGACACCATTTGAGGTCAAAAAATGAACATGGGTATTGAATATTATCAAGAGAAAGTAAAATATACTCATCAACTATTCAACTGATTGAATGGATTAGATGAATTTGCTTTTCATCTCATCACAAATACTCAAGGTAAAGAAGAATGATTAGTTCTGATACAAAGTTGACTTTAGAAAGGAAGGTTAAGATGGAATCTCTCACAGTAGTGGAAGATTTTCAAGGCTTCAGAAACTTTCCCATTTCAATTTGGGAACAGTCACCGCTATGATTTTTCTTGGAGACATCTCACATGCAGCCGGCATGATTCACTACCACTTTTTTATAATGGAACGTCCAGCGAATGAATTAGGTCATAATCAAGTTTTTATGAGTCACAAAGAGGAAGATAGGAGATGAAATGCAAGTTGGCTGGTGCTCGTATTAATACATAGTATCATATGAACTGTAGTATCAGAAACCAAAAGAACTCTTTTGACCATTTATAGATCAGAGGAAACAAAGTTCATCCGATTTCTTTCTCCAACAAGCATCTTTCGATTTTTATGTATGTGTTGACATAAACTAGAAAACATGATATCACATTCGTATAGAGAGAGTGTGTGTGTGAAAGAGAAATGAACCTTGTGATTAAACCTCAGATCTGGGTTGACCGAATCTTCTGTCAGCAAAAAGAAACAAACCCCAAAACTTCACTCCAACTATGGAGGAAGTCTTGAATCGGTTAGAGTTAGAGAACAAGAGAGCAAACCAGACAGGAAAAGCCTGTTAGTATGTTTTATCTCCTCGGGAGTTGAACTTGAAACAACCTTTTTGGTAACCCAACAAGCTGTGTCAACTTGTCGGATCAGATCCCAAGGAACAGAAAAAGAGGTAGAGACAAGCTGAGAGAGGAATGGAAGTATGGAAAAGGAAAACAACTAGGGTTAAATAGGAATTGCCAAAAAGGAAAAGGAAGAAGAAGGTAGAAAAACCCTAATGACCAAATATTGTTATCAACATCAAAATTACTTTCAACATCAAAAAGCTCTCGCTTTCTAATATCTCACTGTCGATTCAAGCTGAATTGGTGGACAAGACTTGGGGGATAAAAATGGTGGCGCAAGTATAGCTCTCTCTGTCTCTCTCTCTCTCGGAGGGATATAGAAGCGAACTCATTTAAGGTTCTCTCTTCTCTAATACTGCCACCTTGCTCTCTCTCTCTACCCACAACTGATAGAGACTGAAACGAGAAAAGATAACGTTTTTGCTTCCTGGGTTCCTGTTTTGGCAGAGAACAAGAGAAAGAGATAGGGAGAAGCAGTCAGAAGAACTAACGGCACAGACCAATCAACGAAGCTTAAAAAAGCTTACGAATGACCCCAAAAAGAGAGAATAAAAAAATGGTGGTGACATAATGGAACAGCGACCAGCCCTAAAGTTGCACCACTGAAAGAGAAAAGAAGAAAAAGAGAAATAACACTATAAGCCTCTCTAGCTCTCTATATCTCTATCTCTCTCTAGTTCAGTATCTCTGAACATGGCATGGTGGACCCTGTCTAGCCAAAACTCCATTCCTAGACCCTACCATTTCTTTGAAGTCTTAACCGTAATAAATTCAGAATGATGATGTTGGATCTACCCCCATGGTCTCTATAAGATTGTGGTCCGTCACCAGTAGGTGGTGGCCATATAGAATTGGCTTCTTTTTAACCTATCTACTAAACAGATTGGTAAGTCCTATCATTACCTTCATAATTTTATAGCTTGATCAAGGTGTGTGTTTTACTTGATTGTGTGATTCAGGAACAAAAGTTTTTCCATAGTTGAACCATCCAAGTCTGATGTCATTTAATATCTTACAGAAAAATATATATATTACTACTGAGTTAATGCAACCTCTATCAATGAGCCAGGAGATTGTTGATTGTTCCCTTTCATCGTCTTCCTCGAATGAACAATGACATTACATATGACTCACATGCTACACCTTCCAAGTTAACTCCAACATGCACTCAATGAATCATAATACAAATTGAATGGTTTCAGAGACTTCAACCTGGTCTATAGTTACTGATATGATTTTTCTTTTCCGGAGAAGTTCAGTGATCGGAGCCATATAGTATCCCCACATAACCACCACAGGAACACTCACCAGCTCTGCACTCATGAATCTACGCATTCCCTATAACAAATATTATGCAACGTGCCCCGTCCTTGCTCGTGACCTATACGTTTCCAAGCACAACCATTATGACATACACACACATATACCCATGGTTTTTACATGCCATGAGTCTGTCAGCTTGGAAGCTCAAGCCCCGTTACAACAACTAAAGAGCTTCCATTTCCACCCTCCGTTCCGTATCGATTCAAGACATTCTTCCAAAAGTGATGACTTGCCTGTAGTTTATCTGTTATTTTCAAATCATAAGCTCAGGTCACCCAGAATGTCCTGACCCCAAACAAAAAGCGACAATCCTCCAAATCTATGTAGACCGAAGCCGGCTAAGAGGAATGCAAGTTCAAGCTGAGCGGAGCTCAACGACAATGGTGGAACGTGGGACCCACCTGAAGGACTGAGAAAACTGAATGATGGCCTCTCTCTGGCGTCTCTGTACGTGGCGGCTTGCGGTCCGGCGTGGGCTAGCCACTATCATTAAGCTCGCAAGTTGAGGGGGGGTGGTGTGGTGTTCCTAAGCTGGGTTGTTCATAATGGGTCCCACTCTCTGGTGGTCCCGACTGGTCCTACCACACTGCCTAATGCGGGACCAGAACTTGGGTCCTTAGAGAGCTACCGCCATTTAATCTAAACACAACAATTTGGTTTTTGTTATTAGTTATATTTTTTAATAAAAATAAAAACCCTAGTTGCTAATTTTCATATATTTATATTTTGTTATTGATAATAATTAAATATTAAATAAAATTTAAAGATAAATTATTTTAAATAATTACATTTATTTTAATCTCTTATATAGTATTTATTAATAAATTATATAATCTTTTTATTAAAATAAATAATTTTAAATTAAATTAAATTTATGAACTGATATTTTAGATATATTTTAATTATTAAATCAAATTTTAATTTAAAATTCATATATTTTGAATATTTTTAAATTTAATTCTATTTATTAATAATTTGTTACTAAAATTAAATCAATGTTTTAAAAATAGGACCGGACATCGAACCGGTGGAAGGAAAGGTTTAAGGTTTAGAGGTTCAACCGATAGTGAACCGCCATCAAACCAGAATATAATAAATAAGATAAAAATTTTATAAGAATAAATAAAAATAAAATATTTTATTAAAATAAAAAATACACCAATGTGCAACTAAATGTTAGGCATTCTACACCAGCAAATAGTGCTTTTGGCCAATCAACTCTCCTACCAAATTCTGTCCAGACTTCAAATGCTTTTGGTTCCAGGCTGTCACCTAATGTTTTTGGGCAGCCAGTTTCATTGTTAAGTTTTGGCCAGACTGTAAATGCTTTTGGAACAAATAAATTTCTTTTCATACAGTATTGATTTACACAATTTTTATATTAAATTTATAACAACTCTTAGCATATTTAATCACAAATTCGATATATCTAACCAATAA
>JAOTBA010000204.1:97303-119514 GCA_025629845.1 Erythroxylum squamatum
GGATTGACCAACGCACCGGCAACATTTCAATCTGCTATGAACGACATTTTTAGGCCTTTCCTCAGGAGGTTTGTGCTGGTATTTTTTGATGACATTCTCATATATAGTGCTGATTGGGAGACCCACCTCTTACACTTAACCAAGGTTTTGAAGGTCTTGAGAAACAATCATTTTGTGGTTAATCATCCGAAGTGCAGTTTTGGGAAAAGAACAATAGCATATTTGGGTCATATTATCTCTGAACAGGGGGTAGCGGTGGATCCAACCAAGGTTTCAAGTGTAGTGCATTGGCCTATTCCTCAAAATGTAAAAGGAGTGAGAGGATTTCTTGGGTTGACGGGTTATTATAGAAAGTTCATTATGAACTACGGTAAGATAGCCAAACCTCTTACCGAATTAACAAAGAAGGATGGATTTCATTGGAATTCGGTAGCCTTGGAGTCCTTTGAAACTTTGAAGAAAGCTTTGACTACTTCTCCGGTATTGACTCTTCCACAATTTTCCCAACCCTTCGAGGTAGAGTGTGATGCTTTGGGCACGGGGATAGGAGCTGTTTTGATGCAACAAGGAAGACCAATCGCATATTTCAGTAAAGCTTTGTCCGAAGGCAATCTCTCTAAGTCGGCTTATGAGAAAGAACTAATGGTCTTGATACTAGCAGTTCAACATTGGCGACATTATTTGATGGGCCGATCCTTTGTGGTGTACACAGACCAAAAGAGTCTCCACCATTTGCTACAACAAAGGGTGTCCACAACCGACCAACAATGCTGGATATCTAAGCTATTCGGATATCATTTTGAAATCATTTATAAGCCAGGACCTGAGAATAAAGCAGCAGATGCCTTGTCACAGATTGATGAAGAGGGTGAATTGATGAATTTGATTTCTTATCCATTATGGGCTGATGGTAAACTCTTACAGCAGGAGATAGACAAAGACCCTATTTTGAGTGCTATTATCAAGGAATTACAGCAAAATCCAGAGGCAAAAAGGGGGTATCAGTGGCATCACGGAGTCCTCCTACATAAGGGAAGGCTAGTGATCTCAGCTCATTCTACTTTCATTCCCTTACTCCTTAAAGAATTTCACTCTTCGCCTATGGGAGGCCATTCAGGTTTCCTTCGCACTTATAGGAGGATCGCCAGCAACATTTATTGGATTGGTATGAAGAAGTCTATTCAAGATTTTGTTAAGTCTTGTGACATTTGTCAGAGGCAAAAATATGCTGCTACCTCTCCTGGGGGTCTCCTACAGCCTCTTCCCATTCCTAACCAGATTTGGGAAGATATCTCGATGGATTTCATCACGGGACTTCCTAAGTCTAAAGGATATGAAGCAATCTTGGTTGTAGTTGATCGGTTGTCTAAATATGGTCACTTTATCCTATTGAAGCATCCATATACTGCTAAAAGTGTGGCCGAGATTTTTGTAAAGGAGGTGGTGCGCTTGCATGGAGTTCCATTATCCATTATAAGTGATCACCCTTATTTGCGAGCTATTTCTGGCGGGAATTGTTTCGACTGCAAGGCACTATGCTGAAAATGAGCTCCTCCTATCATCCGAAGACGGATGGGCAAACTGAAGTTCTTAACCGATGTTTAGAGACTTATTTGAGGTGTTTTACTTCGGAGCAACCCAAACATTGGTCGTCTTGGGTGTCATGGGCTGAATTGTGGTACAACACTACCTACCATGTGTCTACGGGTTCAACTCCTTTCGAATTGGTATATGGCAAAAAAGCTCCTACATTGGTTCGGTTTGTGCAAGGTGAAACTAAGGTGGAGGCAGTGGCTAGGGAGCTGGTGGATAGAGATGAGGCTTTGACACAGCTCAAATACAATCTTCACAGGGCTCAAGAGCAGATGAGGAAGTATGCAGATAGGAAACAACAACCAGTCTCTTTCTAAGTGGGCGAATGGGTTTTTCTTAAGCTCCGGCCGCACAAGCAACTAACGGTGGCCCGAAGAATTAACCAGAAATTAGCGGCCAGATACTTTGGTCCTTTCCAAATTGTGGAAAAACTAGGAGTTGTTGCTTATAAACTTAAACTCCCACTGCACTCTCGAGTTCACCCTGTTTTTCACGTGTTTCAGCTTAAAAAAGCTGTGGGACACTACACGGTTGAGGAGACTTTACCTGAAGGAATGGAAGTGGAACTAGAAGAGGAGGTAGAACCAGAATCTACACTGGCCAGCAGGGTGATTTCCAAGAATGGACAGTCAACCACAGTGGCTGATTCATTGGAAGGGAAAACAGATGGAGAATGCTACTTGGGAAGATGATTTTGTTATCTGGACTCAGTTTCCTCATTTCAACCTTGGGGACAAGGCTGCTCTTCAAGAAGGGGGCAATGTTAGGATTAATACCGTTAACAAACCTAGGATATGGCGAGTATACACAAGAAGAAAAAGAGAGGGGGCTGCGGGCAATGATGTGGGCAATGATACACAAGTTAGTTAGGCATATGGCACGTGGCTGGGGAATAACAGAATGTACGGGGGTTAGCTAAGTAGGGGGGGCAGAGAGAGAATAGGATCAGCGAGGAAAATAGAATATTGTGACAGAGAGAAGTTTTTCTCCTTGAGGAGCTTCTTCAGCTCTGGTTAGAAGGTGCTCTAGTGAATCACCTTGTAATACTCGTATACTGTCTCTACTATTAATCATCAATACAGTAAATCTCTAGCTTGTTCAGCTAGAGTCCTATCACGCTTCACCTAAAAGTGGGACTAACAGAGAATATAATTCCTTCTTGGCTTGGACTAAATGGTATTTAACTTTGTTGCCTGAATACGTCTTTGGGTTGAACTGGGGCTTTAGCTTAATCAATATACGGATAGGACTCTAGGCTAGTATCTGTCACATTCATGTGTACATGTTAAACACTAGGGGCACAAAGCACTTTTTCAGTGAAGAAGACTTGGTGAATTGATCTCGATAATTGCTTCAAAGAATTGATTTTTCTTTCTATTCTCTACTTTCTTTCACCAATGATCTCTAGATTTTTTTGTGTTATTTTTGGGACTGCCTTGGTAACTAAAAAACCACTCTGTAAGTGAAATGACGTAAAGGTTGTGATGTTGCTTGCGAATGTTCCATTTCAAAGCAGAGACACTTTTAGTGCACTCAGTATCTTACTTAGTTCTTTAAAGTACTCTCATTTACAGCTCTACAATGTCCTTGCTGAGCACATATCTTGGTCTTCCCTTCCCTCTTTAACTGTTAAATTGCTGAAGAACTCATTGTTATTTATCTTTGACCTCACTGACGTATATACAAACATCTTTCACATTTATGTTTCATATACTCTCTGGTGAGCTTAATTGTATGCATTGTCTTGGGTTGGTCATGGTGTGCACAAATCCTGAACTTTGAGGAAGTTTGTGCTCAGGAGATGTGCATTATGCATGTGCAGGCCCATGCTCTGATAAAAGTTGCATATAGATGAGTTTCTTGCCCACCACTTGGTAAACTGCGAGTGCTCTCATCACATGCCACTATGTTCATTGCATGGCATGAAAGTGCATTCTGCATCTTCTGGAAAAGGGAAGCTAAACACAGTAGAAGTTACTTTTATTTTGTCAAGTGTCAACCATATTAACTTATATCATTCTTGGAGGATAACAGAAAGGTTCCAGGGGAAAATAAGTTCCTAGGCAAGATTTTATGAAGCTGAAAAGCCTTGTACAATTGCTTGTATTCAGACAGATATATTTTGCATCTTGGAAGCTCTAATGAAAAGTAATGCAAGGACCAGAAATGTGAACTGAAGCAAACATGCACAGTTCTCACAAGTTCAAGATATTTTATCGATGTAAAAGTTCAAGATATTTTATCGATGTATATCGTCATCTGAAATTCTTGTACTTGTAGTCTAAGCATCTAAGAATCATAACTTTGGGCCACATCTAATTGAATAATCTGTCATGATTATTGCAGCTTGTGATGCCAAGACTGAACTGGAGGTGGCTACTTGGATTATCTGCTATTCCGTCATTTGTTTTACTGCTTTTTTACGGTCTTGCACCAGAATCTCCTAGATATCTATACATGAAAGGTAAGAAAACAGAGGCGCATCAAATTCTGGAGAAGATGGCTTCACTTAACCAAACAGAACTGCCTCCTGGGATTTTTGTTTCTTCCAAAGCAGAGAAAGTGGATGGAGAATCCCTTCCATCAGAACATACACCTTTACTCTCGTCAACCAGGAAAAAAATTTCTGTGATCAAATCAGGCTTCTCATCTTTTTTCATGCTTTTTTCATCAAAGTTAATCTCCACAACACTTCTTCTATGGATATTATTCTTCGGACATAGCTTCTCTTACTATGGCATCATCTTGCTTACTTCTGAGCTAAGTGCTGCCCAAAGTGAATGCGGGTCAACTATATTGCATTCTCAATATCTCCAGAGTTATAGCCTCTATATAAAAGTGCTCCTAACTAGTATCGCAGGTATGATCTGTCTTCCCTTTTTCGTATTGAAAATTTAGAATTGATGCACATCATGGTCTTTGTACTTGTTAAGAATAAACACCTCTGAGCATTGCTAGTTGGCCTCTTATAAATTCTGCAGAGGCTCCTGGACTTCTTCTTTCTGCACTAATGGTGGATAAGCTTGGTCGCAAGCTTTCAATGGGAATCATGTTAAGCTTATCTTCATTGTTCCTCTTACCACTGGTTTTGGGTCAATCGGGGATTATGACAACGGCATTGTTGTTTGGTGCTCGCATGTGTTCCATAGGATCATTTACGGTAGCCTGTATATATGCCCCAGAAGTAAGCTTCCTGACAAGGTTTCATTTAACTATTCAGAGAATTCTTAATTGCGTCTAAATAATTTATTTGTCTTGGATTTGGCTTCATCTTTCCACAGTTATATCCAACCTCTGTGAGGACAACGGGTTCTGGTGTAGCCAATGCTATGGGTAGAATTGGTGGCATGTTGTGCCCTGTTGTTGCAGTAGGATTGGTGACTAGTTGCCATCTTAAGGAAGCTATTTTCCTCTTCGAGGCTGTAATCGCTAGTACGGCAATTTGCATTCTGCTCTTCAAAGTTGAAACAAAGGGACGGGAATTGAGTGAGACACTAGCTGAATCAGATCCAAAAGCTGATGTTTCGGGAGGACTTTGAAAATCGTTTTTGCTCTGTGTATTGTGAAGAGTAAAATCGATTTATGGTCATTTTGTTACGTTTACAATGTTGTAGCAGTAACTGTACCGGCTTGTACTCGATCAATTAACAAAAGATCTATATCTCTTCCTTGTTGGTATGAATTTATTGGTAGTTTCTTTTTGGTGAGTTAGTGTGAGTTTTACCTGGATGGATTGTATCGTATACTATTGTAAGACGAAACAGATAAAGAAATGGTAATACAAGATACATTATGTAAACACAATTTAGCATTTCATCAGCTAGTATGAAAATATAGATGGATATTTGCAGGCTTCACTTGTCCATTTCCTCCAGTTTGTCTGAAAGTGTAACTCAGTCAGCAGCTACAGGACAGGAAGTTGAAATACATGGAATGGGGAGTTTACGTGTGGAGTTGAATATATGCCACGCTTCTCACTTCTCATTCATTCTACTCGCACTTGTCCTCCAACACCTCCTACTGATTCTCCCTCTTTTGAGCTCATTATTCTACACTTTATAGCTTCCTGCAAATAGATATAGCAACTAATTAAAAGCAAGGAAGATACAGGTAAGTCAGCCGCTTAATTCTACTACATACCACTTCTCATTTTCTCCAGTTCTGATCCTTTTCGACAAATGATAAGTGATTTATCGTCTCCTGATTAGTCTTTTTCCCTTATTGCGGTATCTAGTTCTTCCCCGTCTTCTCCAAGATATTGCATCATCTACTCTTGTATGTCGAATTACAAATACCCTCAAAATTATTTAAACAAGTACAGTTAGTGAACGTAGATTGACTGATAAATGTAGTTTCTTGCGGGTTACAGATGGATACTGAAGGCCCAGTGTCCCTATACACTGTGCGCGTGGCGCTCTTTGCTGTTCGGTTCGGGAAGTTCTAAGGTCTGGTGCTT
This sequence comes from Erythroxylum squamatum, assembly GCA_025629845.1. Taxonomy (NCBI): domain Eukaryota; kingdom Viridiplantae; phylum Streptophyta; class Magnoliopsida; order Malpighiales; family Erythroxylaceae; genus Erythroxylum; species Erythroxylum squamatum. The sequence continues at coordinate 103,353 of JAOTBA010000204.1, forward strand.
ATTTATGCTGGATTTGGCTGGTTTGCTGAAGTGATGGAAATTATGATCCTGTCTTTCGTTGGACCAGTTCCTAAGCCAAAGTGGGTACTTTCCTTAAGCCAAGAAAGTCTGCTAATAAGTGTTGTCTTTGCTGGAATGTTGATAGGAGCATCTTCGTTAGTCTTTTATCGGATAATTATGGAAGGAAGCAAGCAATTTCATTTCACCCTCTTGTGATTCAGACTTGGGTTTCTGAAAAGTAATATACGTGGCTGTTTCAGGAAGGGCTTCCTGGGCATAAACTTGCTAACTAGTGGAGCTGGACTGGTCAGTGCATTTGCTCCTAATTTCAAGTTATTGCGTCCTTTTCGTTTTTTGGTTGGTATTGGCCTGGGTGGGCCTTTTGGATTTTGGAGTTTGTTCCTGTCTCCAACGGAGGCAAGTGGATGGCTTTCTTCTTAGCTTTCTGGACATTTGGAACAATTTCTGAGGCTTCACTTGCATGGGTGTGGGTGTGCTTCTATATATCCTGCTCCTCCTCCAGTACATAGAAATTTGTTGATCCTTTTTCGTTCCTCTCGTTTTGTTAGGAGTCGTTCAAGTTTCTAGGTGAATAACAGCATGAGATATAATGCAGATTGTGATGCCGAGATCAAGTTGGAGGTGGCTACTTGGATCTTCCGCTCTACCATCAACCTGTCTGCTATTAATGTATTGCCTTGTACCAGAATCTCCAAGATATCTATGCCTGAAAGGCTGAGTAGGCGATGCAAATGACATTCTTGAGAAGATAAGCCGTCCTTAACCGGAAAGCACTACATTCTGGATATTGCAATAAAGTATGGCCATGGAGAGGACCCATATCATTCTCGGGCATCCTTCTCCTCATCAACTGGTCCAGAAAGGCTCCTAATTTCATTATTGGATTGCAGTAAATCAGTTTTCTCATCATTCATCACTCGCTTCTCATCAAATTTAATTAGAATAACACTCCTGTGGATATTGTTTTTCGGAACCGCATTCTCGTAATATGGTGTTATCCTGCTGACCTCGGAGCTGAGCGGCAGACGATCCGCATGTGGGTGTGGCTGTCCGCCGCTGTCTTGCGTCTTCACCTCCATAAGCCATAATAGCCTTTACACAGACGTATTCATCACTAGTTTGGCAGGTACCTGATTTTAGCAACTAAAAATTGTACTTCACTAACGCAGAACAAAATTTTACATACTGCGAGTTACTTTACGTCACAAAAACAAACCGCAGAGCTCCCGGGCCTTGTCCTAACAGCAATCGTAGTGGACAAAGTTGGTCGGAAGGTGTCGATGTCGATTATGTTTGCCGTTGGCTTCATAATGCTTTTTTGCGTCCGTCTGCGGTTTTAACAACTGTGCTGTTGTTCGGAGGTCGTATGTGTGCGGTGGGAACAATAACTGTAGCTTCCTTATATGCTCCGGAGGTAAAGTTAATTCCTTTACTTACAGCGACAGAGTTGATTTTGAGTAAATGAAGTTATGGGTTTGACTCTTCTTTCTCGCGTAGTTATATCCAACGTCGGCAAGGACAACTGGTTGTGGGGTTGCAAGCTCATTGAGAAGGATTGGTGGGATGGCGTGCCCTCTTGTGGCGGTTGGATTGGTGACAAGCTGCCGTCTAACAGCTGCTAGCCTGCTATCGTTTTGTTTGAGATTGTAGTAGCCTTTACTGGCCTTTCCCTTCTCGTCTTCCCATTTGATACCAAAGGAAGGAAATTAAGCGACGACGCTGCGTCTTCGTCTCCGAACTGATGCAGTTTGTTACGTACGTTAAATAAATCTTCTTTCTTCTTGATGATGGTTGTAATGGATCTCCATAATGTCCCCCAAGTCCAGAGTAGCCCAACGCAGAACAGCCCTATAACATAAACAAAATACAACTGCAAAATGAAGCATTCATGAGGCCCATATTCCATCAGTTTGAATTTCAAATAGGTTACCGTTAAGTACCACAAAACAACATTCCTTTCCCTCTTTCTATGTATTTGTACATATTATATATATAGAAAGATAGGGTTGTTAGATTTGATAGCTACATTCAGAGTAGACAGAGAAAAAGAAGAGAATGGAGAAGGAGGACAGAGGAAGAAAGAGCGGTGGTGTGTTATCGGTGAAAGAGGAGTACGAGAAGCTGGAGAAGGTTGGTGAAGGTACTTATGGGAAGGTGTACAGAGCAAGAGAGAGGGCGACAGGGAAGATTGTGGCTCTAAAGAAGACTCGTCTCCACGAAGACCAGGAAGGTGTCCCTTCCACTACCCTCCGCGAGGTCTCCATTCTTCGCATGCTCTCCAGAGATCCACATGTCATCCGGTTAAACACCTTTTCCTTTTCAACTAGTAGAAAAATTAGATTTAAAGTATTAGTTAAGTCCAACAACTAGCTTTATCTGATATGATTTATTATTCGAAGGGATTCCGATAACTACCATGTTCTATTCTGTTACTCTTGTTCTTCAGCGTTCTGTACCACCAATTGGGTACTTTCAATTGATTTTCCAGTAGATCAATCTTGGCTGTAAATGTAAATGCCATTTACCAACTGCTCTTGTCTGATCAAGTCCCTAAATCATATTATAATTGCTGCTCATTAGACTGATGGACGTGAAACAAGGACAGAATAAGCAAGGCAACACAGTACTCTACTTGGTTTTTGAGTTCATGGACATGGATCTCAAGAAATATATCCGCAGTTTCCGCCAAACTGGAGAAAACCTTCCTCCTACAAATGTCAAGGTACTCAATAAACTATCCTGTATTATTAATTCCATACAGACATCCATAGATCAACCGAGTTTTGATTCTTTTATACATGCAGAGCTTAATGTATCAACTGTGCAAGGGCGTATCTTTCTGCCATGGTCATGGGATCTTGCACAGGTCCCTTTTGTTTTTTCCTTTACTTTCGTCCCATTATATAATTACAGAGAGCAGATTTGGTTTGTTGCTTAATCCTTGTTTGTTTACTCTTATTCTTCTCAGGGACCTTAAACCTCACAACCTATTGATGGACCGGAAGACAATGATGCTTAAAATAGCAGATCTTGGACTTGCTCGAGCATTTACGCTTCCTATCAAGAAGTACACACACGAGGTACCATTTCTATTGCTACTACGTTCTTCCACAGTACTATGTACTGTTAACTTTCTCAACCAAACTCAATTATCTTTATCATCAAGTGTTGTTGAAGGTTGAATGTTTTTGCTGTTTCAGATATTGACCTTGTGGTACAGGGCCCCTGAAGTCCTTCTGGGGGCTACCCATTACTCAACTGCTGTGGATATGTGGTCCGTTGGTTGCATCTTTGGTACAGATCTCCACTTCCCTCCCAAACTCAAATTGTTTTGGCCAAATTCAGGCTTACTAATTAGTAGTTATCGTTCCTATTTGACTAAATTCAAGCGGAATTGGCTACAAAGCAAGCACTTTTTCCTGGAGATTCTGAACTGCAGCAACTCCTTCATATTTTCAGGTTCAATAACAAAATTTTGACTTTAATTGAATGAAAGCTTCTTTGTTTGCATGACTAATTTTGTTTTCTGTTCTTGCATATTTCTACAACCACTGTATTTTAGGTTGCTGGGCACTCCAAATGAAGAAGTTTGGCCAGGAGTAGGCAATCTGCCCAACTGGCATGAGTATCCTCAATGGACGCCACAGAATCTGTCATCATGTGTCTCTAATCTGGACAAGGATGGGCTAGATCTTCTAGCTGTAAGCTTCTGATTTCTTTCATCTCTTAATTACTGTACTGTAAGCATCTCTTTTCTTTCAAGATTAAACGAGATGTATCTTTTTCTTACTGCATTGTGCAGCAAATGTTGCAGTACGACCCCTCAAAGCGTATATCAGCAAAGAAAGCTATGGAACATCCTTACTTTGATGATCTGGACAAGGCTTATCTTTGAAGAACCAGCAAACTGGAAGTCCCCTCGTTCAGATTCTATTTGCTTGCCTCAAGCACGCTTGAAGTCGTCATGTGTTGCACCATTTTAGGATGGGTTATCTTACCCTCTCGTTTGATGTTGTCTAATGCGGTTTTCCTATATTGCTGTGTAATAGAAATAGAAAAGCTTACGGATTCCGTAACTCGATTTTTAAACATGCGAAAAGACACTCTCAAGGATTTCTATTTCTTACTCGTTTTACTCTAAATTTGCACTCGCTCGTAACTTTGAAAGTGAAATACCAGCGAGGTTCCCTCCAATAGGCAATTGCCAAAACAAAAGGGACGGATTTGTGTAAACGCGCGGCGGAAAATTTCCCTGTTGTTTTAGGGAATAAAAGAGCATGTACATATAAATTAGAAATTTACGAAATAGGACCAAATTTTGTAAGAGAAAAGAAGAACAAGTGAAATTTGTTGTTATTGGCAGATAGGCAGGCACAACTAGGTATTGTATTGGCTCAGTTGTGATTGGAACTGTTCAGAGCCTGAAACCATACGGTGGTTTAATTGATATCGGTGGTATCAATGGACTCAGTCAAATTAGTCATGATCGTGTCTCTGATATTGCAAACGGTTCTTCAACCCGGCGATACACGTAAGGTGAGTTAATTTTGGCCTCTACCTGGCTCCAGGGAAAAGCATCTTCTGCACTGTATATGTCGTACAACATTTAACCATTTCATTTTATAGGTCATGATACGGAGTCATGATCGTGAGGGGGGTCGAGTAACTCTTTCAACCAAGAAGTTAGAACCAGCTCCCGTGAAATTGAAGAACAAAATTAGCAAGAAACGAAATGAAGAAAAAAGCATTTACTGGCGTATAGATAGCAGTAATTGCATTAGAATTTAAGATTGGGGGTGGTGGTTTGATGGTGATTTTTCCATATTCCAAGTAAAAGTTGAAGCCTTGGAAGTTGGAACAGAACATGGCCCCACAGCCTTCTGCAACACTTGCTGTATTTTTAATATAAAACGCCAAAACCAATGACGATGCCTTTTTTTTTTTTTCTATTAATGACTCCTCCTCCCTCCACTACTCACTGCACTTGTAATTTAACATTACATTATTGTTGTACAGACTCCTCAGCGGATTCTTCTCTCTGTCTTTTTGTTTACTTTATTCACTGATCTAATCTAATGGTCCAAGAACCCAACCGTCCCTCTCTCAGCTGATCCGTAGCTTCTTACCACCTCGCTCTTATCTATCCGGTCTTTTATTAAAGTTTCTACCTTTTCCTAATCCTCCTTTATGCATCTTACTGATCTTTTGCGTTTTCATCCTAATCTCTCCTACTCCTGGATGGCTGGCTTTCCTGTCCAAAGCTCTAAACTTGCTCTGTCTTAACTGCCTCTTACTTGCAATCTTTTTGTTTCTTCTTGTATCTGCTAAACCACCCACTTTCCCATTTTCCTTTCCTTGTTCCTACAAAAATAACAAGAAATAAAGGAGGCAACTTTGCTTATCCAAACACTGTGTTGGTTATGGTTATGTTCCTACTTCAGATTTGTATGTGAAGTTTCTGTTTTCAGCGGTAAACAGGAGTTTTGCTTTGTTGTTGTTGCAGACACGTTTCTTAGATCAGCTCTTGTCCTATCTTTTTATTAGCACATCTCGTTCCAAATCATTTTGCGCCCACTGTTGTGTGTAAGGTTTTATTTGCTTCAGCACTAAAAGATTTTCCTTTACTCTACTAGCATAGCCTAACCACATCTTTTTGTGGCATCAACCCAAGTTCTGCAGCACAGGGCTGCAACTATAGTCAGCTTTATTGTGCAGAAACTGGTTGGTAGATTTGAAGCAGATAGAAATGGAAATGTTGTCCAGGGTCATTGGATTACTTGGATTACTGTCAATGGTGAGTGTAGTGAGTGGGATAGGTGCCAACTGGGGCACACAAGCTACCCATTCTCTGCCTCCAGAAACCGTTGTTAAGCTGCTGAGGGAAAATGGGATCCAAAAGGTTAAGCTTTTTGACGCAGACTACGGAACGCTAAATGCTCTTGCCAAGTCTGGTATTGAGGTTATGGTTGGCATCCCAAATGACATGCTCTCCTCTCTGGCTAGCAGCGTCAAGGCTGCTGAGAGATGGGTTTCTAAAAATGTTTCCACGCATATCACCTCCAACAATGTTAATATCAGGTGAGCTTGGAACTTCTTATTATTTTTTGGAAATATAGCACCTGGTTGTTTCTGTTAAGGGACACCGTTTGACCTAGACAGCTTAACCTGTTGTGTGAACTTAATTAGTTTTATATATTTACTAACACACCCTCTCAACTGAAAGCCCTTTGGGCTTGAAACTTGCACGTGCCCACTTTACCTTTTGTTGAATGGTGGTAGTATTTGAACTTACGACCAATTGGTCATAAAGGCTCTGATACCATGTTAAGTGACCGTTTCACGACAATAGCTTAAGCTCTGATACCATGTTAAGTGACCGTTTCACGACAATAGCTTAAGCTGTTGTGTGAGGCTAACTTAATTGATTTTATATATTTATTAACAGTTTCTGCGTTCATTGAAGCTCTTTTGAATCATTTTCTTTGCTAATAGCTATAGTTTCCGTATATAGTTGTGTTAAGAGGGCCTTTTCTAGGAAGATGAGGTTATGACATGGTGCTGGTCCTGCTGGAATCTTAAGACTCCGTAACTATCCTTGCTTACTTTGATGATGAACTGTAGTTCTAACTGCACGGGTTTTTATGTGACTGGCTTTCAACTTCTTTTGATTCTTCTTTGTTATATTACTGGAACAGAACCTTTTCTGAGATTCTTTATCAGCTTCTTTCTTCAAAATTTACTTGTAATTTCGTTGAAACCTTTTTGTAAAATGGATGAATGCTCTGTATGTGTGTATTACCCCACGTAAAGTGATCCAGATTGATCAAGGAATGCCTTCCGCTAAGCATTTGCAATTAGAATTGGAATTAACTGGATGGCTTGTACAGATCATCACGACACTGGATTGTTTTATAGTACTCTCTATTTTTTGTAATGTTCGCACTTGTTAATAATACTCATTTTCTCCCCATCTTTATGGACTATCACTCGTTTTTTGGGTTTATATTATCAATAATAGGGTGATTTATGAGTTTAGTTGATGGCTACCATCCTGAAAATTCCCTGTCCTGCCACGGAACCAAATCCTTGATGATCAGAAGATATATTGTTGAAAAAAATTCTCTTGCTTTTTCACTGGAAGTGCATGATGTATGTAGGATATGCAATTTGGTAACTCGTATGAACTGCATCATTTGGACATCATGTAGTAGTTGGTGCATGTTGACTTATCAACTCATGTTTGTGCAGATATGTAGCAGTTGGGAATGAACCTTTCTTAGAAACGTATAATGGAAGCTACTTGAGAACAACATACCCTGCTCTGCAGAATATCCAGTCTGCCCTGATAAAAGCCGGGCTTAGTAACCAAGTAAAAGTGACAGTTCCACTGAATGCTGATGTGTATGAAAGCTCAACTGGACTCCCATCTGGTGGTGACTTTCGAACTGATATCCACGATCTCATGCTCGCTATTGTCAAGTTCTTGAGTGACAGTGGTTCTCCTTTTACTGTGAATATATATCCTTTCATTAGCCTATACACAGATTCTAACTTCCCAGTTGAATATGCATTCTTCGATGGCAATGCCTCTCCTATAAATGATGGTGGGACGAATTACTACAATATGTTTGATGCCAATCATGACACTCTTGTGCATGCTCTACAAAAGAATGGGTTTGGAAACTTGCCTATAATTATTGGAGAGATCGGCTGGCCTACTGATGGAGATCGGAATGCTAACATCGAATATGCCCGACGATTCAACCAAGGATTTATGTCCCACATTTCAGGTGGCAAAGGAACCCCATTGAGGCCTGGACCTATTGATGCATATTTATTCAGTCTTATTGATGAGGATGCTAAAAGTATTGATCCAGGTAATTTTGAACGCCACTGGGGGATCTTCACTTTTGATGGAATACCCAAATATGCTCTCAACCTTGGTACAACAAATTCGGGAACTTTAATTCCAGCAAGAAATGTCCACTACCAGGAACGCAAATGGTGTGTGATGAGGGCCTCTGCTCATCTTGACGACCCACAAATAGCATCAAGTGTGAGCTACGCATGTGGACTTGCTGACTGCACTAGCCTTGGTTATGGGACGTCTTGTGGAAATCTGGATGCTAAGGGGAATATTTCATATGCCTTCAACAGTTACTTTCAGAGGCAGGATCAGCTTGATAGTGCGTGCAAGTTTCCAAACCTTTCAACAATCACCAAGACCGACCCTTCATTTGGAAATTGTAGATTTGAGATAATGATTGAGCCTTATTATGGAGGGGTAGAAGGGACACTTGGATGCCTCCATAAATCATTAGGCTTGACTACCTGCCTGTTTCTGATTTTGCTGACTATTCTCTGAATCTGTGAGGCTCCTAATTTTCAGAGGTACCGTTTTTCATCAACTATGTTCATTTGCTTTCTAGGATAGATTAATGGAAAGCTACGTGAAATTTTCCATCAACTAGTTGCTATGAAATGACTATGGGAATCAGCAGACCAGAAGTACTTATCGTGCAACTTCATTTGTTTTTCCCTTGCATAAGCAAATACTAGCAGGACACCCAAGTTCTTTGGTTTTCTGTAGCTCTAACAATGTGATTACCAAATGCGAGATGTACAAGTGGGCACAAGGAGCCTCTGTTATTGGAACAAAATGGAAGATTTATTTTGATTGAACTATATATATATAAACATCCTGTTAAAAGGATTGCTGATCTACCTACTTGCGAACCAGAACAAATCGGAACCAGATGCTTAAACTAAATGCCACTGAGCTCGGGAGGAACCTGACTCGACTGCACTGTGTCAACTTGGCAATAGATGCTTAAGACTTGCCAGGTTGAAGAAAGATCCACAAAAACTGCTGTCAAAGTGGTTTGTGAACTGTCAGGCATAAGAGACAATCGTCCAGACACAAAGAGAACCATGTCCATGATTTTGGTCCTATCCTAGTGCAATGGAAGGACCAAAAAATCGAGTCAGGATCATGTCCATCCTAATCTTCCTTACCTTGAGACGTATGCTTTTGAAGCTTTTCTGGTCCATCCCTTGGCCCTGTGCGTTTCGAAGCAGCTGCACGCTCCGTCCCACTATATATATATATATACACAAAATTACAAAAATTGCACGCTTGCCTATTTGAGTTGATGCAGCAAACCATGACAGTCTAGAAAGATGTGTTCAAATCATGGGATTGGCAAATGAAAGTCCTTTGCGTCAAGTGTCCTCAAAGTATACGAGCATGATGATGAAATAATGTTAATAATTGATTATAAACCGCATGCCAATCAAATTATACCCTACCCAGTGTATCCTTTCTACTTTTATTTTTATCCCTATAATTATACAACACAACACCCTCATGTGTTCCTCACTTAGTGTCATCCACTCTCTGATCTCTGCAACTCGATCAATCATATGAACCGCCTGCCTGCCTGCTTCTCTCGCTCTCTATAAGCCTGTACCCTGTATTGTCACCAATTGGCATGTAGGTGAAACATAACCAACTAGACAAATATTTGGCAAATGATGCTTATTATGTGTTTATTTACGCACAAACATGTATATAAATAGGTGGAGTCGAAGGTACGTCTGCACTGTGAGAAATCAGTGCGCAAAGATCAAAGGTGCGTAAACATATACATATATATATCCTGTTAGTTTTGATGCGTGTGCTGCATATAACGAGTCTCTTCCTGTGGTATTGTTGGAAACTGGGAAAGGAGTAAGAAGTGTGGAAGTAGACAGGAGATGAAGTAAGATGAGAGTATTAGTGTTGGGTGATGTAGAGAAGAAAGCTGTGGTGAAGACCGGAAGACGAACCGAAATATTGGAAGCGCCAACTGCAAGTACTGCCATTAGCATTAGGAAGAAAAAGTCATGGGGTTTCGGTGGATCTTCAATGGTTTGGTTTCCCTACTCCGAAAGTCTGATGGGATCTTGGGTTGCTTGCTTCGGTTGGCAGTTGGCACTGCCACTAATTTTTAACTGTTACAGTTGGAACTAATGGTTGATTTGGAAGGAATGAATTATTTGTCAATTCCAATAAAACAAAATAATTTAGAAATGAAAATAGTTAATAATTAATTATTTATTTTATAAAAAGTTGAACTTTGGCACAATGGAAGAATGAAGCGGCGCTAGACCTTTATATAAGCAAGGGAAACTGTGAAAGGGAAATGTTATCTGTTCCGAGTCGGGGCTTACGCAGACACAAGCGCATATCTTCTCCTACTCCTCTCTTACCATTTCCCTTACTTATTTAATTTCCTGTCTTCTGTTGATTTAATCTATATGTGCTTCTCGGCCATTTTCTCTAACGCATGCAGCTTGATGCTTGCTTAATCCACCCATTTTCCTGCTTCTTTTCACTCCTTTTCTGATTGGTGAAGCCAGAAAATGTTGGCTTCTTAATGACCACTTCTATGGTCTTATGCCACAACCTTATCTTTGTTAATCGCTGCCCTCCTTTCAAACCCCTCTCTTCCCATATTTCTTCCAAGTTTTCACTCCCTTTTAGAAGTAACAAACTGGGTTTTTCTGGGTTTGTTCCAAATGCTAAGAAGAAGCACAGTAACCATTCTAAGAGAAGCAGAAGCTGGTGGCAAAGATTCTTTTTTGACGATGATGGGAATTGGCTTGGCTTGAAGGATGAGGATATGATTGAGGACCAAGTTGACGATGAGGAGTTGCCGGAAGAAAATAAGTTCGAGGCGTGGAAGAGGAGAGCAGAGGCCATTGTCGAGTTGAGGGAAGCACAAGAAGAGATGTTGAATGAGGAGAGTAGGAGGTGGGAAGATTGGATTTTAGACGATAATGGCACCGCTAGTGACAATGTCAACGGTTCTTGGTGGACTCCAGAGCTGAATGACAATGGCGGGGTTGGGGGGTCAGTTGAGGACGATCCCTCTGACCTTCTACCTGACAAAAGTTTTGTTGATTCTGTTAGAGATTTCGTTCTTGGCAGGGAAGAGGATGATTTGCTTTATGAAGATCGTGTCTTCCGATATGCTTCCGTTAATTCGGTTAGTGAATTCCACCAAGTATTCCTTAAAGCTTAAATATAGCAACGTGCGTCTGACTTCTCCTGGTGTCTTTAACGAATGTTTGTATCCGAGTCTAGGATTGAGTTGACAGTTTAGACCATCTCTTCCAAGTCTAATCTAGCGTCCCAACTTATGAAGCTGATAATCGCAGAAGTGCACACTGCCATTGCAGAAACACTAAAACGTGCTCATCCATGTCATGATCTGAGCAATAACACTGGATTCTTTCTACTAATTTGCGTTAGGGTTAAGCATAAGTTAATCACAGTACCCAATTTGAGCAAAATTAACACCTTATGTTCCATAACTGTTGCTTGGTTATAAATCTCTAGCTTATAAAGAACCCAAGTTACTTTATTGGCAGCCTGGAGCCGCGTGATGAAATGCTTTGATGAATTAGTTGATTAACTGGAGAACTTCACATTTCTTCTGCTGATTTCTTACACTTTTCTTTGAGTTTCTCGTTGAGAATAATAGAAAAATATCCCTTTTGGTGAACTTTTAAAAGTTATGAATGAGGAAAATTTGCTGCTATAACTTCTTGGGCCTGTCCTGCTGGATTTAACTATCCTTAAGAAGTTTTATCCATACAGTAATCGAAATAATTTGTTAATGAGTCTTCAATGCACTTTTCAAAGAGCTAGAAAAGTTTCAGTTAGTGTCATGGATGTTGCTTTATTTTAATACCTTAATATTCAACCATGATACAGGCTAAGTTTTTGGCATTACTGATAATCATACCCTGGGCCTTGGACTTTGCAGTTCACGACTATGTTCTCATGCCTTTCTTAGACAGGTAATGGTTTGGAGCATGTGGTATGGCGTTTTAGTGTCTAAATCAATCATATAACTTTTTTTTTTACCTATTGAAAAATCAAATGGAAACTATGATCAGTATCCCTTTAGTACCATACATAATCATATAACAAAAGAAAAATTTGTAATTTTATTGAAATTGCAACTTTTCGGGCGTGCTCCATCCACAGCAGTTTGCATCTAGATTGAGATTAACGATTTGTTTCAACTTTGAGCTCTTTGACGCATGCAATGTTTATCCAGTGAAACTCATGCCGTCATAATTAGTATTGAATTTGAGATTTCAGGCTATGCAATTTGTTGGATATACATGAAGTGTATAGCTGTAGTCTTTTAGCTTAGGAAAACTTTTACTTATGATTATTTCATAGTGAGTTTGACTCAAGGATTAGTGGATTTTGCCTCAAGGTTCACTTAGAGTTCTGCATTTTGACTAACTCCAAGTCTGCATGGATCTTTTTCTTGAACAGATATGTGAAGACTGTACCTCTTGCAGCACAGATGCTTGATGTGAGAAAAACTCAAAAGCTTGAAATGGTTAAGGAATTGAAACTAGAGAAAGCCAGATTAGAGCTTGAGATGGAGATTGGCAAATCCCCTCCCCTTTCTGATGAGGAGGTTTGGTGGGAATTACGGCATAAAGCGTAAGAATACAATATTGTTTGTACTCCTTTGGCTGGCCCATTGTTTTGCATGCTATCTAAAGTAAGATAATTTGCTTTTTTTGTTAAGATTGCAATAGAATCATGAGATATGATCTTATTATCCATCCACAAAGCAAATAAGATGTATTGCTGCATTGAAGAATTGGAAGTAGTGTTCATTCCTTCAACGTGTGTGGCCCTCTAGGAATTTTAATGCCATAATCTCTGTAGAATCACCACCATACTTGAAAATCTATTTGTATGATTCTCTTTACTCTGGACTATTCTACTCTAAAGCTGCTTCTTATCCAAGCTGGACCCTCAGGAGTCTTGCCACAGACCAAGTGAGGATTCCCACTTCAATTAAATTAGCAAATTTTATGATTGGGATGCTCATTGGTTCATGGCTGGGACAATTGAAGCAAAGCTCTCTAGTTGAGGCAATTGAATCCAAGAGTTTTACAATTTAGTCAAGAAACTAACCATTGTTAGTCTTCATTTGGAGTTCATTAAGTAACTAGACTGGTTTTAAAACTATGTAATTTGAGTTCAAATAACTTCAAGAAAGCTTTTGCTGCTGTGTCCCTTAATATGTATATGAGGTGGATGTAACTCTTTTGCCATCTGATGGTTTGTTCCTCAACAGGTTAGACTTACGTGATGAGTGGAGGTTGGAAAACCGTAGAGCATTTGCCAACATATGGTCAGATATGGTGTTTGGGATCTCATTGTTCCTTCTTTTGTGCTTCAATCAGAGTAAAGTGAGTTCCAAGTCAATTTATTCTTGCAGTGCTTTTGTGATAGTTTTAGATGCTTTATATGAGCATGATCCTTTGCATCCTTTGCCACTTGTTGTTAAGAAATCGTAGTATCATGGTAATTTCAGCGGAAACTTTTGGTGTTATTTTGGGCTTATATAGTTTTCCTTTTTGTACCTCGTATATTTCATATGCTTCAACACATGCATTCATCGTAGTACTGAATAAATATACATGTTTCTCTTATCTACTAAATTATTTTTGTGCTTGATTTGAGTGAGGATAAATAAATGGAGGATCACTTCTACTCGTTTTGTAGGCTAAGCCTATCCTCATTCTCAGGGCATAGAAATGAACCCCATATGTTCAAGTTATTGAAAAGAAATGTTTGCTGCTTGGCAATCGTTTGCACGTTCGAATTTCCAAAAAAAAAAAGAAAAGAAAAAAGAATCCTTTGCGCGTTCTTCAAATTTTGCATGCTAAATTTGTTATGTTACTTCTGACAGAATTGTGTTCTAAATTTGTAATTGAACCCTGATTTCTGTATATCTTTTCAATATTTTTGCTGGCTTCATGACTTTCATTTCTTACTCTTGCAGGTAGCTCTGCTGAAATTTACTGGGTATAAACTAATAAACAACATCACTGATACTGGGAAGGCATTTCTAATTATACTTATGACAGACATTTTCTTAGGGTAACATCTGCTGCTATTTTAAAAGTACTCTCGTAATCGTATGCCATCTATTCATTTATCTATATTGCATATTTGTTCAATGGTTCTTTGCCTTAAACTGAGGAGATATCAGTGTATATCCAATTTAAGAGATCTGAATTCCGGGGCATTTTTCATCATAATATCTCAGCTATTATTTCTTTCGCTCAAACTTGTTGATCTCTCTCAGAAGATCTGTAGGATGGAAGGAGAATTTGTTAGGAACCTCTAAGCCAATAGGCTATTGATTAGTATAATATTGATAGTAATCAGTGTACTACACTGCTATTACAAGGTGAATCCGTAGATCACCTCCTATACCAGAGCTGAAAAAGCTCCTTACCAGAGCTGAAGAAGCTACTCAGGGAGAATATGGATTCTCTCTGCCTATTCTCTTACTATTTTCTTCTGCCTATCTTTCTCTTCTATTTTCCTCCCCTTTTTATAAGCCCCCCTCTACATTCTGTTATGCCTAACCGATTAGTCACCTCAGCTGTAACTAATTTCGCCCACTGTCCTTCCACTGGGACACTCTCTTCTCTCTCTCCCGAAGATCCTAAAAAAATACTATAACAATAGAAGCAAACTTAGGCTGTTCAGTCCCTTCTTTATGGATGATCTCCTATTCTTTTGCAAAACTAACTTGGATTCAGTCAAGCTACTCTTCAGCTGCGCCATGTATGCTATTTTGAAAGAAAAGAATTGAGAAATATTCAAAGACCTGAAAGCAGAAGCCTATCTGTCAGAATCTTTTCAATTGGATTAACGAGATTCTGCTTGCTAAAAGGATTAAAACCAAGATGTCTTCAGCCATGACGTCTACTTGGAACATCTGTTGAACTGGTGATTGTCCATCTCGTCTGAAAGTTTTTGAATGAAGTTTTTTCACTGGGTCTGATGTTTAGTTGTTGTGCTTTCACTTATGTTGTTTATCGTATTTCTCCTTATTGAGTAGTGCTGATATGTAGTTTCTCATGTTGGAAGGACACTCCTGTATTTCCAGTTTCTGGTTCTGTTTCCTTATAATTTATTTACTTTCCCCCCAAAGAAAAAAGTTTCTTAGTATTTCCCCAATAAAATGATAGCCAAGTCTTTGGAGTATTATGATGGAATTGAGTATGCTAAAGACTTCAATAGGAAATTACCAATAACTGATCCCTGTCTTCAAACAGTGATATGTGCATGGAAATGAAAGTTTTTGAAAGATCTGTAAATATTTTGCGCTTTACAATGAGAAAAAGGACTTCGACAGGAACACCCAGGTCAAAATCATGTAAGTTCAGGATACTCACTTGCAATTGCAACAACAAAACTTACGATTTACTTAAAAGCATCTCTAATTCAAACCAAAAGACATGAACTTTTCATAGAAGTATGCAAACTAGTAGAAATCAACTGGGAAGAAAAGTGTACCTCCAGGGCTTTAGATGGAAGCAGCCAGTGGTCAGGAACCCTAAGAACTTGAACATAGGCTTCTGGGTCGTATTTATCTTCTTTGCGGCATTTCTGGTTCGACGGAGACTGGGATCGTGAAGCAGTGGACACGTGGAGGTATCGCTTCAGAGAGCTTGCTACTGGGTTGGTAGAAGTAGAACTGGAGATTGGAGAATTCCAGGAAAGCGAAGAAGCCGGAAGCACACAGCTATGGATAATTGATGAAGGAACAATACTACAATCAAAACTTGAAGTAGACAACAAGGACTTCATGGTCTAAATGTTGAAGAATGTACGGAAAAGGACTTTGGTGGTGGCGGGAAAAGTGAGGAGATGGGAATGGGAATATGGGATCGGTTTTGTCCGTTGTTCGGTAAGATCCAAGGATAAGGATAAGGCTTATCCTAGCTGCAACAGAGAACGTTGTCGTTCAATTACTAGATACCTAACATTTTTTTTTGGAGTAAAAGGCGAAAAAAAATATTTATTATAAAAAAATTGCGAAGAGTCAAAGGCAATGTTATGAATTTCGTACCGGCCTCGGTATCGGATTGAGCTTTGGAACGGAACTGTACCGATACCGGTCGGTACCGGGTACCGTTTCGGGATATTTTTTAAATTTATAAAATAGTCCCTAAACTTTTTCAAAATTGCAAAATAGTCCATATTGATATATTATACAGTTGTACTGTATACTTTACTAGTTTACTGTTTACATCAACC
>JAOTBA010000204.1:119614-131700 GCA_025629845.1 Erythroxylum squamatum
CACCTCAGCTGTAACTAACTTCGCCCACTGTCCTTCCACTGGGACACTCTCCTCTCTCTCTCCCAAAGATCCTAACAGAATTCACCTTATCATGCTTTTTATGACATTTTAAGCAGTAGTCTTGTTTGCTAGAGAACCTTGTTCATTCAGTGCGAGTATGCATGCCTGCAGGTATCATTCTGAATCTGGCTGGCAAACCTTGTTGGAGATTGTGGTTGAGCACTATGGTCTTGAAGTTGATCAGTCTGCTATTACCATTTTTATATGCCTGGTTCCAGTAATCATCGATGCATGTGTGAAGCTTTGGGTATGCTATTCACTTTTTCTCGACTTTCCTAACAGTTTTTGTCTAATGTTGCTTATCAAAGAAAAGGAGCTTAAATTGATCACAGCAAAATTCACTTCTCAGCAGATGTTCTATTCTTCTGATTATTGAAAAACATGGATTAGAATTCAAATAAATACTAGTTGGCATTGGGGTTGAACCTGTGAACAGGTACCTTTGGAAGGGACTTCAACTGGAATAGAATCCAAAAAGTTGAACCAACTTAGGAAAACCGTGATGTATTGTGATCACAGATCAACAATATTAAAAAAAGGAACCCTTTTGGGTAGTTTGAACTATACTGAAACCCTATAATTGTGAGAATTGGAACTAAACTAAAAAAAAGTTCCAAATTTGGGTCATACATTATTAACCACTTAACTTAGCAGAGGGCTTCTGCAGTGAAGTCTGTAATGCTACTAGAGATCAAAACATTGCTGAGTCCCATCATCAGGTGAGGTACAGCTGGAGTAGAGGAAGCAAATAGTGAGATTAGGGATAGGTGAAGAGGAAGAACAGAATCAAACTAGTAGTGTAGTATTAATGCCTTGACATCCTTGTTATAGGATAGAATGATGCTGTAATATCATTAAGATTGCTGAAATGCTGTTGAGTTATACATAAAACATAGTTTTGGAATTTTTAAGGGGTTTTGTTAGCATAGCATTTGATGATTGATTTTATATTATATTTATTTAGTTGAAAAAGCTAATGATGTATTTGATTGGTGTCTTTACAGTTGTTTAAATTCCTACCAAGATTATCTCCGAGGGTGGCCAACATTTTTAGAGAAATGAAGCGTCACTAAGAAAGTAAATTTACCAAAATTCATAAGGATTTCAATTGGAGCATTATCTGTATTTATATTTGCATTGCCAACCATTATTTTTATTTTCCCTTACCATAGGAGGGAGGCGTAGAAAAATCAGCTGTCTTTTTGCCCCTTGTTCCTATATTTGTTACTTCTTGTTGTTATTGTTGAAGTATAGTTTCAGGAAAAAAGAAATCTACATTGTTTCGTTAGCATAAAATTGTATTAGGGTTTAGGAAAGAGGTAATGATGTACTTGTGATTAATAAGGGATGAAAAGAAGAACCTGTCCCTTTTAAGAATATTTTGTCACTTTTCTTTGAATTTAAGATTTTTGTGAGCGCTGAAGGGATTGTAATGCTTGAACCACAAACCATGAAAAATTCAGTAGCACTAAATACAATTCCAGAACCAGAATTTGGGAGAGCTGCGTTGACTAAAGGTGAGCAGAATAGAACAGAGGAAAAGGAAAAGGAACAGCAAAGAACAAAAGAATAGGAATACTTGTACAACTAACTGAGTTCTTAATACCAATGGAACCAGAGTTGCGAAAGGATCAGTGGCAAACAAGCATGTCAAAATAATGTGCATTCATGATTTGCATGGAGGAGGTAATCACAGGACCGATAGAAGAGTTGAGAAGAGTGTTTGTTACCTTGAGCATTTCTCTTCAATCAATCTTGCTTGGAGATCATCGGCAGCTTTCAATATCAATAGGCCTATCTACGGCTATGCAAGCTGCAATTTTTTTTCTTATCCATGAAGGATATGAATGCTGCTGTTTAAAGTCATCTGTACTTCACATTTTGGCCTGTAATCGTGGATAGTTTAAAGTTGACTACAGCTTTTTATGTCACTCGTTCAAACAAACTAATTGAACAGCATCCTCCTTTTATATGAAAAGAAATCAACACGTAAATGAGTAATGGATTTGTATCACTCAATTTATAACGAATTGTGCATGAATCCCTCGGGATTAGCATTTGGATGAACTAACATTTGAGATAAAACTTGCTTGCTAGGGTGCCTACATGGAACTCCAGTAGCCAAGTAAGTACTTCCATTCATCCTATTTCCGATATTTACACTCCTCAGAAAGGTCTCCCGTGCACTATGACAATATATGACGGGGCAAGAAAACTTTCAACACCGGGGCTTTGGAAGACATTCTAATGGTGTCCCCGTATCCAACTGAATGGACTACGTGAGAACCATCAATGTATATTTTACCCTTCTCAGAAAACCATGACACCTCCATATACTGATCAGATTTCACCAATCCATGCATTAGGCCAGAGATGACAGATCCTGAAGATATGGGCTCTCTAACCATATATTGGAGGTCCTCTGACAGTATCGGCATTGCGAATCCACCTGCAGAAAGCGTTGCAGCTGTTGAACCAGCAGCACTTGAAACTCTGAGACCACTTGACCGGCAACTTATTAAGGGAGTGCAAGATTCACTATTTTTCAGAAGTCTGATGGCAAGCACTTTAAATATTCAGAACAAGTAATAAAAAGATGCTGTTACAAAACACCAAGGTAATGGATTACTTACTTACTTGAATGAGAACCGGGAAACTGTTGCAGGACATGGATGTGCAATCAATAAATCATTGAGAGCACAAGTAGACAAAAGTCGTGAATTTACAGTCAGTGAAATTCTTGATAATCTAGAAGGAGTTTTCTGATCCTCTAATATATCATCAAGTACCTGTAGATGTGTCCATCACTCAGATAATTCTCGTCGGAAAGTTTCACTACTACAGAACAAGTTGGTACTTCCTAACCATCGGTGGATACAACAGGTAAGAGCTTGTGGAAAGGAGAGGCCAGTAGAATGAACAGATGGATAAAAGGCATCGATGAAGGTTATCAAGAACCAAATTGAATGAATAATAATTCAGACAAAAAGCTCTAACGAGAAAACTGGTTTTAAGTGAAACATTCCTTGTTTCCAAGCCATAATTTCAATTGTTCAAAGTAGTAGGATACCAATTGATGTGATAAATTATGTTTAGAGAAGGTGATCCCAAGGATTGAATACATTATGTATGATAAATCATAAATCAGACAGGTCTTACTTGTTCGAAGTTTTCGACAGTTGCTGCACATAAATACCCCGTGCTCCTGGTAGCATCAAAACCATTCCTGAATTCTTCTACCTACAAAATCAAAGAGCAACGCAGTGAACTGAATGATAGATCAGAATCCATATATTTAGGATGCACGTGGAAAGTGCAGGTCTGAATCTTTCTATTCAACCAACCTCTTCAACTTTTGTTGGATCTGAGTTCACACCCAGAACTGGAATAGAGTCATCAATGAAATGACTAGCTTGCAGAAGAGTGCCATCACCGCCAACAGTGATGACAAAATCAAAATCACGAATGGGTTGGGATAAGTGAGTGCGAAACATAGGCTGCCAATCTACAGATTTCTGGCGCAAAATATTCTGACAAAAGCTAACAGCATCCTTGTGAACCTTACGCCTGTTTTCTAAGTAATTAAAGATCTGCAAAAACAAATACCTCCGCCAGAAGAGAGTAAGTGTACTTCTTAAGCCCAGATGGCGTAAACATAACAGTAACGAGAAGAAAGCTACTACTCTGTTAATCCAACAATACAAAGTAAAGAATATAAAGAGAATGTAACGGTAGATACCCAAGCGCCACATTTTATCGAACACGTTACAAACGTTAACAAGCTTAACATATACAGAGAGACATAAGCAAAGGAAATTGGTTTACCCGAGGATTAGGATTTGCATGTGGAGAGAAGCGCGAGAGGGAGGTAGTAGAAGGGGGAAAAGGGTAAATGTTGAACGGTTTTAGCAGCATCAGCACCCTTCTTCTGCTGCCCATCGCATGCTTTCAACTCGCACTTACTTAGCGTGAAGTAAAAAGATAGCTGCTTCCTATATTCTGTTCTCAAAGCCTATTTCTGACTTTTACCCACCTTTCACTATGTTTTATTTCGCACTTTGGTTGCTTTGAGTGAGTGCCTAGGCACCATTTTGGCTTTAATGGTGCTCAAGCCATGCATACATTTTGCACCACCATTACATCAGACGTAAATGGTCCAAGACTGGCCACAGACAAAGTAGTGAAAAAGAAAGATTATGAATTGAGTCCCATCATCCCAACAAAAGTAATGGAACAAATACTATTGCAATAGAAGACGATTTTGACTTACAAACTCAGCTAAAACTTGTAAAATGAGTTCACACTTGACATGGAACAGAAACAACAGAAGGTTACAAGCTCGAGTATATGAGGGCAGCATGCCTGTTACATTCTCAGGAAAGTGAGTATTATTACTTCGTACAAACAAGTTGCTAGATAACAGTTTTCATTTCCAATAGAATGGAATACATTGAAAAACTTTACTAGAAAGCACCAAAAGGATAATGGTTCTTTTCAAGACATCATGCTTAATTTTTTGCAGGAGCACCACTTCTTCAACTCTTCAGTCGTTCATGTTCCAATTGCATCTGTGCTGTGGTGCCAAGCTCATGTTGAGCACAAACAAAGTTTCCATTCCATGGATACAGTAACTGTTGCTTGCACCTCTATGCCCTCACTTTAACTGAGTTGTATACTTCTATGTATTTCTCGGCCATTTTGTGCCAACTATTGTCGATATCAAGAACCTTTCGCACAATGTCATTCCACTCCCTTGGTTCTGCTTAAGAATATTACGAATAAATGCGAAAAGCTGTCAAGCTAACATCTTCAGTAAGCAGCTACGGTTCAGTTAATGGAAATGGTAATCAATTGCTGAACTTACTGTCTCTATAGTAAGCAAATGCACGGTCAAGAGCCGAATTCAAAGATCCTTCATCAATTCCTTCGAAAACAAACCTGACCAAATTCAACTAATATTAGATATTTACTATCGAGGTCCATCTTAACTTCTAAGAAAAATGACATCGGTTCATCATGTCATGAAACAGCTCTAAAAGATTGGGCAGGCCAAATCTGCTACGTCAACTTTTAATGATATAAACTACACAGAAAATTTAAAACCATGTTACCCATTAGCCATGTTTTGGTTTGACTGGTCATCCAAGTCAAAGACTGTGTCTGCAAGGCCACCAGTCTTTCTAACAACCGGAACCTGAAACAATCACCATGTCTTAAATGAGATCATCTCCTTGTTTCAGCAATACATTGAACTCATCTAGAGTATTCAAACCATAGACCTAAGTGGAAACGCAGAAATGATATCAAGTCAGCAATTTATATTGTTCAAACAGTTGCAGATGAGGAAGGAATCTTAGGCCACTTTGTAGCTACACTGACGCATTCACAAGTTACAAGCATCTAAACTTTAGACTTCAAAAACATGTCTCATTAATTCAACAGTCCCGACCATCAAGAAGATAAGGTAAGCTTAAGAGTAAATCATCATAACACTTCAGCTACAAAGTTTCATTGTACATACTGCACCGTATCGCATGCCAATCATTTGGGAAAGTCCACAAGGTTCGTATATGGAAGGAACTAGCACGATGTCTGCTGCAGCATAAAGCATATGGGATAACTCCTCGCTGAATGGAAAATAAGCCAAAATTAAGACAAACTTGTGTCAGCTTATGGACTAAAAAATTTCTCTAGATTTTGTCATATATGCTTTAGAAGTCTCCTTAAAGACTAGAGGTACACACAATTAGAAGAAAAGAAAATAAAAAACATAAAGAAGTTAAAAAGATTCAGGAATTATGAAAGCAGTTGCAGTTCTATCAAGATGATTTACCTATACAACGATAGGATACGAATGTTGGGACCTTGATTACGCTGCAAAATATAGCCATATGCACAGGTGCATGTTAGCTTACAGCATACTGTTCATAATGATTCTATAGCAGATTTAAGGATAAGGTAGACAAGAAGATATTAAGAGCAATAAAGAGAAAATAGACAAATCAGAAGGAACATTCCACATGTTAACCCACACAGAAGGTGCCTATTATCACTGACAGTCTTGTTAACATCACATATGGAGTTCAAAAAAGACAGCAGACTCGAAAGTATGTAAAGATATAAAAGAGAATAGCCATAAATGCCTTACCGTATCAGCAAGATGCTTGAATTCTCCTTCTACACGTGCATCTGAAGCTTTCCCAAGGACAACCATCTGTCCACCCTACATATACACATATATACACATATACCAATTGAGAAACTGCAAATAAAGAACAATGCATCAAGCTCGAGATATTTTCACAAAGAGCATATGAATTAAAGATAGAAATGGAAAAATTTGTTTACCATATTTGGTGCACGAAATTAGTTGAAATGACAAGTAGAAGCCATCACAGAATTGGCTTCATCAGTGGAAAATATACATGAACATCAACAAAATAGAATAATGCAAGAGGGCTTAACTATTAATCATTTTATGTAGTTCATCACAAGCATTGATTCAACACTATTACCTCAGGGTATGAACATTACTAAGCTCCAAAGCTTTTTATGCCATCAAATACATAGAAAAATTAATTTCATGACATGGCCTCAAAGAAAAGGGGTGATAACGAGATATTCAAGTGAAAGAATAGGGACAACTTCAATTGCCTCTTAAATGATGTTTTAACAGCTATCTAATTCATAACTTCTCTATGTTCTAATGTTCTACATGAATACTAAATTGGATGATCTGACTAATTATATCAGCCAGGTGAAATAATAGTTAGTCGTTGAATCTTTATTAGCAAGAGGGGCTATGAAGAAGAAAACTGAGAAGGAAAGCAATTATATGTAAACATTTTACTCGATAATAGGAGAGTTCACATACGAGTTCTGCAACACGCTTAATAGCATGAGTTATCAAGTGAAGACCCTTTTGATGGACCAGTCTCGTGATGCATACAACCAAGGGAACCCTAAATGTCACATCTGACATATGGTTACCCGCTTCAATGCTTTCAGAGGCTAAACCAAGCCCTCTCTGCACATAGTATTTGCAGACCTTCTTGCCCTCCATATTTTGAGCTACATGAAGCAAAAACAGATTAGCAAGAAGTAAACCTAGGAATCAAACCATTGTAATGACTTAAAAGATCACAACTTGCATAAATAATCAAAACAGTTAATGACACAAAAAAAGCAATAAAGGAGCACCGCACCCAAGGAATTTTGTTGAAGAGCGTAAAAGTAGAAGCATTCGTATACTTGTTGTTTGAAGAGATTAACAGCGTTTTATGACAAATAAGGGGGAAAAAAATAGTGACATTACCCCTGAATTTAGCAGGCAAGAAAACATCGGTAGCAGGGTTCCACATTGCAGTATCTATTCCATTTAATATACCAAAGTACCTGTAGAATTAGATAGTCTATGTTTAAAGATGCAAAATGAGTGTCTATTACTAATAGGTGATTAGACTAGAAGCACAGAATAGATTCTGAAACACAATAATTTATTATGGCTTTGCATAATAAACTCAATTGAATCTTCTACTAAGATTGATTGAATTGAACAGAGGAATAGATTACAGGTAAGTAAATGAATAAAATCGAAAAGGATCCAAACATATGGATCCAAACATACTTATCTCGATGTGTTATCAAAGTGCTTGCCAACCATCCGGAGCAAAGAGTCTCCTTCAGATATGTTGGAGACACTGTACTGAAAAATGTAAGCAGATCAATTAATTTGTAACAAAATATGCATAATAGATTATTACATTCTTAGTATTGATTCACATACGGAAGATTGACAATGTGTTGTCCTGTAAAACAAGGTTTCACCTACATCCAGAAGCATCATACTGGGAAATATGAATAGTTAGTTATGATCTAAGTTGATTATTAGCAATGGTAAAGAAAAGTCCTTTAAAACAAAGTTTCATCTATATCCAGATTGAGAATCGATAATGAAAAGGATGAGTTCATCATTCCTAATATACACTGAAAGAAGCCAGTAAGGGAAATACAATACATATATCTATTAGTAACACAAATTTACTTTTTCCCTTGACCATCTGCATCAAATCAACAATCCATACTCATAACTGTCCTTCATACAATAAATAAGCCTTAAATGATTTCTTGAACTGTTTTATTCCAAGTTTAATATCCATTTTCCTAGGGCAATATATCATGTTTTACCCCCAGAACATATTCATCTCAGTGGAAGTATGTGAGGTCCAGCTACAGACAAAAATAAGTCATATATTAAACCATTAACAAATCATACTGCATTAAAAAACCAGAAAGGCTACTTACACAACTGCATTGCTATAAACTATTCCACCTTTCAATAAGCTCAACCTTTCAGGATTGTGGCCAATAGTTCGATCATCAACTGCCTGCCATGTGAAGAGACCTTAGAACAATAAGTCAGAGCAGGAGCAATATGAAATTTTAACTAGGAATAACTGCTAAATCAGTAAGAGGAGGAAGACAAATATGCAAAAAGTAGTACATATTGACAAAAAGAAAATGATTCTAGAATAATCAGGTTGATCAACTTTCCAACATAGATGAAATATGGTTAACACATAATGTTGACATAATGTCACAGGCCCTAGACCGACAGCTGGTTATGGGACCTTGCAGCTGAATATCAGATAGGTTATGTTTGAGAGACTTCCTCCCTTTATAACCTATCTTGAATGAGGGAATAAGAGCTCGTTAAGAGAGAACTCTTCGATCTCTGGAACTAACAATCAGTCAACAAAAATTCTGCTTGTTTATTCATGCTCTAAAGAGCTGTATTTAAACTATCTTACATCAATCCCTACTTTTCAGCAATAAAAATCTCAACTGAAAGATAAATCAACTTATCAGAATAAAACAAACTCCTAATATTCTGATATCTTATTCAAATAACTTATCTACTCCTTCCTTTCCCCACGTTTGAATATTCAAATAACTTATCTACTCCTTCCTTTGTCCACGTTTGAATTTGCCATGTGCGAATCTCCGGTAAACTTGGTCAGCAGAATCCTGCTGCTCTTGACCCACAACACATAACAAAATCAGACATGGAAATACACATGATGCAGATTTCTTATCTCTTACAAACCACTAATTACAGTTTCAGAGGCTGTCTAGAAAATGTTTTAACCATGCATAACAACATACACACCTTGTCTGTAGTTGCATATACAGATCCGTCAAGACCACTCTTGTTGAGCTGCTCTTGACTGCCAATGAAAAGAAATGAACGGTGAAGAAATAAAAAGTTTCTGACAGTCAAATTTTATTAAAAGATGTCTTATATGAATAACGCATCAAAATCAGTTAAGGGTGACAAAAGTCCAACCCTTTAACTGATATAGTTTCAAGAAGCAACATACATTCGAAAAGATGAAGGTCAATTACTATAGTTCACATTCTAAATCCATACCGTGCAATCTTTTAACTTTAGGAATTAAGGTCCATTAATATTTGATAAAGGCCAATTCACATATGATCTTAAGATGATGGTTGGTGTTAATGTAAACTTTCTATTCGACCTCAGAAATCCAAACTTCCATATGTGAATTACAAATCTAAAATATAAGTTTGTCACAACAATACATATACAAACTTAAAGATGAAAAGAGCTGTAAAATATAAGTTTGTCACAACAATACATATACAAACTTAAAGATGAAGAGAGATGTACTTCCAGAATGATCTATCCACATTAACCAGGCTGATTGGATATTACAAAGATGTCAGCTGTGTCATGCTAAATCATAGCAACATTAACATGCTAAATAAGTCAAAAATGCTAATGCTTTAATAGCCAACCTTGAAAATAATAAACTATAACTGTTCTTTATCTAACCTATTCAGTTTTTACCAACATTTGCTGCATAGGAAGAGTTATTTACAGACAGGAGACTGAAATAACTAACCGGCACTCGCCATAGTGCTCCATATTGTGTATAGTAAACACCATTCTTGGCTTCTGGCAAACAAAGTTATATACTATTAGGCTATCCAAGAATAATGTGTTACCAACTCAGGCCATAAATATCTTGTCGGCAACTACCAAAAAACCATACCTTCAGAGAAAGATATTGGTACATATCCCAGTAAAACAAGGGCAAAGCACCTGTCTGCCATTCATGTACATGAATAACGTCAGGTTGAGTTCCGGTAACCTACAAAGAATGTTGAGTACTGTCAGAAATTTGAAGAAAATGCTTCTGAGAACCAAATTAGTGGACTAAAATGAACTTTTGGAGGGGAAAGTGAAAAGAAAAAAAGACATTTTGAAGAGGTAAAATCAGGAAATGAGTAGTGAAGGTGGTTATCCCAATTTTTGGAATAACAGCTAGAAGATGATGAAATTTTGATGCGTAACTCATTTACAGTGACAAGCAGTTAAAGCTGTTTCTTTTTTCTAAATAATATTTTGATAAATGACACAAAACCTTAAAAAAAGAAAAAGAAACACTAATCTTCCCAGTAGTCTCACCAAGATGATGATGATGATATTACAAACCTGCATCCATTCAAGGCAAGCACGGCTAAAAAACAGATAAGCCTCAAGCTCGTTGTACGAGCCTCCATATACCTGCTGGCCCTTAAAGAATTCGTTTGATGGTTCAATGAAAACAACGGGAATTCCCGATACCACTCCACGATATGCATTAGTAGGAATCCAGTTGCCGTCGTGATATGAATTAAATGTAGTAGTCAGCGCCAAGTCCAGAATTTGGTGTTTCTGAATGCACTGATAAAAAGGAAGCATGATGTCGACACTATGACCCCGAGACAGACATGCACGAGCAAGTCCGGTGACAACATCTCCAAGACCACCGACTTTCGCTATGGGAGCCATCTCGGCTGTGACGTGAATTACGTGCACGACATCAGAATCCTTGATGCTGGGGATGTCATCGGAAACGACATTCCATTTTTTTGGGAACTCCCTTTCCCAAAAAGGGATCTCATCATTTGGAGAAGGCCAGTCAATCTGTTGAGTCGACGCAAGTACCTCCACCTGTGACTGTGATATGGAAAAGCTAAAGTCCGGTGCTTGCAGATTTCTTGAGAAAGGTATGAAATTGTTCTTGCTAAGAAAGCGTAACAGAGCACATCAGTATATATATGTATATAGATAAGAGTACAATACCTTGACTGAGAGACGGGTGCGATAAACTAGTGAATGGAAGTTGAAAGCTGAAGAGAAGAGCTTCGGGTGGGGTTGGAGGTGGAGATGAAGATTGTGACGGCGCAAATTGCCCATTCTCTTCCTTATTTGAACAACTCCATAGTTGGTTGAATTCAACAAAAATCCGCTCGCCATCACAGCAAGTTTGATCCTTTATCTTACCTATGTTTCGATTGGCCTCCTCCGCTTGCTTATGTTATGTTATGTTAATTACTCATTACAAGAAGAGTCATAATTTTAGTTCCAAAAAAAAGAGTCATCATTCATAGGCGTGATTGAAATTACTCTCCCCCATCCCTTTCTGGGAATCGGGAAACAGACCCACGACGAGAAACAAACAAGATAACAAAAAGTAAATCTTCAAGACGAGCTTTTCTTGTGATTCGATAGACGGTGGATTAACTCCACTTTGATTCTACGACAGTCCACGTGTCCTCACTTCCGTCAGCAAGATAAGATTATTGTTTTCTTTTTTCCTTCCTTAGAAAACAACATTTGATTAAAAATTTTGAGACAAGACAAGACAAATACAGACTCTTTAGTCCCTCTCTCTTCCCAAAGTCTTATGTTCAGTCCATGTCGTAAGGCACAGCCACGCAAAATCTGAAACGAGCCTTGCGAATGGTGTTCATGATTTCGATCTCTGCACATAAGTGTTAGGAATTTTGAACTCTCAAGCCCACACCCAGCAATGTTTAATAGATAAAAATATCATAAAATAATAACACAAGAGAATTTACGTGAAAATTTTTAAATTGGAAAAAAATAACGGGTAATAAAAAGAAAATTTACTATGTGAAAAATTCTTACAATCACACAATTTTTCCTCTCAACC
>JAOTBA010000204.1:136240-163490 GCA_025629845.1 Erythroxylum squamatum
GGGCTCTGCCAAAATTTTTGTCGTTTTCCCGTTCGACAGAATACGACAGGGATAAATTAGACAGACGATCCGGACTCCTCTCATTCATGCACTTTCCGTCCTCAAAACTTGCTGTCAACATGTGGGACAATATGCCCTGTGTAGCCGTTGCCTTTCCCTCTCCCAGATCGATCTTTCTTCGCTTGATAATGGCGAGAAGCTCGTTCCTTATAAATTTTGAAGCATTAATGACACGACGAAATGGAGTTCTAGGCAAATCAACGGGGATGGAAATAATTCCTGACGCTAGAGGATAGAAATAGTCGTATAATTTAGAGATGCGATTTGGGTCTTCGAGACTGATAAACAATCGACAAGCCAAACGAAACGTATAGTTCTTTGCAAGATGGAAGACAACAACTTTGTCTTTATTTTCCCATTCAGAAACAAAGTGTTTGCGTGCTATATCATCCATATATAACACTGATATATCGTTAAAGAGCCTCAGGTTTCAAGAACTCAGGAAGCATTTTGCGCATCTTGATCGCTTCTTCTTTGGATGAGGTCTAAAGAGAAGACGGAAAGATCTTATTGACGGAGTCAGGCCACCATGATACTACAAGTCTGTTCTCATCGGAGAATAAGAACTTATGGGCTGTTGCACCGCAAACCACCACAGTTGGCTGGCCGAAAATATTAGTTTTGAAAACTTCTGAAGAATATTTATAATTTGATCAAACACGAACTTCTTAGGTTGGCCTTTCCATCCTGTGGACAAGAACTCTAAGGCTCTCTCCTAAGTAGGGAAGACCAGGTTTGCCTGGAGGAAGATTGGCATGGTTATGTTGAGATCTATGCTTCTCAAATTAGAGATATAGAAAAAGAGAAATCAATGGCACGCAGAGAAGCGGGAGGGTAAGGTAGAAATACTCCATAGTTGATGACCTAAAAAACTTGGTATGCCTTGCAGAAATACTTATGATAATCATATGCAGACAAGAAGAGAATATATGTGATCGATAGAAGAGATGGAACGGCAGCCACTCACGGCGTCTGTTTGCGAACAGATATCAAATAACATGCAGCTTTCCTTCTTCATAAATATCTTTGCGGACAAATCGTCGTCTCTTTCACTGTGTGAACACCGCCACCACTGGTGGACAACCACCATATTTCCTCCATGCATTGATCCAATATACAAGTTTCATTCATCCACAGATTTCTTTTTGGCTATACTGACTTGTTTTTGGATGTCACCAAGCTTAAGAAATTCCCGAGGATGAGGTCCTGAAGTAGCCATAAATGACTAGTAGGAATGCCATGCATGCACGTTAGGCAATCGTAATCACCAAAAACTAGTTCAAAGCTCAACTCTTACTCAAGCATTCACCAAGTTCTTTGTTACACCATGAATGGAGGAGGAGCTACGTGAAGACTAGAGCTGCCCTCGCAGTAGTCCACTACCACCATTCATTTTCTCTGCCCTGGATTACATACACTACTTTCCATTAATTTAGGGTAGCTGAAAACCAAAAACCCATGGACCACTATCTGATCCATTTTATGTTATCACTATAATATATTCTTAAAATGAAAAAGCATTATGTTAGAGATATATATACTCACATTTGATTGCCATATTTAAAAAAATGAAATTAGTCTTATTGTTTTAATGATAAAAATTTTAAATGGACTAATTTTGTAGTATAATTTACATTAACAATTTTTGTTATTAAAAACTAATTAGTTTATTAATTTAGCGAGCTGGTTTTAATATTAAAATTAAAGTAAATTATTTAAGTTTTTTAACTAAACTTCAACTTTTTCTACGGATAAAATAATTTTTCATTCTCTCTTCAAAATACTTAGGTTCTATCACTTTTGACCGATTATATCCGTATGAAAATGTAGCTACCTTAGAAATTTTGATATTAATATTTCAGTAACGTATAAATTTAATTTTATGTCAGACTAATCCTCGTTAACCTCTAAACCTCTTATCTTCAAACATTATATTTTAAATCATTTATAGACTCTTAAAAACTAACTATGAAGTGTGAAAATATATGATTGATTATTTCTGCAATGTTTTACTTTATTACTTTGTAAGCTCATTATATATCTAACGATGTTGTTTAAATAAAATTTAAGATTGAACAATTTATTAATAACATGTCATATTAATTATTATTACATTTCATCAGAAAAAAAGATAGTCTATAAAGTCAGTATTATGTAATTTATTTAGAAATCTGGTTAAATAATTTTAGTACAATATATTATCTTTAACATTATAAAAAGAAAAAGGTCGATTTCTATGAATTCGTGTAGGCTAGGCCTGCAATTATTCATACGAAAACAAAATACATAAGGGTAGGGTAGGCTGGCGAGCGAACTCTCTTGTATATTGTAACATGAAGATCAAGTAGCTTTCGTGATTTAATTATAATGTTTGTCACTTTTTTCATATAAGTTGAAGAATCTTGCTTCAGACTCACTAGTTTCTTTCATAAATCATTTCCAGACACATTCTGCAGATAATATATACATGAAAAAGGAGAACCGTAAAAGTTCGAGCTAATAGTTCATTTGATCATGTTCGATAGTAACTGAAATCCATAGCTCGATGCTTGCTTCTCTAACAGAACCTCTATTAATTCTAAGCTCCTGCGTATGCATCAATATATATATATGCCAAAGCGACCCTAGTCTGAGTGCTCCATTTCCGTCACCCGCGTGGGAACTCCGATCGAGTGGCCCCTCACTTTCCTCTGCAACTGCTTGTTGTTGGCATTTGTAGGTTCTTAAGTTTTGTGATCAATATTCTGGTTGGTTGTGTTATAAGCATAAAAGTAACATCTACCGGCCGGCGGATTGATATATATATAATATAAGGTTGAAAATGCATGCATGCGTGTACCTGATTCAGCTTGTTACTGATTTGTTCTCTAACTTATGAGATTTCTTTAATTATATTTGCAGGACTGATTTGGTCAAGCAGGTAACGGAACAACTAAGTTGTGCATATATTATAATCAGAGACTAAACCTAGCAATTGTGTTAAGATATATATCTTATTATTTAATTTTGAAATTTAACTTAGTCATGTTTAGGTGGGACTCTTTCAAGACAAGCTTGATAAGGTTTAATCCTAATTTGATGAGATTTAGACAGATAGTACTGTTGTGGATGTTGTGAAAGTGGTGTTAGAAAATTTCAACAACTACTGTTGTGCCTCGATCGATATTTTCATGGTTTTGGTGAAGAAATATTTGTACGTGTTGAAATTTTGTTTGCTGCTATATATGTGATGTTACGGTGACACAGTTTTTCTTTGCGATATCGAAGTGGCCCGTCACTTTCCTCTGCAACTGCTTGTGCTGGCCTCTTAACAATGGAACAAGATCTTTCGTTCAATTTTTATGGTGTCTTATTGTGTCCAGTGAATCTTAACTATTTATTTATACGGGTCTCACGTTTATTTATATGGGTCCATACAAAACTCGCATAAATAAATATCTGAAATTCACCGGACACAATAAAACACCATAAAATTGGACAAAAGAATTGGACTCCTTAATAAGTACTCAATGGTCTGGTTAATGGTTGTGTTTTCACTTGTCAGTATAAAAGTAACTTGTAATTATTTTGCAAGGCTGATTTGGTCAAGCAGGAAACGGAACTGCTAAGTTGTGCATATAAATGAGTACTACTACACTTGTGATTTGTCTTAGTCGACCTAGGCTTAGCCTATGATCAAATGTTGAGTAACTGCTAATAAAAGGCATGACATTTGATCAGAGACTAAACCTAGCTGGACTAAGACAAATCACAAGTGTAGTAGTACTCATTTAGTTAGTTCACGTCTTTTCTTAGCAATTACTCAACATTATAAAGCCGTTAGATTGGTTTTACTAATTTTGACATTTTTAATTTATTAAATAATTAGCATTATATGTGACAAAATCATAATTAATATATGTTTTTCGTGTATCATATCACTATTTTTATAACAAATTAAAAATTAAAATATTTTAATACTAATTTTAAATTTTGAATTTATTGTTATAAAATTAAGTTTCTAATTAATTCTTTTTTTTCTCACTAACTTGATATAATTTTGACATTAAATTTTATGAGGAAATAAATCTCACTCAAACAAAAGAGTCTTTATGAAGGTTGTTGACTCCTACAAAGCTCAAATCATGGTTAGGTTCGAGTTTACGTGTCCAAACGCAAAACGTACATAAATGCGTAATAATTACATCTGGCTTTTAACACACAAGCCTGACAGATTATGGAAAGCACAGGGACTGCGGAGGAGACGAATCCGTATCTCTTTTTTTGATATTATTTTATCTTATTCTGAAATTTCAGTCATTTTTTTCGTTAGATTCATATGAATTTTATGCGAGATTTATATAAATAAATAATTAAAATTTATTAAACACAATAAAACATCTTAACATCTGAAGATTTAAACTATGAGAAGAGTTGCTAATTACTCTCGTTCAATTAGCCATTTTGCATAATAAAACACTGAAGTGGTTGAAGAGTCCAAGTCAAGACCTCTCTCTTTACTGGGTGTATCACTTAGCTTCGGCTATAAAGATGGTTACACAACTCTGCATCTTCTGCCACAGCTCGTAAGCTTCTTCGAAATTTCTACTACAACGTACGTACCCTTTGGCGACATTTTCTCTTCTTTTTTTTTTCCCATCTCTCGAAAGGAAAAGAAGGTCACTATATAGATATATATAACCTTCAAGTATTTACTGTTTTTTGGGTGTTGAAATCAACATATATATATATATATAATCAGCTTCTAACAATCAACAATGGTTTCCTTTACTTCTGTTGATTCTTTCTAGAGATGTACAATTACCTAACAACGTTATACAAGTAGTTGACGTATTAATATTGGTGTAAACCAGCTAGAGGATCTTTTTTCCATTTTTGGTTCTTCGTCTTCTTTTTCTTTCGTGTCTCTTCACTCTTCTTCTCCTACGTGTAATCCATAACTAGCTTGCAATATGCATGATGGTATATATACTTTAATGGATATCAGGTTTTATATTTTGCAGTCTATATATACATAATACTAAGCTAAGATTGTGGAGGAAAATCGATCGATAATAGAATGTGGAAGCTAAAGATAGCAGAGGGAGGTCCATGGCTGACAACAACTAATAATCACATAGGACGACAGCATTGGGAGTTCGATCCTGACGCTGGAACTCCTGAAGAACGTGCTCAAGTGGAAAGGGTCCGTCAGGAATTCAAGAAAAATCGGTTTAAAATCAAGCAAAGTTCTGACCTCCTGATGAGGATGCAGGTGATTATTAAATTCATCTGCTGTGATAATACTCTTAAAATTTATGTATAAAATTGACCAATCATATAATACCTAAAACTTCCGATGTTGACAATTTCATTAAACTGTAAAGTCATGTTATAGTTATTATGCATCATCTACCTATCTTAATTTCTGTAAACTTAAACTTCAACTGCAACAAAAATAACACACGCACTTAATTTGTTGCAATTTGATCGTACTTCTTTCAACGAAACTGTTGACTTATGCAGATGAGGAAGGAGAACCCGTGTCCTCCGATACCTCCAGCAGTGAAAGTGAAGGACGAGTTAGAGAAGATAACAGAAGAAGCAGTGGCAACGACACTGAGAAGGGGTATTGGTTTCTTTTCTTCAATTCAGGCGCATGATGGTCACTGGCCTGCCGAATCTGCTGGTCCCCTTTTTTGGATCCAACCCTTGGTAAATTAATTAACTAACTAAACGTACGTACCTGAGTAAATTATCTCTTTTTCAGTATATATATATATAATAATTAATAAAGACCTATCCATCATTAGAGTAAATCCAAATGTTCAATATTTCTTTTTTTAATGCTCATGCAGGTTATGGCATTGTACGTGAGTGGGGGTCTCAACACTGTATTTCCTTCTGAACATCATCAGAAGGAACTCGTACGATATTTGTACAATCATCAAGTATGGTAAATTATGCTATAAAGAATATTGGATATTCTCAAGTATCATCAGTTTGGTGATGCTATTGTTAGTTAAAACCCATTTTAATTAACTATCATTAAAGAACGAAGCTATCATTTTAATTAACTATCATTTTAATTAACGATCATTAAAGAACGAAGATGGCGGGTGGGGGTTTCACATAGAGGGTCCAAGCACAATATTTGGTTCAACTTTTAGCTACATATGCCTGAGATTGCTGGGACAAGGAATGGAAGATGGTGAGGATATGGCTATGGCCAGAGGCAGAAAGTGGATCCTTGACAATGGTGGTCTAGTTGGAATTCCTTCTTGGGGAAAGTTCTGGGTTGCGGTAAGCTTCTCTTCTGTTGGAAAAAAAAACAGAGCTAAACTTTTAATAATCTTCGTTAAACTCAAAATAATGATAATCCTGCTTAATTAACTTTTCTAAACGCTAGCAATTAGCTAGGAGAATAACGTGAGACTCGCTATCCCACAAACTTCACAACTAAAATATTCCAATAACAAACACAACTAATTGACTAAATTTTTTCTAAAATACTGATTTAGATAAACATTACCATATAATTAATAAAAATAATAATTTTGAATCAATTTTCAATGTCTTCTTCGTAAATATCTCCTTCGTATCATACGAGCCATTACTCAGTTTGCTGTTCTTTGGAATCAAGTCAGGTGTCAGAAAATAGTGTATGAATGTATTCTTATCAGAAACAGTGATAATTCCCGTGTAAAAAGAATGGTCGAAGTAAAATGGCATCGATGAGATCCTGTCAATATCTGTACATACTACAAAATACAGATATAGCTAGGTCATAATCACCCAACAACAGCCCAGCAAAATGGAGATATAAATGCACATCCAATCCCCTTATCCAATCCAGGGTCATAAATAAAATACATACCCAATAGAAATCATATATGACTTAAATCTTTATTTCTTGAGTGACTGTTCTTATTTTTGCAGGTACTTGGATTGTACGAGTGGTCAGGTTGTAACCCTCTAAGTCCAGAGTTCTGGCTTCTTCCTCAATCCTTTCCTGTTCATCCAGGTTCGTCAAATCAACAAGTTGTTGCTTTTCTTTTTCTCGATCAATGCATTTTGGTATGTTTGTTGGGGGAGGGGTTACGTAGTTAATAGTACCTAGGAAATAGTAACGTGATGACTGATGATGAGTTTGCGTAGGGTCGACATGTCTGCAACGTAAAGACCACACGTAACCCTTTGAACAGTTAAGTTTCCGTTCCAACTCCAAGACCACACGTAACCCTGTCTTTAAGGAACATTGACTCCGTCGCTAATCTCACCAACCAACCCCTTAGAAACTTATGACCTCTTCTTGACGTTTGATCTTTGACCCATCAAAGAGAAGCAGACAAATAAAGCTGCTTAAGATTTTCATTTATCGCTGTGTACATATGATATGATTATGCAGGAAACATGCTGAGTTACGCACGATTGGTTTACATGCCAATGTCGTATTTATATGGGAAAAGGTTCGTGGGTCCAATCACTGGATTGATTCAATCACTAAGGCAGGAGCTTTACACTGAGCCCTACCACCAAATTAACTGGAATAAGGCTCGGAACACAGTAGCTAAAGTGAGTGATCAGTGGACTTTAGTGTATATATATATATACGTATATTTATAATTAAGAAATATGTTTCAGAAAATCTAAAAATGTTTCAGGAGGACCTTTATTACCCGCATCCTCTAATTCAAGACCTGACTTGGGGCTTTCTGCACTATTTTGTGGAGCCAATATTAACGCGTTGGCCCTTTT
The DNA here is from genome assembly GCA_025629845.1 of Erythroxylum squamatum. Classification (NCBI taxonomy): domain Eukaryota; kingdom Viridiplantae; phylum Streptophyta; class Magnoliopsida; order Malpighiales; family Erythroxylaceae; genus Erythroxylum; species Erythroxylum squamatum. Next base: position 144,038 of record JAOTBA010000204.1, read on the forward strand.
CTATAATAAGGGAAAAGGCACTCAGGACTGCGATGGAGCACATACATTATGAAGATGAGAATAGCAGATATATGTGCATTGGAGCCGTGGAAAAGGTTAAAAAAAAAGAAGATCAATTGGGTTGAAACTTAGCATACAATTGATAAATTACTGAATTAATTCCGTTAATCTGATTGATATAACGATAACGATAATCACTAATAACCATTAAATAGCGATCATATAATTAACTATGTATGAATTGGTGCATGCAGGCTTTATGTCTTATGGCATGCTGGGTGGAAGATCCTAATTCAGAGGCATACAAGCGTCACCTTGCGAGATTGCCAGATTATTATTGGATTGCTGAGGATGGTTTGAAAATTCAGGTGATGTAGCTAAGTAGACAAAATCATAAAAACATGTGAGATAGCTAGATATGTAGCTAACTTAGAGATTTGCAGACTTTTGGATGCCAAACGTGGGATGCAGGTTTTGCAATCCAGGCGATTATGTCAAGTAACCTAAGCCAAGAGTATGGACCAACTCTTCGTAAAGCACATGACTTCGTAAAAGCTTCACAGGTTCTTATATTTTTCTAGTTTAGCTTGCCTGACCTAGAACATGGTTAATATAAACCACTAATAAGTTAATATTATACAATATAATGTATGATATATTGAAGGTCCGGGAAAACCCATCGGGCAATTTCGAAGCAATGTATCGATTCATAAGCAAAGGTTCGTGGACATTCTCAAACCAGGACCATGGTTGGCAAGTATCAGACTGCACTTCTGAGGGACTCAAGGTGCTAAAGTTACATAACAATGTATTACATGTGATGTAATAATAATAACAAGCTTTGACTTGTGTCTGTCTCTGTTCTAATTTTCAGTGCTCACTCTTGCTTTCACAAATGCCTACGGAGCTTGTTGGTGAAAAGATGGAGACTGAACGATTGTATGAAGCTGTTAATGTCATCTTGTCCTTACAAGTAAGAGATGATCGTTAAAATTATATGCAAGCTGAATCCATCATGAACCAACCAACACATGATTATGCTCATCTCTTTGTTATATTTTACGTGCAGAGTAGTAATGGTGGTTTTCCAGCTTGGGAACCGCAAAGAGCATACCGTTGGTTGGAGGTAGGAAGCTACTCTTTTCACTTTTCTCATATTCCTGAATGGTTACTGATGATAGAACACTACATTTTTATTGCAGAAGTTCAATCCAACAGAGGTGTTTGAAGATACTTTAATAGAACGAGAGTAAGATTAGTAAATTGCAGTGTGCTTTAAGTAGGAAAGAAAGACCCTGAACTAATATATGTATATATATATATAAACATAAAAGGTACGTAGAGTGTACGTCCTCAGCGATTCAAGGACTAGCCCTGTTCAGGAAATTTCATCCCTCTCACCGAAGAAAAGAAATAGACGCTGCCATTGCCAGAGGAGCAGAATACATTGAAGATACACAGAATCCTGATGGTTCATGGTAATGTGTATTTTTTATTGATTTACTATTATAAACAAACAAACAGGGTTTGAATTGAATATGTATATATATATATATAACTATAGGTACGGATGTTGGGGAATATGTTACACGTATGGAACATGGTTTGCGGTTGGCGGGTTGGCTTCTTGCGGCAGAAATCACCGCAACAGTCCAACACTAAACAAAGCTCGAGAGTTCTTAATATCAAAGCAGCTCTCTTGTGGTGGATGGGGAGAGAGTTACCTTTCCTCCCAAAACAAGGTATTACACACACACCCACATATCTTCTTCTTCTGTTCTGAATCTGATTGGCATGCATTGTTTAACAGGTATATACAAATCTTAAAGGAGACCGTCCACATCTAGTCCAAACTGCTTGGGCAGTGCTGGCGCTTATTAATGCTGGACAGGTAATTGATTACTCCCCAAGAGAACAAGTTCTTAACTTGAAAACTTTTGATAATTGAGAAGAATGAGAATGGTCACTGCAGGCTGAGATAGATGCAACACCTATTCATAAAGGTGTAAGAGTGTTGATCAATTCACAAATGGATGATGGAGACTTTCCTCAACAGGTAGGTAATTTAGTTACTAACGCTACTACTTCTTATGAATTAAATATCTGATCTTCAAACACAGGAAATGACTGGAGCATTTATGAAGAATTGTGCACTAAACTACGCATCGTACCGAAACATCTTTCCGATATGGGCTCTCGGGGAGTATCGTCGTAAGGTTCTGTATACATAAAGTAGTCAATAATGTGTAAATAAAAACAGGGTATCTGTCCTTCGCACCCTGCACTGTCTGTATATTTGTACCAAGAAAAAAGAAAATTCTGTCAAGATTGTGAAGCCTGTAACGATCTTTAAGTTGTAATATCATGTGAAATGTCATTTAGCAACTCTTTCGCTGTTCTTGAAAACTTTCTGTTCGTCTCAGATGATGAAGATTTTCTTATATATTCTTTATATCAAACTATTTCTCAAAAGGGATTCATGTCGTATGAAGTAACAAAATACGCTCTCAAATTCTAACAATCCAAAATCCGAACTCTATTAAAAGCACAATCCTTTTTCTCTCAACCAAGTAATGTGTGAGAAGCTTATATGAGCTCGAGTTTCCAACTCTTCAGAACTACATAACATCCAAGTCATGATCCAGTTGGTGTAGCTAAAGATATCCATCACACAAGTTCATTACAATCCTGATGGCATAGACGTAGTGATCCCAAATTCACATTACCTTTTAAATGGAAGACAAAAGCTCTTTCTTTCTAAACTTTGAAGTTCACACGACACTCATGGACATGATTTGCTGAGCAAGACTAGGATCTTGTTGCAGAAGCTCTCTCAAGTTATTCTCCAGCTCTGCCATCTGTTTCTCCAAGTATTCTTTTGAGGTCTGCTTAATGTAAAACAGATCAAATTATTTCTGTTGAACCAACATGGAGATCCAAATGTTACATTCAAACGCAGAAGAAAAGCCAGCAGTTCATTTACTAGTATCTCAACAGGTGGCTACTATCAGAACACTACAACCCAACACATTTACGCATCAACTAAATGATGCTTATGGAGATTATTTTGACTAGGATTCCAAGTTTACCAGATCGTAAATGGCATAATTAAGTAATTGATGCAGTATGCATGTAAGTTCAATCAAGTACACACTACATGGTGAATGAAATCCCATATTTGTTGTTTGCAAGGCTTGTAAGGAAAGTAACTTTTAACTGCATACCTGATATATACACTAAGAATTTATAAACCCTCTCATTAAATCTTAGCAAGCCCTCTCATTAAATCTTAGCAAGCGCCTTCCAGACTAGCATTTACACAAAATCTACAGAAAGGTAAACTAAGGAAAGTAGAGAGAAGGCAAATGAGCCAAAAATTCGTTCACCCCATGTACATCTCCATATCTATGCATACAAATACAAAAGCACATGCATTCATTCTATAAGCTTGGGAGTACATACAGAAGAGGGATTTCCATGTAACAGAAAAACAGGATATACCTGTAGAGAGGCTATTGCAGTGTCGCTATCCTTGAGCTTCTGCTCTTGTTCACCCATTAAAACTGATTTTGGCTCCAAGACAAACCTGACCAATGTATGAGAATAAAGATCATTAGAGTTTGTAATTTACGCTAAATAATCAATGAATCATGCTGAAGTTGTATTCTTTCATGTTCTGAACTACTCACGTTCTCCCTGCAAAACAACAAAGAGATGAAAGTCAAAATCCATAACTCATACTCTTCAGATATCATAAACTACGCACCAAGTGATATAGAAAACAGCCTGCGACTCATGATTGGTAAGGACGGAGAATCACGGAAGATCCACCACAAAATTCATGGCAACATACCTATAGCTTTGTAGGTATTTGTATTATCAGGAAGCTGGCGCAGCTCCTCCATAGTTAAGTAAGCACGTTTCTTTTCTCCCTCCTTGGTTCGCATCTGATTTTGCACCTGTGAAACAAGGAGTGATTGGTATAGTTTCGGATAGTAAAAGGATACTGATCCCAAATGTTTGAAATCCAAAACAGACGGAGTGACAGATTCATAGATTGTCAAACCAAGGGCGATGATATAAAGTTTAGTTAACCAAAAGAAAACGAATGAATTGAGAGCACAAAATTGATGAAAAAGGAAGTCATGTAACCTTCTGAAATGTACAGAAGATATAACGAAGACAATGTGCGAAAAGTCGATTCTTACACAGGAAAGGAAACTGAAGAACCGGAGTTCAACACACTCTGGTAGTATGTGGTCTTAAAAACTGTCTTTGATTTTAGGGAAACCATGAAAGATCAAGGCTTTTGAGGCAATTTTGCAAGAAAACCCAAAACTTGGAATCGAAGAAGAAAAAGAAAGGCAATCCCTAGAATTGAAAGTAAAAGAAAGAGAAGTTAAATCACCTACCTGCTTCAATTTTCCAGTAGTCTCTATCATGCGACCTTGAATCTCAAGAAAAGCCTACATCAAAAACAGCCAAAATAAAAAAGACAGATCAACGAGAAAGTGGAAGGAGAAAACACGAAAGAACCTCTATGCAAAGGAAGTTACAGTTCTATTAGCTTCGTCAGCCATTATTAGAGAAAGAAGAAGAAAATAAGAGAAAAGCCTCCAATTGCACAGACGGCGACGGGAAGGAGAAATGGTCACACCCTACTCAAAATTGCTTACTTTGGGTTCTGTACTCGGGAACCCATTTTCAAGCGTAAAACATGAGAAAATGACGTCATAATTCAAATAAAATAATAATAATAATGAGTATATTGACTGTGGACAGTCGTCTCTCTCATTTAGCTGGGGCGTTTTTTGGCGGGACCGATCAAATCAAATCAACAGAAACTGCCATTCCCTCCGTCTCTCAATAATAATCTAATCAGACCCAGGTTCGTTTACATTTATTATGATTTATTATATGGTTTCATGTGGTTATTATAGTGAGCGCGAAAGAAAGATTTGTGCTTGGTGTTGTTGATGAATGGAGATACCTTAAATTCCGGAGTCTAAATTCATGGGAGTCTGTTTTAGCGTTGAACTCTCCCATCATCAATTCAAGGTATGTATCCTCTTTTTTTCGTCATTTGTTGATCTTCGTTTGTTCTTCTACCGAGCTTTTGGGTAAATTTCTTTTCTTTTCTTTTCTTTCTCATAATCTTTTCGTTTAATTCTTTTTCTAATATCATAGCAAACAATGAATTTCAGAATTTCTTACTCAAACAGATTATAGAAACATAATTCTTGTGTGTTTTGAAGCAGGACATGACTGTGATAAATCGCCAAGTAAATTCAACAGGCCAGGTTCATCAGATATCAAAACCATGAGTGCCACCGTATCGTCATCGTCAGTCACCAGGAATGTTACCGATCTCCGTCAAAATTCTGGATACACCAATGTTAACATTTTTACCTACCAGGAGATGACATTGGCAACTAAACATTTCCGACCCGAATTCATTCTTGGTGAGGGCGGTTTCGGTGTTGTTTATAAGGGAATCATAGATCAAACGGTAAGGCTTGGCTATGAGACTACTCATGTTGCCATTAAGGAGCTTAATCCCGATGGCTTACAAGGTGACCGAGAATGGCTGGTATTCATCTCTCTGTTTTTCCCTTTGGTGTTTGTTCTCTTAGATGTTGCGTTGAATTCTGCTGATCTCCGACCGAAAATGCAATTTGTAATTACTATAGCAGTGTTCATTTTGCAGGCAGAAGTTAACTATTTAGGTCAACTGAGACACTCAAATCTTGTGAAGCTTATCGGGTATTGCTGTGAAGATGAACACAGGCTGATAGTCTATGAATACATGGCCAGCGGGAGCCTGGAAAAGCATCTTTTTAGGAGTAAGTGGCTCAAAATCTTAGTGGTTAGGGGTTTGAGTTTTCATTACCATCTTGTTAGATATGAAATTGTAGTTATGCTCATACAGTTTTCGAAAATTTTCAAGTTGAACCCCATGATTGAATGGATCCCCAACAGTTATGTTCAAGAAGTGGTTCTTATTCTTCCTTTTTGTGGTCATGTTTCAGGGGTGGGTTGTACTTTGACTTGGCCAAAGAGAATGAAGATTGCTTTAGATGCAGCAAAAGGCCTTGCTTATCTTCACGGATTAGAAAGATCAGTCATATACCGTGACCTCAAGACAGCAAACATCTTACTTGATGCGGTTTGTTTTTCATTGTTGATGTTAGTTTATTAGTTTTATTGCTATCTTTGTTTCTTCTCTGAATTTGTGGCAACGACATGCAGGATTTCAATGCGAAGCTTTCAGATTTTGGGTTGGCAAAAGACGGTCCAATGGGAGACCAGACTCATGTGTCTACTCGTGTGATGGGCACCTATGGATATGCTGCCCCAGAGTATGTAATGACTGGTGAGAATGTTACAGCAAATAGTATTCAAGTAAACCTGAGGTTTTACAAAACCGATATTAGAAGCTAAGTCTAGTTTCTGTACTATGATCCAACCAGGTCATTTGACAGCTCGAAGTGATGTTTATGGTTTTGGAGTGGTGCTGCTTGAGTTGCTTCTTGGAAGGAGAGCTTTGGACAAGAGCAGGCCTAGTCGTGAACATAACCTTGTTGAATGGGCAAGGCCACTCCTAAACAACAAGAAGATACTAAGGATCATAGATCCAAAAATGGATAGGCAGTACTCAGTGAGAGTAGCAATGAAAGTAGCCACTTTGGCATACCAATGCCTGAGCCAGAACCCAAAAGGGAGACCCCTCATGAGTGAGGTGGTTGAATTGCTTGAGACTGTTCAGACACAGGACGAAAATGCATCATTTAACACTTCTGGGGAAGCTATAAACTTGTATGAAGAATCTGAATCAGAGAGAAAAGTATCCAACTAGAACTAGAAGTAGTAGTCATTCATAGAGAAAGCAGAAACAGAGAGCCTCCTTTGCACTATAGGCAATCCATTTCAGTTCCTCTCCTGATCCTGTATCCCCTTGTGTTGATATGTTTTAATGAATGGAAATCTTGCTGCAGAAAAGTCATGATAACAAGAGATAAAAGAAGACATTTATTTTCATTGTTTTTCTAATTTCCATAATCTGAAATGCAATTAATACATGCAAATTTCAAACTTCAAACAAAAATTCTAGAGTTAAAAACAGAAAGATCTACTGAGAGACAAAATCTCCAAGGCATTTTGATTTACTCATATGATTGTTGTTAAGCTGAAGAAGAAGAAGAAGAAGAAAGCACTCGACAGCGGTATTCTCCCAGAGCCCAAATGGGAAAGATATCGCGATATGCTGAGTAACTTATCATGCAATTCTTATTGAACACTCCCATTATCTCCTGCAACCATAATCAATAATATCAAGTTATTTTCTTCTACTGATCCACCTAAATCCAAGTAATATTTTTTCTATCAACCAACCAACCAACCTGCTGTGGGAAATCACCATTCTCCATTTGAGTGTTGATGAGGTATTTAGCAGCTCTATGCAAGGGGCTTGGGTCTCTCTCAGCCTGCCCAGACTCAATCAGGCTTAGCATTGCCCATGATGTACTGACCACATGGCCTCTGTTCCCTTCCAAATTCGTATACACCTACCATTCATCCCCAAAACAAGCTTTTGAATTAGTATTTAACATATCTCATAGCTCTTTATAAATAGCCTGCCATAATCCACCTCAAAAACCATACTCACCTTGTTTTGACACGAAAGATAACTCTCTCCCCAACCCCCACATTCACACTGTTTTGAGAGTAGAAACTCCACAGCTTTCCTAATACTCCTGCTATTCTTGTACTCCTTCCCTGCTGCCACCAACCCTTTTATCCCGAACCATATGGCATATAAGTAGCATATTCCCCATGACCCATACCTGTTTTTCACATTCAATTTCACCACTTATGTTACCAACTGTGAACCAAACCCACCCCAAAACTACATTTCTTCACCAACTAACCCAAAAATAATATCAATGAAGAATAATATTCTCAGGGAACAGGAGCCAAACCATGAACCATCTTCTTTCTGTATGCTTTCGATATATTTAGCTGCTTTTTGGACGCTCTGTTCTATTTCCTCTCTCCGATGCCCAGGATATAAGTTTTTAAACATTGCCAATGCTTGAATTGCAGCAAAAGTACATTCAACATAACTGCATTTCATACCAATTACAAATTCAGCATTCAGGAGGAGTAGCATATGCCAATATGTACAGAAAACAAAAGCATTTTTCAGTGCATGATCAGACTCAATATGCCAAATGACTTACGGATAGTCAATAACAATGTCTCCAAACGTTTCAGCAGGGTTGATGACCTATAAACAACCCCCAACATAAAAAATAAATAAATAATGTGAAAAATTCACTAAGCTTAATTTTAAGCAGTTCCAAGCATAAAGGTCACGCATCAGATGCTTTTAGCTACTCTGCAGTTTGTAAAACACTTCAAGGATCTCGTTTCTCTGCAGTTATACTCAAAAACAGAGTTTCATTCCTCATGCTGTGCAATCCATACATTGACATATTAAGATACACACAGAGGCTACAGATTGTAACCAGTAGTAGTCACTGATACCAAACAGAATTAAGATAAAACATTTATGCAAGAAGGTTATTTCTCTGAGAGTACCTCCAACCAGCTGTAAGATCTCGAGAGCTCATATGTTGCATAACCACCATCGTCATTCTGCAGCATGAAGAAAATGACTGTCAATCACATAATTTTTTCCCTTGAATAGTGTTATTACGACATATAAGGGAAATAAGACAAAAAATTAACACAAACATGGCGAATCATCCTATAATAGTGTGCAGAACAAAAATCCTGCACCACCCCAAGGACTTCCCGCTTAGGATTTAGGTACTAGCTCACTTTAAGTTACCTGTAAGGAGAGGATCACATTTACACCATCATATAGCCAGTTTGCATCTAATGGTTTCCCAACAATCTCCGGAGATATTTTTGATAATAGAAGGGCAGCCTAAACATGAACAGCTATAATGGGTAAGGAACAAACAAAATAAGCACAAATAGAACTTTAATTTAATGACCCATTACTTTCAATCCTTCAGCTGTGCAATCTGAAATTGGCCATCCATGATCTGCTGTTGAGAAAGGCCATGCACCTTTTGAGATATGACGATACCAATAATTTAGATCTCCAGGACAGTCCTCCGGAACCTTCAAAACAATTAAAAAACAGCTCATCAAAATTTGATATTTAAGAGTTAATAGACCACAAATACAACCTTTCGGAAAATAAGGATCAACAAGGAGAAAAACCTGTGAATTTTTAACAAATGAATGTGCCTTTTTTAGAGTAGGACCATATTCCTCAACAAGATTAGTTGAAATTATAGCTTGAACAGCAAAACAGACGTCCCATGATTGACTTCCATTATAACCCTGCAGAACAACATATCTTTAGAAAGTCTTCCAACATATGTGCCTCTGTCCACCAAATAATTGTGAAAATGCAGTTATAGGGAAGAGAGGCGGCAAACCTGCATTTTCATTCCATCTTCCGCAATCCAAAGGTAATCATATATTCTAGGCAGATGTAATTTGAAAGCTTCAGAGTTAGGATCTTCCACCCAACAGCAGAGCATATTTAACACCTGCATGAGTCCAAAATGTGAACAAACATACAAAAGAGTAAATGCTTCTGTCATACACTTTGGTGATAAGCAGCAATCAAGTTCAATATCTTTCATAACAAATTAAAATTAAAAAAAGAAAAAAGCTGATGGCTTGCAAGAATCTCATCCTGAGAAGGCATCTTAGTAAGCAAGTGTTGAATGATCAGCCACTTGGATGATGTGTGAGTCTGTGTCCAAATTTAAGTGCAAGAAGTTTCCAATAGCAGTTAATTGAGATAGAGACACTTTGGAATGAATACTCACCTTGTTTACTGGTCCTATGCAGATATAGCGAGTATTCTCATCTTCATAGTGTATGTGTTCCATCACAGTGTGAAGAGCCTTTTCTCTTAACTTCTTGCCAGGCCAACGCATTAAAACAGGTTCAACAGCTTTGTCAAGAAATGCTCAAAGTAAATCTTGGACTAGCGGATGCGGATAGTATAAATCTTCCTGCAAAAGAATCACACCCATAGGAAAAAGAAAGAAAATTTCCTGTACACAGGACATCATGTGTACTATGGCGCTATTAATGTAGTTAATAATCAGTCAAAATGTAGCTAAAAGCAATTAACTTCATAATTTTAGACAAACTAAGCATAAAAATGCTTTGTGGTGCTTAATATTTTAAATGGCTTGCATCTGGCACATAAAGCCTATCCAACAGCTTTCATATAGAACTGAAATACTAAATAACCAACCTTTGCACACAGATTGCGTGCTTCATTCCAGTCTACATCATGATATGGGACAGTAAAGAGTTCCTTTCTCAAAGACAAAACAGTTGGTGTGATTGGGCCAACAAATCTCTTTCCATATAAATAAGACTTGGGCAAATAGACCATCCGGCAATGACACCACATCCTTCCTGCAGATGGCGGAAAAGCATATCACCTCCAATTTAGGAAAAAGATAATGAAACTTCAAATATTAAGCCAAGAGTTTGAACGGAACAGATTACAGCCAAGAGAAAGCACACAACTTGATTCTTTCAATCCCCCACTTTTTCTTGCTCTCTCAATACAAAGACATACACAGTTTTACCACTTGAATTCCTTACCACAACACGTAGACAGCTTTATTGCAACAGGGTTTCACACCAGCTCTTCCTAGTTCCTTTAGTTGGATCTTTATCCTAGAACTAAAGTTTACATGCAACACCAATTCAGTATAGCAGCCAAATTAAAGATCATTACTGGTGTCCTTACTAGCTTGAGTCAAGCTATTTTTAGGAACTCTTTTAAATAGAAAATCAACAAAATCCACTCATTAGCATAAGTGATCTGTCATGTTATATGCATCTGTAAGGAATAACTGGAAAAGTAGTTCTAAAGAAACAAGTAGATTAAGTTAAATACCAGGATGGATTGGAAGCAAATAAGGAAGAAGCCATATCTCAGATGGTAGAGGGTTATTCCCGAACCACTCAATACTCCGAGTACCTGTTTTCCAACAAAAAAAGAAAATTTATATTAGACATATCAAACAAGGAGAAAAAGCGTGAACACAAACTACAAATCAATGGTTAAGTAAGGCACGGAACTGAAAGCCACATTTTCCCCCAGGATGTTATACAAGTAGCACCACCATGATTCAAAATCCAATTGAGTCCTCTCTCCATTGCCCCTTCACCACCATTAGCTCCTTCACCAAGCAATCTTAGAGTAACGTATGTCAGTACAGAACCAAACATTGTGCTATGGCTCTCGATGTGCAAACCCCAGCCACCATCTTCATTCTGAAACCAAGCACAAATTCACAAATGTTCACAAAGATACTGAAAAAAAGTTTCTTTCACTTGTTGAGACGAAAAAGAAAAACCTTTGAATAGAAAAACAAGAAAATTTAATCATAACAATAATTAATACCTGATGATTATAGAGGTAACGACAAATCTCCCGTTTATGTTCGTCAGATAGAACGGCGTTCAGAGCACCGGTGATAGACAGAGTAATCACCTAATTTATGAAAGAAAGAATGTATATTAGTTGACTAAGAGGAAGAATGTGATGCCCAAACCATAGAGATATAGTTAAGAAAAGCCAGAATATCCTTGTAATCACCTAATTTTCCTCCTCGTAACGTATAAGCACTAACATAGTGAGAAAGGATAAGAGCGATAGAAACCTGGTGGGGAATAGAATGATCCAAAATCGAATTTCTGGATACAGTTGTTAGAGACTGGAGTATTGACTAACTCGGAGGCCTGAGAATCTTGCACTGCGCAACTGCACTTTATTTTGAAGTTTAGACCATTGACATTCACCCTCTTCCTTCAAGTGATTCTTCTACAAATCCTTGATTATTTCTGGGAATTCTTTTCACTTGCAGCAACTGTAAAAGAAATTGACAAGAACCTGCAGTTTTCCATTTAAGTTGGTCCAACTCGGTTCTAGGGAAAAAACAAATAAAAGATGGAAGCTGCAAAAGGAAATTGAAACATTGTGAATGCCAGCCACAACACCACCAATAATGCTTGAATGCAATTAAGCCTAATTAGGTTATCGGAATAGAGTCCGATATCCCATTGGGCTAACAACACGGACACACAGAAGAGGATATATGGTAGAAAACAACCCAATCGATGCAATAACAAAGGGGATTTAGATTCGAAAAACAGAACCAAAAACCCCGAACAGAGAAATTAGAAGAGAACAACTAGTAAATTCAAGATTGAAGTGGGTAAACAAATTATAAGTATAAGGGGGACGGAACGTACGCTGAGAATTAAGAATGAAAATAGTTGTAGGAAGAAGGGGTGTGCGACCATGCAATGCACAAATTGATAATTTTAGGAATTAGGGTTTCTTTTCGTTTACTAATTTTAAAGAGTAATAATAATAATAAGAGGGTAAGTAATAAGTCATACTCTCTGAGTAAGTGGGTTTCTTTTTCGTTTACTAATTTTAGTCCAATTTTTTTTTTGGCCAAATTTATAAATTACTTAAGCTGGACTCTTTAAAATTAAATATTTTATTGACTTTATTGCAAATTTCGTCCCATAACTTTTGACAAATGGCAAAATAGAACTATTCTTTTTTTGTGGTAATTTAAGGACCACTTCCTTTTAAATATAGCAATTTAAGGACCATTGTTTTTTAAATATAATAATTTCAGGATCACTTCTAAATTTATGCTTAATTTGTGATTTCTTTAATGAAAAGATATTGAAAGTAATATGTGTATATTTCTGTACTAAATAAAAGTTCACTAATTTAATTAACTAAAGGTAAATGAAATATGAAATTACCAAACAATAAATTTTTATTAGATAACTTCTTTCCTCAAATGAAAATATATTTTGAATTATAAAAATTAATATAAATTAAATTATAATAATTAATTATTATAAGAACGAACCTTTAAACTAATTTAAACTATATGGACCGAATCTAAAGAACTCTTTTCATCTTTTCTAAAATACTTAGCGACAAATTATTTTGTTGCTATAAATACTTCTTTAGCAATCATATAATGTGGTTGCTGTAAAGAAGTCATGTAAATTTAGCAACCAAATTTATTGGTTGTTAATGGAAAATTTGAAATACTTGGAGTGACTACTCAATAGTTGGTTGTTAATAATAATTTTCTATAGCGACCATTAAAGTTGTCGCTAAAATTGTTAAGTTTGATCGTTATATTATTATCCATGAATTGTAAGTTTTAGTGACAATCTATAGCCACCAAGTATTGATTAGTCGGTAAAAAATATATGTAACTTATATATTGCAACCAAATAATTTTTGGTTGCATAATGTATATAATTAGCAACCATTTTACTATGGTTGCTGAGAATTTGGTCGCTGAAACCAAATTTTCTTGTAGTGACGTTAAACTTATTTAGGTTGACTTTTATCACTTATAGACTTGTAGTAATTCAATGATTTGAGTAATTAATAGGGCTAAATATATTAGATCTCATGGGATTTAACTCTTTTCATTTTGTACCCTATATTTTAAAATTATTAAATATCTTTTTGTGCTTAATTACTTTTTTTATTCAGATTTTATACCCTTTTGGTTTCTTCATCACACTACTTTTTATCTTTTTAGCTTCTTCTTCCCCTAACTCCACAAAGACTAACACACCCAAAACGAAAAACAATAATCTATATTGAATGCAATTGTGGAAATGATTCCTCCACAGACCCGACCCCGTTCTACTGCTGATAGGTAAATTCCCACTTTTTTCTTTGAAAGAATATGTAGTAAGTATTATTTAGAGATGGGTTCTTGTAAGTTGTAAATTGCAATAGAGCTAGTACAGTTTTAATCTTTACATTCTTTTAGACTTTTAGTGAAGACGAAAGATAAGATTTCTCATTGTAGACGGAAAATCGTAGCATATAAAGTCGTAAAAATGATAATAGGGATAAAAGAAGTACCCTAGATACCCTTATGAATTAAAAGCTAGTTGAAACAAAAAAGGATGTTGTGTACCCTTTGATGTTTTTACTTGTGAGATTAGGTTTGATTTTGCCTATTGCTACTGCATCAGTGGAAAGAGCATTTTTTTGCAGTGAAGATAGTAAAAAATCGCTTGCGCAATCGAATGGAAAATTCTTGAATGAATAACTGTTTGATCACATATATTGAGAAAGATATTTTCAATAATATTGACAATGAGAAAATTTTACAATGATATCAAAATATAAAGACTCGTAGGGAAAGATTGTAATAGGTTATATGTAAAAAGTTCAAAACAATGATGTAATTTTTTGTTTATCAAATATAAAAATATTTGTCAAAAAATATTTGTATCTTTTTCAGTAATACAAGAGTACTTTAAATATTTTGCCCCCACTTAAAGTAATTTCTGGATCCGTCCTAAGTGGAGGTAGGTCAAAATTCAACGTTAGCTGTTGTTAGAAGGTGCATTATTATCTTTACTCGAGCTCTTTCTGAGAAGGATATCGTATTGTCACTATTATACACCTTGACAGTCTGATAAACTTTAAACCTCTTGCCTAAGTTACTGCCTTATTATCTGCGAACACATAAATTAGTTTAAATGGTAGAAGCAGTGGGACGAGCAGAGTGAAGCTACTGTAGGAATGCTGTTGAATTTCAAAGCTTAATGTAACCATTCTTGATCATCCACTCCATGCTCCAATGGTTGTTAACGTTCTTTAAAGTCCAATAAGCCCAACCAAAACTTGCACGCCCGAAAACCTCCAACTGGGCATTAGCAAATCTTTGATAATCCTCTTTTGTTGCTCCTCTAACTTGCCACTCCGCCACCCATTCGCCTACAAACCAGAGACGATCATTTAAACTTGAATGGAAAAAGAAAATCTAGTGCTATGACCATTAGAACACATGTTATGCTATTCCATGGCATGCTTACCAACAAAAGTAAGAGGGCCACTTGAGCTTGTGACATAACTCAACTGCGCTGACCGATTTGTGTTGATGAAGTCAATGTTCTGTTGGACGGTCATAGTATTAAATATAGTGGAGAACAGATTGTAGTAATGGACATCGATCACAGTTCCGCTTAGGCCACTGGCAAGAGGGAAGAACTCTCTGGGTTCAGCTGGACCTAGCCTGTTGGACATCACTACATAAGCTGTAGACGAATGCTTGCGTACAGCATCATATCCTGCTTGATAGTACTTGTTTAGGGCATCTATAGAAGCGCCAGGTGCCAGAGGTTCGTTTATAAGCTGCACCGCATATAGGCTTGAACTCTTTGCATACCTATATTGTGACCAAATCAATAAAAAGAAAAACAATAACTCAAAAGGAATGGCAACAGTTGTTTTCTTTGCAATGTAATACTGATACCTGGCTGTAAGAAAGTCAATTACAACAACTGTTTGTTGTATATTGGCAGCTGTTTGGCCCCATTCTTGAGAACCATCTCTAGTAGAGCTGTGTTCGAATCCGTTCTGTGAGCCAGGGGCTGCATGTAAATCGATTATGATCTTCACACTGTATTTCCTGCAAACAATTGGGAATTCCTATGAAACATATTGTGATGAAACCTGCCTAGCTATTATCGTCATAAATCGGCGACTTGATTGCTTTGAACGAATGATTCCTTATTGAGCTTAGAAAAAGGCATAAAATAATTAGACGTGGAGACAAAACGGAAATGGACATACTCTGCCCATGAAAAGGCATTGTCTAAGGCCTGCAAGGATCCTCCAACATAAGGTCCTGGAGGTGAGTCACCGCTTGCTATCCACCAACCAACAGGTATTCTGGCTGCATTTAGTCCATTTTGGGATATGAACTTAAAGTCGTCTTCAACTATGAACGTGCTCCAGTGTTCCTGATATATGGAAAGAGGTGGACAGTCAACACATTTTGCTATACAAGATTGAATATATTTATATATATATATAGCTGGACCTAGTCTGTTTGCGGATGAATAGAGGTGGACTGTCTAGAACTCACAACCTGTCCTTGTACTGCCAACTCGAAAATAGCATAGCCTGGCACATTCTAATTTTTGGAGGCTAGAAATGCAATTTAAAACCAAACATCCAACATTTGGTATGTTCTTACCCTCATAACTTTTGGGGCTAATTCCAGACCATAACCATTAGTCACTTGAAACTCCCCCTGTAGCCGTCCAGAAATGGTCATCACAAATACGGATGGATCATCATCTTCCCAGTTACTATCCCCTGCATAATCTGCTGTAACCAGAACCTCTGATTTCACCTGCAAAAGGACAGCGATATGACCTTATTCTTTCGCTACCTAGCCTACGGACATACACGCCATAACTTGGCTTTTCCGAATCTATCCACCTTTTAGCTGGGATTCAGACAAGAATTACTGGTGACATGCTAATTTTATTCTAACTTCCATACTATAGACTCGTCGTTTCCAGAGGAATATGCATGACTCGCAGACTGAGACGGGTAGTTTTTTTGTTCCAATTTTAAGGAAAGGCAAGACTGTTCATCGGACCAACAAACGATGGTGTTTAACATGGTAAAACTATTTATTTATATCTACCTGCAAGAATAATCCATTGGATGCTTTGATTCTGACTAGGCTCTCATTATTAGCATTCCTGATAATCTCAAACGTCTCTGTCCTTCCGGGACTGCTGGAAACAGCTACTATGTCAATGCCATTACCGTTGGTGTCTAATCCCACGAAATGTTTGTCAAAGACCCTTAAGTTGAAGATGCTCTGACTGATCCTCCATAACTTCGTAGACAACACATATTTAACTTCTACATTAAGAAAGCTTCTTCACTAGTATTCAATGGAAGTAAGAAGAACCAGAAAAAAGGCAATTACTTTAAATGTCTCCCAGCCAGAGGCTGACGACCGATTGGCTACTATTATAGTTCCACCACCAGCCTCAGCTGCAAGATATTTCCCAACTTTAACTGATTTCAACTGAAGTCCAGTTCCGTCCTAGAAAAGATCGACATTTGTATTTAGAAGAAAAACTAACGCATCCAAAAGAACGTTGACATAAAAGAGAAGTAACGACTCCAATGCACAACCATATACTAACCAAGAAATCTTTGTTGGGGATGCCATTAAAAAGAGAAGGTTTAATCCACCCTTCTGCAACAAGCCAACCACCAAGATTAACTGCTTTGATTTTAAAGCTGGGATTGACTCTTGCATGAGTAAATCTGGACATCAAAACTAAGACACATAAAGCTAGTAGCTCCCTTTTTGGTGTTGTCGCCATTCCTATCTTTTCTCTTCGGCTCGAACTTTCCTTAGGCCCGCATTAACGTGAGAGTGGATGAGAAGTTGCCAAATATATAAAGTGATTGGTGAACTAAAATGGAGGAAGTCAAGATCTAGAAACTCTCACCATTCTGAGGGGTTGAGGGATTCCGTGTCAATCTTAGTTGGCTGATTAGGAAATCCATAATTTTCAGCTCCCCATCAGTTTTTTAAACGAATATTATAATGCAAGCACATGCTCCATTTATGTCAGAGGTGATAGGACCTTGAATTCCATTATCAGGTTTTATGGTTATGTTTATCTCTCCATGTATGGGATTTAAAATTATACCGAGCAATTTATACGTTATCTACAATATTTTGCATCATTCCTTTTTTCTGTTGTATGTCTTCCTTTAGAGTATCAAACTAAATGGTATTTATCTCACTCTCTCAACAAAAAACCTTGAACTCGAGTTCTAGTACCCTGTCAAAAAAAAAGGAATATAAACATGAGATACCCAACTATTTGGGTTGGTATTTTAACAATGAGAGCCATAATCTTTGACTGTCTAACTACCCTTTAAGTTTGTTCTTCGAACTCTGTTTAGTTGACTTTTAAGTTATAGTTGAACTCTTTGTTTTCAAACTGGTCAAATGGATGAATTGGTACACAACAGGCATTTTAATATTTCTAGAATTGAGCCATTGTATATGACTTTTTATGTGAATAATTTGTGGGCGTTGAGAAGTGAAAGTGATCCTTGTACTAATTGGATGGATGGTAAAGCAATATTTTGGCTGCCATCTAGTCAGCCGCGGCAACTACTTGAAAGCTGGACGCTGACTTTCGATGGATTTGGTTTTCACCTCGATTAATTAAAGTAGGGAATGACAAGAATCTCTTCCACCTGAATAGATTATAACTGTTATATTATGGAATAAGCTGAAAAGGAATAAATAATTATTCTAAAATGAATTAGGGTGATGGTTTGGTGTCCGACCAGCCTTGATCCTCAAGTACATCTGGACCCATTTTAATGCTTCAACTAGTGTTATCACACAAAGAAGACAAAGATCGACCTCCAATCCATTATGTTAAACCTGATAGACAACTTGTGTACATCCAGGCCGGTCTTCATTGGGTGTGGTGTAGATGAATTTAATGGATCTATCTCTTAGTGTCCTGAGAATTGGAAGAGTAGTTCTATAGAAAGAACGCCTATGATTATGGAACATCTTCTAGTAGTTTGTGATCTATTCTATTGGCATCTAACTTTTCAAGTTCTATCGGTGGCAATTTTTTCAGGATCTAAATGATAGTAATCTAATCATGGGCTCGATTTGCTACCAATACACAACATCATATGTTGGAATTTGGAAACAATGGATCATTTGGTGGTTATTCACGGTGTAGATAAATTAGACACTTAGGCTTCTTATTTTTCTCATATTAGGTCCAATATTTCCTTCTTGTTGGGAAGGAACATTACTTTTAACATCCCTACTATCATCTTGACAACGGACAAAAGAACTTCTATTATCAATTTTATAATTTAGTCTTTACTTTTTATCTTTCTCATACTGATACTCTTCAAGCAAAGTTTTTATTTGCCATTTCATGTTAGTGTTTACTTTCTTACGAGAGTCAACATTATCTTTGATCCTAGCTAAATGCTTCTTCAATCTTATTATTCCTTCACTTTTTAAATGTTTGTTATAATATAAACAAATGATATAGATCTTTATTCCAAGAACTTATCTAGTAGGAACCGAAGCTGGATCTTCAAATTTCTAAAGCAGCTGAATTATTAAGAGTATTTAAACTTTCATCTATTTATTTATGAAAATATCACTACAAGAAATAGGGCATTTACCGACGGAAATTACCGACAGTAAATATTTGTATTCCGTCGGTAATGTAAAATAGCGACGGAAATTACCGACAGCCTAAGATGTCGTTAAAACGGTTGTCGGTAAATTTACCGACGGACCTAAATTTACAGTCGGTAAATTTACCGACGGAATCTGTCGGTAGTAGTCGATCATTTTACCGACGAAATAAAATTCCGTCGGTAAATAAAATTAATTTTTAAAAAAAAAAAGTTTCCATCATCGTTGACGAGGTGTTCTTCAAGACTCTTCCTTTTATCTTCAGCAGAACTAGTCACAAATTTCTCAACCTCTTTGAG
>JAOTBA010000204.1:164844-180588 GCA_025629845.1 Erythroxylum squamatum
CCTAGTATCTATTCCATATATAAGGTACTATTTCACCATGATACAGGTACGACATTAGAACTCTGACATTATCTGTTCTTAGCTACCTAACCCCTCACAAAAAAGACTGACTTGAGCGTCGGAGGTGCCTTCCGGGAATCAACCATCGGCGTGCCTTTATTTGTTTTGCAGGTATTCAACAGCCAAAATCACACAGAATCATGGATCCGAATAGCAACGTCCAGCATCATCAAATTCAGGCTGAACCAATGTCTAATAGGAAGAGGTCAACTGCTCCAACTCAATCACAGTCACGTGTAGCTCCGCCGTGGCAGGTGGTGGACAAAACCTCCAACGGCCACCAAAATCCCTCCCAAGTCCTGACAGTTATCAGATATACAGATCATACAGTGATGCAGAAATTAACACCACTGGTCCACTAGTCCTGTCGTGTTTATATATATATATATATATATAGAAATAATCAATTAACTATATCCCTATCCGTATCCGTTCACGATAAGAGGTGCTTAACTCCAACTCCAACCAAGATTTGCGATGTGATTGATAACGATGAATGGCCTGAACGTATAAGCTCTTCACTTAAAACTCTCTTTTACACGAATTCTTGAGTTGCATTGTAATTGTCGAAGCCAGACCACCGCACAAATAATATGTAATGCATGAACACTCCTCTGATCCAGGCATCATAGTTTTGAAGTGTATGTTTCATTTCTGATCTACTTAATCACATCACATCAATATGAAATCTTTTTAACAATTAAGTTTCAGCGTTAGTACAGGATGAAGTCGTCTCCTCCGCAATTCCTCTTCTCACCTAACATCCACACATTTAGCAATAAATAAATGGGACAGAGCTAAATGTGTGGTTCTCATGTAACGGCACAGGAATGTGGAACCGACGGCCTCGTGCCTTAACTACAACCTCCAAAACATCTTCTGACAGGTGTGTCAGAACAGTTCAAGCCATGAGGCCATTCTTGACTAAAACAAGTTCATTTCTTTTTCTTTTTTTTTCTGGAATTGAATGGATACCATTTGGATTTTGGAGGGCAATGCCAGAAGTAGGAGATCTTTGCTCAAAGTTTAGTTCAGTCCCTTTCAATTTATCAAATTAATAAGGGAAAGTTAATGTGTTAACATCAACATTGTGACGTGTGAATATATATATACCTGCAGTATATAGTTCAGCCGGGATGCCGGCATTAACTTTTTTCTTCATCACTTCATTGAATTGAAAGACTGTTATTATATTCAATATAAAGCCAAACAACAAGATGATAACTATCCAGCGAGCAACGTAATTACAAGTTTTAGAAACAAAATTGATATTTATATAAGATACTTTATTTAAGTTTTCAAGGATTCTTCCTAAAATGTAGTTAACTTTGTGTTTACATGCATGAATGCAAGCATGAACGTACGTCTAAATCTTATAGTAGGGTGCGACACAAACATAATTAAGTGTTGGCTACTACATTAAGCAAGAGCCTTTGAGATTTTACTCAACTTTTGCAGGCAGAGGATGGCTCCTGGCCTGGTTTTGACTTTCTATTATATGCAAATCCCTTCTGCTATCAGTACAGATCAATCTATGTACAGATCTTTGGCATGTTGAACTCCTTCTGCTATATGCAAATCCCTTCCAACTCTGTTTTGACTTCTGCTATATGCAGATATTGTCTGAAAATTTAACTTGCGCTTAACTTAATCTGGATTCAAGAGTATGGAAAGGTGGCTTGTACCCGAGTTGTAAGATGAACTTGAAGCTTCTGTTCAAGGGATGAACATGGATCAAATTGAGCTTCATGAATTCGTATACGTTGGATGATTTGTAATATGGCACGGACTAACCAGGGGGTACAAAAGCTCTTTTAATCATCATTTGGATCAGAAGTTGAGCCTCTAAAATCCTCTCCCTATGGCAGAGCGCATCAAACAAAATTTGAAATGTGATTGCATTTGGTGTGATGTTCCTACCGAGCATTTCCATCAACAATCTTTTAGCATCATCGATCCTCCCTCTCCTGCAGTGTCCATTTATTAAGATAGTATAGCTAACAACATCAGGTACACAATTCTGGTAAACCATAATATCAAATACTCTTCTGGCATCATCCACTTGGTCTTGCAGACAATATCCTTCCATCAAAGCATTGTAAGTGAAATTGTCAGGCTCTAAACCATTTTGAATCATCTTCAGAATCAAGTTTTTAAGCTCTGAAATCATACCTTCCCTACAAAATGTGTTAACCAATATATTACAGGTGATGATATTTGGAGTTATGTTCCTACCTAGCATGTCATTCCATAACTTGGCTGCAACATCTATCCTCCTTTTCCTGCAGTATCCATTAATCAAGATGTTGTAGGTAACCACACTGGGTGCACAACCCCTATAAATCATGAGATCAAACACTTCTCTAGCCTTTGTCACACGGTTTCGTATACAGTATCCCTGCACGAGAGCATTGTAGGTGAAAGTGGTAGGCTCCAAACCTCTTTTGATCATAATCTCAACCATGTCTTGAGCTTGAAAAACCATCCGTTCTTTGCCTAAAGAATGAATCAAAGTGTTAAATGTGATTGCATCTGGTGTGATGCTCCTATCATCCATTTCATTCAAAATCCTTATCGCTTCATCAATCCTCCTATATTTGCAGCATCCATTGATTAGGATATTGTAACTGACAACAGTTGGAGCACAGCCCTTGTCAGCCATCATATCTAACACTGTTCTAGCTTCATTCATCTGGTTTCTCAAACAAAACCCATGAATCAAAGCATTATAGGTACGAACATCTGGCTCCAAACCCTCTTGAATCATTATCTGAACCAAGTGTTGAGCCTCAGAAATCAACCCCTCTTTGCAGAGCATATCCATGAAGATATTGAATGCCACAACGTCGGGTGCCACATTTGTGATAAGCATTTCAACCCATAGCTTTTCAACTTCATCTATCTTCTTCCTCTTGAAAAGTGTGTCAATAATGGTGGTGAACACCACCACATTCGGGTCGCAACCACTTTGTCTCATCCTTTTGACTAACTGAATGGCTGAGGACGTGTTGCCCATCTTACAAATTCCTTTCACTAGGGCTCCATAGGTATACAAATTGGGACGATAACCATAGTTCACCATGTCACAAAACAAGAAGATTGCTCGAACAAACTGACCCTCCAAAACAAGTCCATTCATGAGAGAAGTGAAAGCGATGGCATTTGGCTCGTACCCAAGTTTGAAAACGTTACCCAGAGCAGAGAAAGCCAAAGTGGTTCGCTTTAAATGGCAGAAGCAATCCAGCAAGATGGTGAAAGTGTAGAGACTAAGCGGAATTCCCAAATGTTGGAGACGTTTAGACAGAGAAATGACAGTGGAGTAATAATTCATTCTGGAGATAGCTGTGAAGAGTTGATTGAAATGGATGATAGAAGGTAGAGGGTGCATTTGAAGCATGTGATTGAACAGAGATAGAGCATCCTCGAGATTTCTAACCAATCTTGAAGAAGAAAAGGCACGCCTCAAAGCTGCTGTAGACATTAAACTCTTAAAAGCACTATTATTTTCTATTCACGCATCTTCTTATTGGTAATCAAACGCTTACCTATATTGACTGATAGATAACAAGAAAAAGTATAGCAGTATGTAGCAGTTGGAGGAGCTCTATACTTTCTGCGAGTGAGAAAGTGGACAAGGAACTGAATGGGCAAAACTTGAGCCAAAATGGAAGTCTCAGCATGAAGAGAAAGAGAGCAGAAGTCTTTGAGACACAAAAACAAACACCTGGTGAGCGATGCAAAGATAATACCACCATTGCTCCCTTTCATCGGTTACAGACTTCACAGAAGCTGCCAAGAAATGCAGAACGTGATTAACTGAGCCGTGAGGAAGAAGTAGTGAGATTGTTTAAGTGGTTTAGGACATAATTTTCTTGACATGGCAGGATCACCTTCGACCGACAAGATCAAATTTTTATGATGCACTTTATTATTTTTCTTATTTGGGCTGTATTCTTTTTGACAGGTATTTGGACTCTGCTTTCACCTGATATTTGGGCTCTGTTACGTAGTTTGACATTACACAGCGTTAGCTTTTCATTCTGACTGGTAAGTTGCAACTTCAAAACCACAATTTTTTTTCCCTCCACAACCCCCCTGTCTCCTCCAGATTTTCCAGGTGAATTGCCAGGTATATCACTTCTGTAATTCATTCAAAGTTCTTGGCATTAGTCAGGAGCTGTACCTTGCTGCTGAATGCTGTTCTCGTTGCTTCACTTAGCTCCTGTTCTGTTCTGTTTGAATCCAAATTTATCTCAGCCTAAAACTTATGAAGGCATTTAATTTTGGACTTTAAGAAAGAATCTTGAATTCCAGTCTTGTAAATCATGTCTTTTGTGACTTGTGAACAGATTTGATGCACTTGTGAACAGATTTGATGCTCGCTCTGGTTCCTCAGGTTTTCCTGTTGCTCTCCTTCGTGTTGTAAATTGTAAACACATTTGTGATTTCTGAGTCGTTTGGCGGGTAACTTCATGACAGATGGTTCGTGTTTTTGTGGGAATATCAATAAGGGAAGCAGAAGAAGGTGCTCTGCATAAATTGCTGAAGCTGATAATTCCAACTTGAAAGTTTTGATTAATATTCTGTAGACAGGTTTCTGATTGACGTTAGTTGATCATGGAATGGTTTAGTTTGAACTAACATTGGTCCTGTAGTTAGTTATGTTAAGATTTTGGATACAGGTTGCAGCAAACAAACAAGTTTTCTTCAACTTCATATTCCAATTTCATAAATCATTTCTTGTAACACTTAGTATAGACCTTATTAAGTGTTCCGGATCATCCATAAAAGGGTAATAAATGAAAGAAATGTGAAATACCTGATTTTGGTTCCATTTCGACTTCCGAAGCAATTTTCATGGCCAAAATGAACTCCAATTGTAACATCCTGTTACGCATTATGTATTTATGATGATATCGTGATTAAGAGATTGTATTTACTGCTCTAACGTGTCATTATTATAGGTTATGTGCGTGTTTTGGTATGTATCCTATAGTAGTGAGATGTTACACCAATCTTTTGAAATTTTCAAGGGAATTATTCACCAAAACGTAACCACCGTCTTTCTACAATTTTCTCAAAATATAAGCGCTCTTAACGGGTCAAAGAATTCATATGCTTACGAATCATATGAGCAACTGAAGAAAATTTAATCTTTATATATAACTTCTATATTGGGTTTTCCCATCACAGGCCCAATATGAGTCCATTTCATACTGATTAGGTTTCATTTTCCTCCCAGACTTCTACCCATTGATATAGATTATTTATTGGATCATTTTATTATCTTTATCGGATCATTTTATTATCTTTATCTATATCAAATTACACAACTTAACTAATAAATTATTAAAAAAAAAAAAAAAAAACGTTATCCAACTTTATTGGGAAATGACTGTCCAACATTTCTACCACCTTTCCCCGTGATTTCGTTTTTTATTCCTGATTATAGTTATCATAATAAGTTCCAGACATCAACAAACTTTGATTTTTGTTCGATAAACTTTTTGCTTTAACCTTACGCATTTGCATTTAGATTCTGGCATGGTAGTTCAACCTGTACTCAATATAAACATCGGATCTTGGGACCTTGTAAGGTGGCGACAGGTCATGCAGGCAGATTTTACGTTCCAATATGGAAGATTCCTGATGTGGGAGGAACCTTACAGAAAATCACATCCAAATCTGCAGTAAATGGATGAATTCTCAGAATCTTGAATGTCAATACATGTGTGGGATAAGGTGATGTGAAGAGAAGAATGTGAATAAATAGAAAAGAACTCAGAGGCAAACCTGAAATATCTCATCCTTGACTAAACCTTCCATGGGAGAGCCAAAAAAACAGGGACTTTGTCAACGCTGCATACACCATCTTCCTGAATTGTGAAAGAAACCACCTTACCCTTGTACCCTATTCTTAGCACAAACCCATTTTCTCTCTTTTTCTTTCTCCAATTTTCTAAATTTCAATGCCATAAAAATTTCACCACCAACCCACCTTTCTCTCTACCTCCCCACCACTACCCGAAGAGCGCCCGTTTTGTGCCATATTATAGTCCCTGTCGAACACCGTTATGCCTGTAAAGGGCGCGCACGCCGCCCCACTAGTGCGCGTACCACCCAACACGAATAACAACATCACCACCACAAGAACAACAACAATGGCTTTCAAAGAAAAGAACTTTACGTCCATCCTTATCTTTTTCCTCCTTTCCTCTTTCCATTTCGTTATCTCTTCTGGTAAGACCAACTCCGAGATTCTCCTTAAGTTGAAGAGTTCGTTGTCCAATCCACCGGCATTAAGCAGTTGGAATGAAAAGACTGCGCCTTGCAATGTAGATGCTGCCAATTGGGTTGGTGTGCGTTGTACCAACAATTCTGTTTGGGGTTTACAGCTTGAGAACATGGGATTATCAGGTAAGCTAGACGTTGAAATACTCAAGGATTTGCCTGATCTGAGAACTCTGAGCTTCATGAGCAATACCCTTGATGGTCCTTTGCCGGTGTTCAAGGCACTGGGTGCATTGAGATCGATTTATCTCTCTAACAATCGTTTCTCCGGGGAGATTCCGGGGGATGCTTTTGAGGGTATGTTAAAGTTGAAGAAACTGAATTTGGCAAACAATGGCTTAAAAGGTGGCATTCCTTCATCGTTGGCTTCCTTGCCAAAGCTTCTGGAGTTGAGGCTTGAGGGGAACCAGTTCAGTGGGCACCTACCAAATTTTGGTCAAAAGTTTACATCTTTCAATGTGTCAAATAATGAGTTCGTTGGACGGATTCCGCCGAGCCTTAGCACGCTGAAAGATAGCTCTTTTGCTGGTGAGTCTTAAACGATTTATGGTTGTTGTACCTTTAGTGTAATTATTCATACATCTCTATGACACTGTTGGAGGGAGCAGCAGGTTTTCTGGAGCTATCTTCGTGATCTAGGTTAAAACAATCCTTTACGGCTACCACTCTCATATGTATATTAATGTTAGATGAACAATCATATGACATATTGCAGATTGTCTGCAGACGAAACATATAGAAAGCTTTTATCTTTTGCATTAACTGATGAATTGAGATGGCATAGAACTGAAGAAGAGATTACATTTGGCTCCATGATGAAGCAATTGCATCTTCAACTAATTCTGTTAGTTAGTCGCTTGTCGAGACATTGAGACAGCACATTGAATATGGCCGTGGACTTCCATGAAAAATTCTCATTAGAAGTACTATTCTGACATTAATGGCACTACTTGCGGGACTTTGCTCAATCTTTTAAAAGGTTTAAGCTATTTGCTCCAGCATAACAATCTAGGCAACGAACATTAATTTCGTGTTTAATTCTTTATCTGGTTGTTAGGCAACAGAGCTCTATGTGGACAACCATTGCAAAAATGTGCCGATGGTTCAAGAAAGCCTTCAATAGCTAGCATCGTGGTTGTATCTATAGTTGTGGTGGTAGCACTAGTTGCTATAATTGCAGCTGGAGTAATTCTTCTTCGTCGAAGGAACCAAGCACCCGAATCAGTCGAAGCATCAGCATCATCAGACTTGCAGAAGAAAACAGGTTATAAGGGAGCAGAGCAAGGGTTATGTTCCTCACCCGACCACTCAGGAAGCAGCAGGAGAGCTGAGCCCACAAAGTTGTCATTTGTGAGGGATGATAGGGAGAAGTTTGATTTGCCAGACTTGTTAAAGGCCTCAGCTGAGATACTAGGTAGTGGTTGCTTTGGATCTTCTTACAAGGCTGCCCTCTCAAGCGGAGCAAAGATGGTAGTTAAGAGGTTTAAACAAATGAACAATGTTGGCAGAGAAGAATTTCAAGAGCATATGAGGAGGTTAGGAAGGTTGACGCATCCCAATTTACTTCCACTCGTTGCATATTATTACAGAAAAGAGGAGAAGCTCTTGGTTAGTGACTTTATTGAGAATGGCAGCTTGGCAGTCAATCTTCATGGTATTGTTCTGATCCCATTTCATAATTCATAACCATAAATAACCGACTGTAGTACATCTGCAAAAGTTGTCATAACCATAAATAACCGAATGTAGTACTTCTGCAAAAGCTAAGTGTCTTCTGTTTTAGTATTATCAAAGCTTGAATGAATACCAGAATATGGTAGTGACCCTTGATATATCTTCCTGAAATTCTGCATCTTCCTTTCAGGTCACCAATCTCTAGGCCAACCAAGCCTTGATTGGCCAACGCGGTTGAAGGTCATTAAAGGAGTCGCTAAGGGTCTTGCATATCTCTACAAAGAGCTTCCAAGTATAGTTGCAGCCCACGGCCACTTAAAATCCTCAAATGTTCTTCTCAACAGTGCCTACGAGCCGCTTCTCACAGACTATGCACTAGTTCCTGTCATCAATCAAGAGAATGCTCATGAGCTGATGGTGGCCTACAAATCCCCTGAATACTTGCAACACGGAAGGATCACTAAGAAGACAGATGTATGGAGTCTTGGGATATTGATCCTTGAGACCTTAACTGGCAAGATCCCTGCAATTTTCTTGCAACAAGGGAAGGGCAAGGAGGAAGAAGACTTGGCAAGTTGGGTCAATTCGATTCCTCCTGAAGAATGGACAAATCAAGTGTTCGAGAAGGAGATTTCAGGAATAAAGGGCACTGAGGGCGAAATGATCAAGCTATTGAAGATTGGACTGAGATGTTGTGAAGGGGATGTGGAGAAGAGGTTGGACTTGAAGGAGGCTCTTGAGAGGATTGAAGAGCTAAAGGAGAAGGACAATGATGATGATTTTTATTCTTCATATGCTAGCGAAGCAGATGTAAGGTCTTCAAGAGGAAAATCTGATGATTTCAACTTCTGAAATGTTGGTGTAGCAAATATGGACTTCTAATCTTCATAGGGGATTCAAACTGTACATCTTGGACACTCCAAGTAATCTGGAGATGGATATGGGATTTTATAAATTTCCTGTTTACACTTTTTTTTCAATGTAAATGTTGGGGGTAGATTTGGGGCTGTTGTTAAGGCACTCCTATTTTGTTATATTTTTCTAACAAGGTCTAGGACTTAGGCTTGCATGCTTCTGAGTTCTGATCCCTCTTTCCCTCTCTCTCTCTCTCTCTTTAGTCTTTTCCTGTTAACCAAATATCGTTCTGTGATAAGATTGCCAATATTCAGGAACTTGTCTACTACCACTATATCATGCTTCTCCTCTGCAAAGTTTTCAACTTGTCAGGATAGAATAGGTAGATTTTTCTGCTTGGAGCTCTTCTGGCTTTGACATCCAGTTCTTCGTAAACAAGTAATAATCGGATCTTCCATGTCAAGGATCGACTTCTCCGACTTCCCTATTGTAGAATTCTTGTAACCATTGCCACTGTCTTCTAAAACCTGTAACTATAGTCTCTTGTCAGGACTTGATTTGCTACGAAGGAGACAGGTTTCTTTATGATTTTGGTTACAAGAGACTGGAAAAGCAGTTCTTTCTTTTATTGAAGATGTGAAGTATAATACGATGACTGACATGATTTTAGGAGTTAAACATAATGATTATTCAACATTTCAAGTTGATGTTGATGACAGAAGAATAAAACGATGAGAAGGATAGAGGAAATCAGACAGTAGAGTGGGAAACATGAAAAAGATTTGGCTTACATATGCAGAAAACAGAAATATATGAAGGGTTCTGATCCAATTCGGAAATAGGGTCTCCTAATATCAGATTGATAAGGGTGAAAGACAATGAAAAGAAAGATGAGCAATACTCACTTAAAACCTGTCTGAACAGAGATCATTACAGATT
Source organism: Erythroxylum squamatum (assembly GCA_025629845.1). NCBI lineage: Eukaryota > Viridiplantae > Streptophyta > Magnoliopsida > Malpighiales > Erythroxylaceae > Erythroxylum > Erythroxylum squamatum. The sequence continues at coordinate 174,664 of JAOTBA010000204.1, forward strand.
TTTGCTGTGATCTTACATTTGTGCAAGTTCGGAGATCCTATAAATGAGGAAGTTACAAATCCATGGCTTGTAAACCTTCGACGAATGTTAAAATCATCAAATCATCATGTTATGTAACAAGACTCAGGCTAGATTATTTGCTTAAAGTGAAGATTTTTGACAATCCAAGTTTTTTATTCAAGTTCATTACCATCTGGATCGATTCTTCTGTTCCCAAATCTCTGTTCCCCCAATTTATTGCAATGAATGGTTGAGAAGGCCTTGAACACAGGGGGAACAGGGATTACCATCTTACTGCTAAATTATAAACAACATAAAACTCCTGTAAAACTTGTTACTTTCCTCCTCTCTCTGTTTTGCTCTAATCTAGAAGAAAGTAGCCGGCAATTGAAGCATAAAGAAGTGGTTGGACTATCAACGCCTGCATGAAACTGCCTAGCTTTGGATCCTGGATTTGACCTGAATCCAAATCCAATCCACTAAGAAGGAACATAACAGTCGAATTAGTTATCTCCACGAGATAATTGTTAAAAAAAAAAACACTTCTTTGATTCTGATGGGATGTTTTTGCTGGGTTTAGACATGGCAAGGTGCAAAGCCATGGTCAATGATCTAGAATGTATAAGCCATGATTTTCCAGTAAAGAACAGGAGTCCCTGAAAATAGGTTGCATTTATTGGTAGATTTGACCATATATTTTGGCTGATTATGCTATATTTAGTGGAAAGAATTCAATGAAGAAAAATACAAGTATTAATAGAAGGCTGACCATTTTTCTCCTGTTATCAAAAAACTTCTGGCTCCGTCGCTGAATGAATTCGAGCACATCATTTTACCTGAAAGGAGAATTGAAGGATCATTGTACGTGTTTGATTAACTTGGAAACTGTTGTTTCTTTCCTTGATTTTTTTGGGTTCGTCAGTCCTGGATTTTCCCTCTGATAAGCATATCTGAGCCATTTTTCAGGTTGACATCAAGAAAGCGACAGGGAATGTCACATCAAGGGGAACATAGTGACCGAAGAGGAGACGGCGGATCCATAGCTGTCGCTATGGAGAAAATCAAGTCCAGTTATTATACTCTGAAATGGGCTATTGAAAATCTTGTCACCGGAGATCAAACTGTTAAGCTCATCCATGTTGCTCCCCCTCGTCGGGAACTCATTTCTCGATCAGAACGGTCGAAATTCTAGCAATCTTCACAATAAATTGTATAGTTCTGCAACAGGTTGGACCTGACAACGTTTTCAACACTGTATTGAGTTCATTTCACTTGATATAGTAGCTTATATATAGTGTATATGAGATGTCAAATACAATTGGACGGGGATTTGAAGTGAGCATTATTGAAGACATAATCTGCCATTGCCATTTTCAGGAAAGCTGAAATAGTTTAGCCATATCCTGGCACCAACCAACTAGCTCAAATTCAAACTAAGGTAATTTTTCTTAATGGTCAGTTTAGCTGGAGATTCTGTACCCATCCTTTGCTGTTTCTCATTTGGTGCATTGCAGTATCAGGAATCCATACTGATCAACAGACTGAAAATCAGGCAAATGAATCATTGCTCCCATTCAGATGTTTCTGCAAGCTGAGACAGGTCCTTTTTCATTTCTCTGTAGATCCAGAATTGATCGAAGAAACATTTACATTACCGCCAAAACTAAGTCCGGACACATTTATGCTTTTGAACCAGTTACAATGCGAGACTGTTATTCTACATGATTCAGATGTGTCAAAGGCACTTATTGCATATGTTTGCCAATCTGGAGTCAAAACTTTGCTTCTTGGTGCAGGATCAAGGAATGGACTTTCCATGTAACAAAAAACTTATCCATTAATCATGCAATATGATTGTGTATTCACATATAATACAACATAATCGCTCTTTAGCCTCAATCGCTGACAAGATGGGAGAGTTGAAGGCTTACCTTAAGCCATCTCTTTGTGAAAATACTATAAAAAAGAATCTCTTTTCCATAGTGGTACTGAAACTGTTCTAATAGATACCATGTGTATTATCATATGCTAATATAGATAATTCATCTTAACATCAAATTTGTTTTTCAGACTGTTCAAGACTACCGATGTCCCCAGCAATGTGTCATGAAATGGGCACCGGATTTCTGTTCTGTGTATGTTTTTGCAAACGGAAGGTCACCAACTACCGACAAGCAACCCGTCCAGTTCCTTCAGCATCTGGAAGACATGGCAGGAGTGATGAATCTGTAAGGTAAGCTTTTCCCTACCAAATCTCAGGAACATAAGGTTTTGCAGAAAACATCAATGTTAATATGTTAATGAATTCAAAACTGGATCATAACAAAGCTTAATGCTTCTCAAGGTTGATAGTCATGAAGCATTATTGCCCTTTAAAGGGGGGTGACAATCCAATAGTAACTTTTGAAAGCAGAAGCTGTTGGCTTAACTGATTCTGCTAATCCTTCTGCAGAGAAAGCCACAGAGGACATGAAGAGCTCTCATCTCTTGACACTGATACGTCACTTGCTAGCTCTGGAAAGCCAGGCACTGATAGTACTTCCTTTTCTTTCTATGAAAATCTAGCATCTGGACCACCTCAGGACTCTGCGAGGCAATCAAATTTTGAGAGCTCAAGACAATCTCGAGAATCTTCAAGGTGCTCAGATGAAGAGAGCAGTGACTTCGGCTTGTTATTCTCCAACTCAGATTCGAGATTGAATGGAGAGGACAATGGAACGCCACCATGGTCATTGCAAAATGCTGCAAGTGACCTTGGTTTTTTCATGTATCAGGGTCTTGAAATTTCCAAGTTCATTGCTAAATATTGTGATAACGTGAATCCATCTAGTTACTCCTCCAACATTTGAGCATATGTATTTAACACTTGCTGAAAAATCTTGAGGATGAAGTGAGAAGGCTAAATACAGAGATCAAGCAACCGATGGACATGCACCAGTCAGCCTGCAAAGAAGCACTCGCTGTTAAGCAGAAAATATATTGCTTCTGATGTTCCATTTTCATTTGGATTCTTTAGGCATCAAAACATCTGATGGGCAAAGATTAGATTCTATGCAATCTGTAATTTCCTAGCGAATGTGCATTCGAGATTGAAATTGTAATGAAAATACAATCAAGGGAAGTATTTCTTTTCTCAATCTTTGGAAGTTAACATGAGAAACTTGTTAATTGCCACCCCAGGTATGATACTTCATAAATCCTAACATGATATTGATTAATGACAGGCAATGGAACGTGAACAGTGGAAAAGACACAAGAGAGAAGATTACAGGAGACACATGAAGCTCGGGAAGCAGCATTAACGACGATGGAGAATGCAAAAACACAGTGCAAGATTTCTGATTAAGATGATGATGACCTTGAACGGCAGAAGAGCCCCACTGATGCAGAAATAGATGCCCCAAGAGAGGCGAACAAGAATGAGAGGGAAGGGTTTAGAAACCGAACTAAGCCACTTGGCTCTTCGATATCAGAGCTTATTCCACATCGTAGCTGTTTTGTTTTGGCTTTACGTATACTTCTCTGTAATTACTTAATTAGTCGAAACCACACAAGTTGGAAGGTGGTGGAGTAGATATGAACATGCTTATCTAGCTAACGAGTAATATTTAGTTTCAGTCACTAAGATAGCATATTTTAACAGAATGTGTAAAGAAAAATCGTATTACAGGGCCATTTAAAACTAGCAATGAAAGCTGGGGACTCCCCATGCACTTTGTATAAGTTCCATCTTTCATGTTTATCAAGACATGTTCTTGTTACACACTACGGCTTACGAGATTCTTTTATACTTGGTCTTCCAGATATGAAGCTAAATTTCTAGTTATGGATGCAAGGTTGGCAAGAAATCCTGCAAACGTAAAATCTCCCAACTAAAAACCAGATTACCTTACAGAGATTAACTATGGAGGCTTCAGGTTCTGCAGATAAACACTAACGTCTCATCAGTAATGGTTTTTATTCCTTTAAAGATTGCATCTTCCTTTCTCAGACATTGAACTCTAGCTAATTGTATCCATGAACGAAGACTCGTTGGTTCTCTCTAAACACTTCAGGTCAGGTCCTAGAAAGATTTAGCTTGCACGCATCATCAACCTGGAGAATATAGTCAAACAGGTATAGATGAAAAAACGAAAGAATATGTATATGAATATATGGTGGGTTCAATATTACACAGGTGCAAATATTGTATAGGAGGAAACGTGGTCTGAACAAGCACTGCAATCCTGCATGCATGAGTATGCTACACTGGGAAAAATTCATCACCAGTGTAATTTGGACACCTGCCCTCCAATAACAGCATCGTCTCTAACCTTATACTAGGAGAGAGAAGCTAAATTTTCGTGGAACCGAGAAAGTGAAAAGGACAAGACACAGAGGTTGTTTCTGTTGTCTTGATAACCAGGCTACAAGGACAAACTGACCTGTTTCTGTCATCGAGAGGGGAAGGAACTACAGGAGGGTCCCAACTTCTGTTTTCTCTGTGCTTCCCTTGGGATCTTAAAGGATATATGCATATTGTACATGTTAAGAAGATAATACCAAGGGCTTGCCATTTTTGTCATTGCAGTTTCTGGGTTGCTGTTACTTTCTACTTTCGGTGGAAGATTTCTGAGAGAAAACAGCAAGAACTACACATTGCATGAGAGTAGATCATGGGAAAGCAGAATGGAGGAAAGAAAGAAGACAAGAGTGGTAGTGGCCACAGACAAAGATAAGGGAAGCCAAAATGCTCTCAAATGGGCTATTGATCATCTTCCCACCAGAGGCCAGACACTGACACTTTTGCATATCAAGCAGAGGTCGTCATCGAGCCTTGCTTAAAGTATGATCCCCCTTCTCTTTTCAAGCCTTATTCATCTTGTTATTTGTACTAGGAAATTGAAATTGTTCCTTCATCTAGAGATAAGGATGAACATCGATTCATACATTTGTGATTCTGCTCCGGTGATGTTTATTTGTAGGTGTATCCCAAGGTGCACTCACTGATACAAATAACGCAGCTGCAAAATCAAGTAATAAGAAAGTAGCTGAAAGCTTAGCCAAAGAGCTCTTCCTCCCATTCTGTTGCTTTTGCACCAGAAAGGATGTAAGTTTGTTACTTCAGCTCCAGCAAAATTCATCCCGACTTTTCCCAGGAAACAATACTTTCTGATCAAAGTATACCAATAAAAAATTCATCTTTTGTATGCTACAGCACAGCTAACATTGATTATTGATGCAGATAAAATGCACAGAAATCATAGTGGACACGTATATATCCAGAGCAATTTTAGAATTTGTTGAATCCAATGTAATGGTCACTCTGATACTAGGTTATCCATCACGAGGTGGCTTCGTCAGGTATGGAAATTCACTGTTTTCTGGCCAATATATGAGATAGGAACAACTTAACAAGAACATTCATCTCACTGTTAACCTTCTATCATTCTTCTCAAATGGAGACCACTTATGGTCTTTAATGAAATTTCTTAGTAATTAAACCCATAAATGCTGTATCAGAAAGGAATCTATGCAATTCATCCTCAGGATTAGGGAGAAAGAATATTGGCAGACATCTCAAACTTCAAAAAACGAGCTGTGATGATATATCGTAGGCTTCATTAGACTTGAAGAAGATGAATTCCAAAAAAATAAAAATAATAATAATAATATGATCATCTCTTACTGTGTAGAAGATTCAAGACTACAGATGTTACAACAAGCGTGTCCAAAGGGGCACCAGACTTCTGCACAGTGTATATCATTAACAAAGGAAAGATTTCCTCTGTGAAGTCTACTACAGCCCCACCACCACTAAAACCTTTGATAAGCAAATGGATGAAAATATAGTGATATTATTGATAATAGCTATAGCCTCGTAGGAAATTCCTCAAGGACTATGCTCCAGCCAACAATGGCCCCTCAAGCTTCACAGCCGAGATA
>JAOTBA010000204.1:190056-207857 GCA_025629845.1 Erythroxylum squamatum
CTGCTCCCTCTTTCTCCTAGCATAAGTCACTATGGGTTTAGGATCCATAGTGCTATCAGGATCCATAGTGCTATCAACCTTCCCCTCTTAAACAAGTGGAGAGTAAATCAAGCAACATTTCCGATGCACATGAAACACTCTTCAAGAGCAGTCAAATGTCCAGAGGTACACTTCTGCAGTCAACATCATCAAATTTTCATCTATACTCTGAGTTTGTCATTACTCACATTTTGCATATTCTAATCCTTTAACAGGATCAGAGAGATCGCATGGATTTGGCTTCAACGAAGATGCAGAAATCAAGTGTGCTCAGATAATTAAATTACTATTTTCACAAAAATCTCTGCTTTGATGTAGAATGATCTGATCACCCAATTAATGAACTAACTGCATAACCACAGGAGAATGTCACCATTCACCAGGAGTAGAGACTCAGTTGGCAAACCATATGAGCCATCCATACCAGATACTCACATATCATTGATGATCAGTGGAAAACCAAGCATTGATCACATTTATACTTCTTTCTGTGATTCAGAATCTGGAATGACGCCTAGGTTTTCAAGTGAATGACGCCTAGGTTTTCACGTGGTTCAGAATACAACATTAAAAGCACCGGATCACCATATTATGGAAACAAATCATTTGACCTTAGTTCACAGTATAATTTCTCGTCAAGCTTGCAGGACAGTGGGAGACTGTCTTGTTCTTCAGAGAACATTATAAGAACTTGCACAAATTTCTGGAAAAAATGCATGGTTAAATATGTAAAAACAAGAAATAATATATCCAACCTTCTGCTCCCTAAAATGGTCTTAATAGGAATCCACTGGGGAGGACTACAGAAAAAACTATGACCAATGCCTAGTATCCTGTAGATCTCTCTAGAAAATTCTCTTATCAATTTTCTCTCTGCAAGGTTCCTTTGGAACATTGTATCTTCACTAGCCTTTAAGAATATGGTAGTAATTATCAGTATCCAAATCGATTCAAAACATTTCTAGATATATTTTGCAAAAAGAAGGAAAAGAGGGGTTGAGAACAAACATTAAGGAACAAGATATATATACGTCCACATAGATATTTACAAAGACATTTAAAAGATCACGATATGTTACTGACGACTCATGTATGCTTCACTCAACTCTACAGGAAAATGCTGAGTCTGAGATGAGAAAGCTAAGACAAGAGCTTAAGCAAACAATTGAATTGTACAGTTCAGCATGCAAGGTGGCACTTACTGCAAACCAGAAGGTATTGACAGTGCAATTTTTCTTTAAGCCAAATGTAAAAGCTTGGTTCTTAAAAAAATGTGAATCTTGGACTAGACCTTTTAATTCTAGTTCAAAATGAATGTAGGTTGGCAAGAAGTTCATATTTCATAGCCATTATTCACACTGTAGTCAAACTAGCAAAGAAGCTTAATATAAATGTTAGCCATTTAGGCCTATAAAGCACAAGTGAAATGGTTTGGCTCACACATGCTACCAGTTACTTCAGACCCTGTTCTCTTGAAATTTCCTCACAGGCCAAGGAACACCTGTGGAAATTGGAAGAACAACAAAGATTAGAAGAGGCACGATTAGGGGAGGAAGCTGCACTTCAACTGGTAGAGAATGAGAAAGCAAAGTGTAAGGCAGCAATTGAGGCAGCTGAAGCAGCTCAGAGGATTGCTGAACTGGAAGCACAAAAAAAAAGGAAAGCTGAAATGAAAGCTTTCTGGGAAGCAGGGGAGAAGAATAAGGCAATACAGTCATTGGGGAATAAGAACATTAGATACCGGAGATACAATATTGAAGAGATTGAATTAGCAACAGAGAACTTCTCAAATTCTCTAAAGATAGGAGGAGGTTATGATCCAGTTTACAAGGGTTATCTGGATCATACATCAGTTGCAATAAAAGTTCTGCGTCCAGATGCAGCTCGTGGACATGCACAATTTCAGCAAGAGGTTTGGAAATTTCTACATGGATTCTTATGCACACACATTCGTCATAGTTTGCTGGCTTTCAAATTTAGGAAATAGCTAAAAATTCATCAAAGCTATCTGGTTAATGAGTTTTTCAAGTAAAAACCACATAAAATGTGAATTGTGTACTAACTTTAGCTTGAATGAAAAAGAAAATTCTTCAGGCTTCAAATTTCTCTGCAGGTGGAAGTTCTACTTTGCATAAGACACCCGAGCATGGTTCTCCTCCTTGGAGCCTGCCCAGAGTATGGTTGCTTAGTGTACAAGCGTATGGCTAATGGAAGTTTAGATGACCGTTTATTTAGAGGAGAGAGGATTCCACCTCTTTCTTGGCAAGTAAGGCTCCATATAGCTGCAGAAATAGGCACTGGCCTTCCGTTTCTTCATCAAACTAAGCCAGAACCATTGGTGCATCGCGACCTAAAACCTGGCAACATTTTGCTTGACCGAAACTATGTCAGCAAGATTAGCGATGTTGGCTAGGCAAGGCTTGTTCCTCCATCTGTAGCCAACAGTGTTACTCAATACCGCATGACATCAACAGCTGGAACATTCTGTTATATTGATCCTGAATATCAGCAAATCAGAATGCTTGGGACCAAATCAGATATTTACTAACTTGGTGTCATGCTACTACAAATAATAACAAGCAAGCCACTGATGGGTTTAACTCATCATGTTGAAAGCGCGATTGAAAAAGGAACTTTTTCTGAGATACCTGACCCAGATGTTCCAGACTGGCCTGTAGAAGAGGCCATAAAATTTGCCAAATTATCTCTGCAATGTGCAGAACTGCGACGGAAAGACAGGCCAGATCTTGGAAAGTTAGTCTTGCCAGAGCTTAAGAGCCTCAGCGATCTTGCCGAAGAACATATGCCAAACCTCATGTTTGCATGCAGCACAGGAAGCTCACTAAGTCAGAGTAGTGTTTCCACAACAGTAAGTTCACTCAAAAAGTTGCTTAACTTCAAAAGTCTGTTAGTGACTAACTTATGTAAAACACAGCATTTACAAAATCTCATGGCACCGCACAAACACCTATTGGTAACGTAAACATTTAAGATTAATTTATTTCCTTGTTTCATTTCTAGGAAGTAATGAGTGACATTCAATCTGGAAATGATAGCTGAAGGAGCAGCTCTAGCACATCATCTTGCGGAGGAAGAAAATAGAAGTAAGTTTCAGCAACAATTTTAGTCCTTGTAAAGATGATGTATTCAAATCCTGGAGTTGTTTTCCTACATGCCCTGAAGCACTAAATCTGATGAATCCACTCCAAAGTGGCAGTTATTGAGGAGCCAATAGAGCAGTCAAAATCTTTAGTTGGTCATTTCATGCCTGCATTGAGGATATGTTCTACATATTGATGAAACTCATTTCATGTCTCGATGATTTTATACAAAATTTAAGACAGTTCTATGCTCACAATTCTAAAGAGTATGATTCCCATGATAGAATATAGACTTGTCAAAGTCCTGGAACCAATTCAGAAGAATGGAACTGTCAGATTTCACACCATGATCAATCCAGTGACTAATAATCATCATTCCCTACTAGCAATTATGCCAGATAACCATGCGCTTTTCAAAGTCACTGATCTTTGGGCGTGTTTCCTCCTGGTAGTAAACAGATCCTTAATAAGATCTTTGCCTCACCAGTTCCCAATGTCAGCTTTATCCCAAAGTGGATCCAATCCCAAGTTTAAAAAACTAAGCAATTCCTGTATTCATCTTGCCTAAGAGACAGCTTTTGACCATATGGATCAAATAACTGGACCATGTCAACAAAGGCATCCGGTAATATGCACATATCTGGGAGAAAGCTAATACCTTAATACTGAAAATGAAGCATCAGCTCCAGGATTTACATACTAACATGGCTCAACTGGCGAGGATATGTTCGTAAATTCACGAGACCGAAAATTAGCAGTTCCAAAAGATTTGATTACTTCGGTATTGTTTCCTGAGATATATTGTAATAAGTTTTTGGTAGGTCCATTTACGCTGATTATTGTACTCCATAAAAGCCTCAGAGCTTGAGTGGAAGTCACCTTTACCAAGAGCCTCAAACACGAAAGGATCTGTACCTAGAGTAGGAGAATCTTCCTTGTTCAATCTGTTGAGAGCAAAATTTAAGTTTCTACATAGTCGTTTATCCAAATATGCATCAACAACAGAACCATAGGTCACTAGATCAGGAGCAATCTTTTCGTATATCATGTTTTCAAGGTTCAGATGTAGATCCCAAAACAAAGACATTCTTGAAAAGGCAAGAGCGCGTATATTGAATGTAGTGATATCAGGACAAAAGCCAGCATCCAACATCGTCAAAAATTCCCTTTGCAAACTTTTCATTTTAAACTTGGCAGCATATGATAAAAGCAGCAGGTTCCATAAAAGATTGCCAACATTTCTCCTACCAAGACCTACATCCCTGAGGAACTCACCGAGCCTGAAAAACTTTCTTTTCCTTATGTATGAAAATGACATTGCTCTGATACCTTCAGTCTCTATGAGATGTCTAGACCTTTTAAGGCGACCATAAGCAGTCTCCATCTCGGTCAAAGAACCGTGAAAGCTGTAATACATGAGAAAGGCGTTTCCAGTGACAGAATCAACTGGCAAGCCCCTAGAGATCATATCCTTCAACGTACTTTCCATCAACTCAAGCTGTCCTCCCTTTCCAAAACAAGAGATAGCACGTGAGTAAACTTCAGGTATGAAGTTGAAGTCTCTTGAACAGACCTGCTCCAGAATTTCAGTTACTTTGTGAAATAGACCCACCTTCCCATAAGCGTCCATCAGTTCAGACACTACTTGAATCCTAGGTACGAAAGCACTAAGTAACATATCCTCCCAAATTGCTTGTGCTTGAGCAAAAAGGCCATTATTGGCATAGCAAAGCATCACAGCCGATAAGGTGTCTCTGTCTGGCACGAACCCTTCCACTTTCATCTCTACTAAAATCTCCTCAGCTAAAAGAGGCATTCCTTTTCTACATAGAGATTGTATAATTGATTCACAACCTACAATATACTCTTTTGCACAAATGTTTTCATCCACCTTCAACTTCCTTGTGATCTGTTCTAAACACAATCACAAATTCATTACTTCGTATATAAAGGACACCAGTAGATTACATAAACTATAAGCAGATTATGAGTACAAGATCAACAAGTTGGTCTCGGTGAAGTCTAAAGATTCTACAATTCTTCCAACCAATATCCACCTAAAAAGAAAGCACTTAAGAGAAATTCAAAATGACAATCAATAAAAACACAGAAAATTTTGCGTTAACAGACTGATGAAGTGTTGAAATGAGAAATTCAAAAACAAAATGAGAATCAATAAAAACACAGAAAATTTTGCGTTTCCAGTATACGAGTGCCATAGAGAAATTGTATACCTTGCGTGCTAAAGCTCGATAAGATGGATCTCTTTGATTACAGAAAACTTTAAAGCTCTTCCATTTAAGATGCCCAACGAGAAATGGAGGGTTTGCAGCTCCCACACTCACTGAACCAGCCACCATTTCTTGCTAACCAACACAGCACACGCGCATTACACGTCAAATCACTTCAAAAGAGGCTTCTTGAAATAAAAAACATGGTTGGACTAAAGTTTCGGATAAGCACAAGGACAAACTTCCAAAGAAGCAATCTTTACATTGCGCCAATGACTTGTCTTGCGTGACCTTATCCGTGTTAACTGGGCCTTGGGCTTCGCCTCACACACGTGGAGGAATACATTCGGGTCTAAGCCTCAGTTACTTGCTACCGTATCTTTCATTAATGGGTCCTCTCTGTGTCTCACTCACCATCTTCAAGTGGCTCATGCATGCGTGTATGGGTGCATGGGTATCTTGATGTTGGGTCAAGGATGGTATCGCCAGCTAAGGTTGATAGGTATAACTTTTGCACATATCGATCGAGTTCAACTCGTAAACATCACTGTGGGGTTATGTTCTGATGGGATGTGTTGGATTGATGATAGTATTTGAAAACAGAAACCAAGTTGGAAACTTCTCCAAGGAAATGCCATGTCATGCACAGTAGATCGATATTGAATAGGTGATTGATACTACATATCTGCGTCTACAAATATCTAAAGTGGCTCTTGTTTACCGCTGCGTTCGGTAGGATGTTTTTGTTTGTCTTTGATTTTCTTTCCCTTGCAGAAAAAAAAAAAACAAGTGGCTCTTCTCTTGTTTGTATTAAAGCTTGCCTACTCCATACGTTCCTGTGGTGTACACTTCGTTACATTGTGGTCCAAAGGGAACGAAGGAGACCAGTCAATCTAATCAATTAAGTGTGGTTGAAGGTTTGCAGGAGTAACCAAAAGTGGGGTAGCTCCTCTTTTGTTCTCTTTAATGGTTCATAGATATGTTATTCAACCCTTTTCAATATCACAATCTTTATACATAGATAGATAGAAGTTCTATAGTGGAAAAAATAAATTTCAATTATCGTTTTCCTATTAAGCTTCGTTAAGCCTCTGTTTGGTTGGGCTTATGCCAATAGAATTTTTATCAATAGAGCTTTTTCCTCTAGATCTTTTCTAAGAATAATTTTTCTAAAAACTAGTTGACTGTTTGGTTTTCAGTTAAAAAAGAACTTTTTTAAAGAAACTTTATATAGTAAACTGTTTGGTAACATAAAAATAAAAAAAAAAAGTTAATTTTAACTATATTTTATTTTGTAATATAAATTATTTATGCATACAAATATTATTTAAAGTATATTAAACAATATGTAAAGCACAATAAATTAATTATTATATAATTTTAAACCATATGAAACATAAATGAAAATATATCTACCAAAATCTTTTATATAAATTATAACATAAGTAAAACTAATATAAAATAAATATTAAAACGTATAAAAAACCAAATAATATTATACAAACCTCAAAATAAACGTGAAGATGAGTTTGTGAGTATTGTGGGAATTATGTGTAAAACATAAGGATAAAAAGGACTAAAAAATAGGTTCATTAATTGATCTGAAAAATCTACCTAAAAAAGTACTTTTAAGAAGCTCTAAAATTGAGCTTCTTAAAAAACTATATTGTAGTTACCAAAAAAGTCATATTTATTAAAGAATTGTTTTTTTATTTTACAGCAAAGCACTTATTTTTCTTTAAAAAGACTTTTGTGATAAAAAAGTACTTATTAATGCCCTAAAAACTATCCAAACAGGCACTAATATTAGAGGAAGAGATGTGATTATTCACATTGAATAGCTTTATTTAGTCATGAAGTTAGGATTCTTTTTATACAGATATTTTGGAGAATTAAAAGAAAAGCTCCACTTGCCTAGTGTTTAGTGCATGTACCTAAGATAAGAAGCTGCTCACTAATTAGTGTTAATACAATAATAAAGCACAAATCCCTAAATCTTATCTTAAGGCCCACCTCCTTATTCCTTCTTGTAGGACCAACCCCAAATTCCCAACTTAGATACATCACAGCAAGGAATCTTCCAATTAGAAAAAGTTTCACCACTAATTGGAATGAAATTTAAGAACACTAACCAAAGAGACACAAATGCATTGACAAATTGTTGGGTTGTTGATCTAGCAACAATTACAATATAAATTTAGATCATATGGTGTTTAGGGTTTTGGGGTGTTGGAGAATCATATACCATGAACTTACAATACATATATAAATTATATATCAAATGTTCAATTAGATGTATGGTTACAACTAATGTTTAGTTGAACTAGTGTGTGATACACAGATAATTAAGTTGGACACAGATGTGAGAATATGCCTCGTAGATTGTTAATGGCCTCTGCATGGATTAAAAAAATGAATGGTTAGAATGAGAAATTGAACAAAAAAGTAGATTTTTAGGCTTTCTTTTCAATGAGAATATGCAAGGAAATGATTTCATTCAACTTTAAGCAATGATGTGTCTATGCATATAATATCAATGGACCACAATTGAACTTTATGAGGCATTTTATGATCACCCACTAGCTATATTATACTCTTTTTGATTCTTGTTTCTGTATTGTCATTGACAAGACTCAAAACCATTGAGCACAAATTGCACCACAAACGGTAAAATTATGTGCTTTCCACTTGCATCTTTTTGTTTTGTTTTGTTTTGTTTTATTCTTTGACAAATGCATATAAATATAAACATAGATGGGTAGTGCAAAAGAGAGATTTTATATTAAGGAAAAGCAATGGAGTGACTTAGGTTTGGGAGCTAGCTAGTGAATTTCCATGTAGCTTTCTTTTGTTGTTTGCTTGCCCCCACTAGCATAGCATGTGGTATGTCCCTAGTTTTTGAAACCTTAAAGGAATTTGTTATTTTCATATAAATACATAGCTTACTATATGTTTATAATGGAGCCATGTGTTTCAATTATTGGATCAATAAATACATAGCTTTATTCTATGTGAATATTGGAACCATATGTTTTGATGATTGGATCAAGAGAATGGTTGCCTTACCTTCACTTCCCTTCCATGCACAACATAGATATTTAGATGTTCACATCAAAGCTTTTGAGTGAATGTGTTGTGTTGTTGTCAAAAATATCAAACAATGAGATTCCTTTTCTTCTTTTTTTTGATATTTTTGTTCTAAATATTAAATTTTTAGACATGTAATAATCTAAGAAGTAAGTGGTTACATCCAAAATAAAAATAACAATGAATTATATTTTGTTTTAGAAAAATGGGAAAGCACACTATCATGCACTTACTTTTTTTATGTAATTCATAACATTTGTATTAAATTGGTAAGTTTCAGCTCAACCAAAGATTGTAGGTCTACTTTTTCCTCAATTGCTCAACTGAAAGCATGTCAATGACTAAAAAAAAGAATAAACAATTACAGAACAAATATGTTAAGACGCAACATTTATAAAAATTTAGTACTCCCTCTTACTCAAAATAAAAGTCGTTTTAGATGGATTTTAATTATTTAAAATAAGTGTCGTTCTTGACTTTTCATGTATGTTTATAATTTTACTTTCAAAATTATCCTTAATTTCTCTCACATCCTAATTACACAGATTACATTTCAAGACAGTTCAACGTGCAATTAATAAGGGTATATCAAACATTTCATTAGCTTTCTTAATAAGTATGTATCCCTCTAAAACGACTTTTATTTTAGATAGGAGGGAGTAATACGTAACTTTACTCTTAATTAATAGAAAGAGTAATTTCAATTGAAATAATTAGTGCCAAAATAGAGTCAAAAATCTAAATGATCATATAAAACTAAATGAAGCACACTAAAAGAAAATAAAAATTAGTAGAATTAATGTATTATCTTATTGATTTAATAAGCACATTATCTTTCTGATTATTTAAGAGGAGCTTATCAAGGCATTCATTACCTCACACTTTGTTGCTTCTGACACCACTGTCTTTCAGAGACCAGAGAAGAAGTCACCTGAAAAGGCAACTTCTCTCTCTCTCTAGAAGTGTCCGTGTGTGTCTAATCGATCGCGACTCGCGAGTCCTTAAAATTCTCTATAATCTTCCTTAGATTTAGTTTCAAGGAGTATCTATTTGGAATCTTCTTTCTTGCACATCTGTATCTCGTCTCTTCAGTTACAGAAGATTTCAAACTTCAAAGGCCTCTCCTTTTTCTTCTTCAACCAAAACCCATTTCCATTCTCCTAATTTAAGCTCCAAAAAACTGATTTCTAAGACATACCCATGTCTCAATTTGTCCAAAAGATGGAGAAAAGACGACCCTCCATCAATCTTTCCATCTTCAATACATTAACTGAATCGTTTTCCATTGATAAGTCTAAATCACCGAGGACTTTCGAGGATGGTGGTGTTGGGTTGGGCATAGTGGCCGCAATGAACGGTTCAATCAACCATGAATCTGCTAAAGTTACGAGCTTGGCCTTGTCTACAAGTTCTAACCCAATCAAAATAGTGTCTTTAGCTAAACCCGCAGCTAATTTTAGAGGGGGAGTTGGGCTGCTGAATCTAGAAAGAGATGGTATTGTTTTGGACGAGAGCGACGAGAGCTATACCTGTGTTATTTCTTACGTTGGGAATAATGTGATTAAGAAACATGTTTACCATGGATTTGATGATTCAATGAGTGTTTTTGACGTCAGTCCTGGACTGTTTTATGCTTCTTCATCGCCGCCGCCGACGACCATGAATATTGATGGACTTCGCAGTGGTGGTGGTGATGAGACGGGAGAGTTGTGGACTAACGATTTCTTGAGTTCTTGCTATCTATGCAACAAGTTGCTTCATGGGTTGGACGTTTTCATGTACAGGTACCTGCATTTCTCCTTTTAACTGCTTGTGGCCTGTGAATTGTGCGATATAAATCAGTTTATATGCTTACCTAGCTTTTGGATTGGATATTGGGTTACTCTCATCGTTTGGTTTTAGTTTTTATTTCCTTTTTTGTAAACTGGGAAAGTCAAAGTTGATGTTTGAATGTCAGCTTCACCTAGCATTTTTGGTTGAGAAGATTCCATTTATTGATCGAGCTTCTGTGGAATTAGATCGTTAACTATGCAGTGTCCTCAACATGACTTAATCATAGGATCTATATTCTTCCCAGATTTCGATCAACAAATTCAATATCACAGATAAATTCTGCATAGGGTCTCTTTTCCTGTCTTGTTTTTGTGCGACAAACAAGTCTTATTGTGGAACCAGTTTTCAAGAAAAGAAAAGCAGAGCCAACAAATTTGACAATCATTGGTGTGAATCATCTTATGGAGGTCAGTACAGGAGGTTAGAGATTAGCTTCAGTCCCATTAAGAGCAGAAACCCTGTGTTCAAAAGACCAAAAAGTTCTAGGTTTGGAACTTCCATGGGAGTGTTCTTTAACCCTAAAGAAACAAATTTGCTTTGCCTTGAGAGTCTGTCGGTGTTCTTTTCTTGGTTTTTTGTTTATGTGGACATGGTTTCGTGTTGGGTGGTGGGATATTATAGTAGCGATAGAGATATATTCATTTGAGACCTCAAATGAAGCTTTCACTCATAAAGCAAAAAAAAATGGACTTTTTTTGCAGGGGTGAAAAGGGCTTTTGCAGTGCAGAATGCCGCGACAAACAAATCAGAAGCGAAGATTATAGAGAAAAATGCGGGTCAGGAGGCATTAAAGCTCGCGATTACTCCATGTCTCCCTGTTCCTCACCGCAGGTCTTCTTTGCTGGTGTTGCAGCAGCTTAGAACCATTCTCTATATCATATATACACACAACTATATATATGTGTATAAACTACAAAGAATAAAACTTGAAATAAAGCATGAATCATCGGCAGTAGATATTTTTGGGAGCATTGAAGCTGGTGGTGGAAGAGGCAGAGTTTTGAGCTTGTTCGGGACAAAGGTTGGCTGAGTCATATAATGTTTATCCGAGACATCGTATGTATTATGAGCTTACAATCATCCATTATCTAATAAATACAATTGCAACCAATACTTTTTTGTCTTTGCTGTGTTTCTCTCGCTGCTGTTTTGTGTAACAAACAAACATTGAACTTCATTGATTAATCTCCCTAAGCACAACCCGGAGAGACACTCCTTTTCGCCGAAATGATTGATAGATTATGAAGAAATGAACAACTCTCATTCATTTGTTTTATTTTCTAACTGCAAATTTCTGAAACTGGTGTAATACTTTTCATGAACCTCCAGCATCCTTTCATTAGAAGAGGAGCATTCCATATGCAACTTCCTTTTATCTGATAAAATATACAAGTGTAATATACAATTTGAAGTCCATTTTCAATTTCCATAAGGAAATGCATGACCGATCAGCTGTTTAAACAATCACAATCTACCCACCTACCCACCTTCTCGCATTAGCAGTGCCAAGTAGTTTCACAGCAGCACCAAACTTTAGAAGACGGCGAAAGGAGCTAACTGTTCTTTGTTGAATTTCACCAACTTTGAGCATATGGTTGTATTAGTTTAACATGTTTAACATTGGAAATACCAAGTGTTGAAGCTCGCGTTTTCAAAGTTCAACCAACCAACAATTTTGACTTGGAAACGTATCTATAACTCTTTCCTTCTCCTCCTACCTTGTATCCTTGTTTAGCCCATGGATTCTCCTGAAACCATTGTGCACCTACCTCAGGCCCTCCTCTTGCTCCTCTTCTATATATGCCATTTTCCATTCTTTTAGTCTCTCAACTCTGAGCTTACAAACTCTTCTTCTTCTCTCAAGATGGGGTTTGGAACGAAGTCAATCTTCTGTATTCTCTTTACATTAGCTCTTTTGTCATTCTCCAAGTTTGTTCTCTTAAAACCAGTCACCTTCTTGATCCTTCCTCTAGTTATTATATACTTGTTTAGTCTCGTTTATAACCACTCAAAAAACCTCCCTCCAGGGCCTATTGCCATTCCAATAGTTGGCAATTGGCTTCAAGTTGGCAACGATCTTAACCACCGTCTTCTGGCCTCCATGTCACAAGTCTATGGACCCGTATTCCTACTGAAACTTGGTGTCAGAAATTTGACTGTCGTGTCGGACCCCGAGTTAGCCAACCAAGTCCTACACACTCAAGGTGTAGAGTTCGGGTCTCGACCACGTAATGTAGTGTTTGATATCTTCACAGACAATGGACAAGACATGGTGTTCACAATCTATGGGGATCATTGGCGGAAGATGCGTAGAATTATGACACTGCCATTTTTCACCAACAAGGTTGTGCACCAATACAGCATCATGTGGGAAAAAGAGATGGACGAAGTGGTTGGTGACTTGAAGGTTGATGAGAATGTTAGGATCAAGGGGATTGTTATCAGGAGACGCTTACAGTTGATGCTGTACAATATCATGTATGGCATGATGTTTGATGCAAGATTTCGGTCTATGGAGGATCCTTTGTTCATTGAAGCAACCAAGTTCAACTCTGA
Source organism: Erythroxylum squamatum (assembly GCA_025629845.1). Lineage (NCBI taxonomy): Eukaryota > Viridiplantae > Streptophyta > Magnoliopsida > Malpighiales > Erythroxylaceae > Erythroxylum > Erythroxylum squamatum. Next base: position 202,904 of record JAOTBA010000204.1, read on the forward strand.
AAGAAGCCGGTTGGCTCAGAGTTTTGAGTACAATTATGGAGATTTCATTCCAATCCTGAGGCCATTTTTACGAGGGTACCTGGACAAGTGCAGGGATTTGCAAAAACGGAGGTTGGCATTCTTCAACAACTATTTTATCGAGGAAAGGAGGTAACTACTTGTAATTTTCTCTTATAACACCAGTTAAGTATCGTGCATGACTGATTCTATCAGAACTCAGGAGTATTAACTATCTCTTTTGCTTTTCTGAAGGTCCTGCAAAAGGATAATAGTCTGAGTTTATCATGGATTTTGCAGGAAAATAATGGCTGCCAATGGAGAGAATCATAAAATAAGCTGTGCCATTGATTATATAATAGACGCTCAAATGAAAGGAGAGATTACTGAAGAAAATGTTCTTTATATTGTGGAAAACATCAATGTTGCAGCCATAGAGACAACATTATGGTCTATGGAGTGGGCTATAGCAGAGCTGGTCAACCATCCTACTGTCCAGAGAAAGCTCCGGGATGAAATCAAAGCTGTTCTAAAGGGAGAACCTGTAACGGAATCAAACCTCCACCAATTACCTTACTTGCTAGCCACAGTGAAGGAGACACTAAGGTTGCATACTCCAATTCCATTGTTGGTCCCCCATATGAACCTCCAAGAAGCAAAGCTTGGAGGTTATACAATTCCTAAAGAGTCCAAGGTGGTAGTGAATGCTTGGTGGCTGGCCAACAATCCTAAATGGTGGAAGGACCCAGAAGAGTTCAGGCCGGAACGTTTCTTTGAAGAAGAAACTGGCACAGACGCAATTGCGGGAGGAAAGGTTGATTTCAGGTACTTACCATTTGGAGTTGGGAGACGTAGCTGTCCAGGTATCATACTGGCATTGCCAATTCTTGGAATCGTCATTGCCAAGTTGGTATCCAACTTTGAGATGAAGACTCCTCCAGGAGTAGAGAAAATTGATGTGAGCGAAAAAGGAGGGCAGTTTAGCTTGCACATTGCAAACCATTCTACAGTTGTGCTCGAACCAATCGTAGGATAGCTCACCCCTTAACTTCATGTCCAGAGAAATGTCAAAACCTTCTTCATATCATTTCAAGTCTAAGATCTTCTTACTGGTTAAATAGGATTTGAGAAATGTTTTTTCTTAACGAGACTCAATGTTTATTGTTAATGAAATTACTTCTGCTTGGTTAAATGGCATCTCTAGTTGGGTGCAGTAAGAAAATTATTCAAAACTTGCGCTTCTGATATTTTCTTTACACTTCCTTGAAAGATCAGTCATTTGGATCAGCTCTGCAAAACTAGCTCCCTGAATGAAAGACAGATAGACAGAAAGAAGAGGATCTCCAATGTCAGCCTTGCAACTTCTGAAACAGTGGCAATTCTATTACAAAGAAAATGAACAAGTTTACAATACACACAAAACTAGGCCATACAACTTTTTCCTGCTTTCATCGTTGCCATGTAAACATATATAGCCCCGAAAGGTATTACCTTTGAGTGCTCGCAAGAAAAAACGAGAGCGGTTGAATATGAATACGAGAACCTCATCAAGTTAGTTGAAGCATACAACTCATTGATTTCTTAACTAAGCTGACATGATCGAATGATCTAAGGCGGATGTGGAGTTTATAAGCTTATAGGCTCGCTCACTCTTTAAGTTAACTTTTGAGGTTGATTCTCCCATAAGACCTGTAACAGATCCTAGAATGATCTAAGACCTATTAAGGATTTTGTGTGGCTTGAAACTGCTTCTTCTTGTATGTCTTCCTGTTTGGAACTGGACCAAGCTTACAAAATAAGGCTCCATATAACAAGTTGCGACGTAATCTACTTGCTGCTACTGCAGGCGAGCTGACAGAGAATGTTCGATTTTCTTAACTCATTTAGCAAGCCAGCAAGAGATAAAAACCTTGGTTTAGCATAGAATACACCAAACAGAAAGTTGTGAACATGATCCTAATACAAATCTGGGTCAGGAGGACTGGTAGACTTGACTATGGATTGCCATTATCAGAACTACTGCATGCTTGATTTGAAAGGACACCATTCCCGAAATCACCATCTAAGTTCATTTGCTGAACCTCTTGAGGGGATAGTATCTTGATGTACCGAACACAATTTACAAACTCCCTGAATATCCAAAGCCATGAGAAGGTAAGCATAATGAAGCCAATTCAATGGTTATGGTCTTACCAGACTTGACAACAATCGCACAAAAAGAGTTTAGAGTTAGGTAATGAGAAATGAAGTATGATAGTATTTAAGGAACTCACTCCCACGGGTCATCCCCCACAAGCAAGACATCATTCTCATGATCCACATAAACAAGTTTCCATCCTATCCTTTGTCCATCTTCCAATTGTCCCTCTATGCCAAATCTTCGAGCTAGATCATGCTTAAGCTCATCGTAACCAGAATAACGGGTTATGTCAATAGACCTTCCAACAGCTCCACGTTTGTACACCTTGAAATAATAATGACCAGCTTAGTATTTTAAATGTACGTACACATAAGTAAGAACAACATAAATGGCTACACGTATGTTTAGAGATAGGGATCCCATAGACAGAACAAACCTTTGTATATGTCCGCATGTGCTGAAATTGAGGAGCCCAAGCACCTCTATTCAAGAAGTTGCTAGCACCAATGTTGGAGTCGATTGAGTTAAATGCCATATCTGGAACTCCAAATGACTGAGAAACTATTGAGGATGAAAGTTCCTGCTGAGGATCTTTGGAGTTTTCACAATTGGCAAGCATGCTTCCAGAAGAGAGATGGCTGGGAATATCCTTTCCCAACCCTGCTCTGCCCTTTCTCAACAACAGATCAGAACTTGATGGCAAGGCTAATTGTCCGTTGAGGTTAGCCCCATATGGAATATTATCCCTGGGATTCGCATGGACTTCTCCATCTAGGTTAGTGTCTCTTAGCAACAAGGGCTGAAGGTTATATGCAGAGTTGTTATTCTGCTGCAAAAGAGGATCACTCTGAGAAAGGCAAACTGAGGTAGTAGAGGAAGAAGCATCCAAATATTCTGTGTGGGTGGATGCACCATTTAAGTATGTTTGTGGCAGAAAATTCCCTTGAGTCTGTGTTTTGGAGACATATAATGAGGACTTAACATCAGATTTCTGCTGCAGATCTCGAATCAGACTAGCATTCAAGGACATATTATCCAAGGCATTGGGGCTCAAGACAGTGGCAGTAGATTGTGCCATATCCTCCCCTATTATTGTACTTTGGTAGGCACGACTGCTCATCAATGGTCGAACCATGTTTGGAAAACTGTTTGTGGAGGGTGAAGTAGAACAGGATGGGACAACATCAGTAATTCCTGACTGCCCAGCCCCAGCAGTTGCAGTGAGTATGCTGCCACCAACAGCATTTATCTGAGTGGTTGTGGAGCATGGGAGATGTCCCATAAGGCCAGGCATTTCGGACAGTGTGCCTGGATGCTGTACTTGAAGATTTGGTTGCTGAGGTGGATGAGAGACACGAGTATTAGTTTGGTTGATATTCCTTGTCCACTGCTGTTGAATAGCATTTGAAAGTGGGGCTGAATTGGGTGTTGCTTGTGGAATTTCTAGTATTTGGTTAGACGCCATGGAAGATGCATCTAACAGTTGCTTCTGTGGATCTTGAAGTTGAATGGGCTGCTGCATTATGGACTGCTGTGCTAGAATTGATTTTTTTTGTTGCTGAAGCTTATGCAACAATTGAAGGTGAATCTGACTGCCAGGCATCAGATATTGTTGATTAACTTGATCGGACAATTGGGATTGAAGTAGGCCTTGTTGTTGTTTGTGACCAATTACATGCTGCTGCTGCTGCATGCTTTGAGGAAGATTTTCAAATAGCCGCTGGTTTTCAGTAGACGACAGTTGTTGAAGAATGATATTACTTTGAACCAGAGTTTGAGGGTGCAGAATCTGGGATTGAACTTTAGCTAAAGCTAGAGTCTGAACCGTTGAATTTTGCCTTGCTTGTTTAGTAATATCACTCAACTGCTGTTGTGGTTGTATAACTGAGCCTGTATGGTTCAGTGAGGATGGTAGCTTGGGAAGCTGATCAAGTTGTTGAGCTTGCTGAGGCAGTAAGCTGTTTGGTTGATGTATTTGTAGTGCTGGCAAGCCCATCTGACAGGAAATATCACTCCCAGCAAGGTTTTGCATGACACATCCTGACAAGGATTTCACGTGATTCAACTGTATTGAGTTGCTCAGGGAAGTATTTTGCTGCATGTCCATCCACTGTACTAAGCTTAGGCCAGGTACACCCTGAGGATCTTTCATGCAGATATCATCACCAAGCCAAGGCATGGTCCTTTTGAATAAATTGTCCAAATCAGAGGTATTCTCGTCTAGAAAGACAAACATAGAAGGTGAGTCAGAATCACTCTAAAAATAACTCAGAAATTTAGAAGCTTCGGCATGTTTTGTTTTCTGTCTAATGGAAGGAGGAGATTAAAAGTATCCTTAAGGCTGAATCAAAGTTAAGACCCTTGCTACCTAAAAATCATAAGCAGGGCCTTAAAAATCAATCAGTGAAACAGACAAAAGAATCTTTCAATGTATCTTTCAATTAATTGATTGTGGAAGTTGGTACAGAAAAAATCTATCATGGGACGCTTCTTTTGTGAAGGCACATTCAAGAAAGGTCATACAAGAATTGAAACTGGAAAGGGGCAACAAGCATTCAAGAAAGTTAGGATGCATCAAAGGTTAATACTTGGGTAACATATAAACCTAGAACTCAAACGATATTGTTAGACCTCCTATTGTGCAGGTTTACTCTAGAAGGCCTAAGATAGGGGTAACCGAGTAAAGTTACTCCAGCAGGGTCGGGTAGAGTGAGGTTGTGAGGGGAGAGTTAGTTACGATACTGTCAGAGAATAAATAAGGGAATGTTGGGGAGAGAAAAGGCATATTTTGTCTTGAGTGAAGTCTGGTGAGCCTAA
>JAOTBA010000204.1:207957-218804 GCA_025629845.1 Erythroxylum squamatum
TTTCTTTCTTCTTTTAATTTTTGGACATCTCCACCAGCTTGTTTGCAAACTTTTTTTGATTAATTGAATGTATTTTCTCCTTAAAAAAAAAAGAACTCCTATAAATATTATTCAATTCAATTGGTAAACATAATATTTTTATTATATGTTCTATAAGTATAAGTATTTTCACATCAATATGGTAAATAATAAAAATACTTGCACATTAGATATTAAATAAGACTTACCAAATATTTATTATAAAAACTAAATACACTTTTTAATTAAAATCTTTTAATTTCAAATACTTTATGTATTTATTTGTTGATTTTAAAAGTCCCTAAATTAATAAAAAAAAGCTCCGGATTTTAGGACTCAGTTGAGTTGTAGTTCTATATAACCCGGTGACTATCTCGCCTTCGTGTAGCAAGGTCGAATCTTTATTTGAAGATTAGGGTTAGCCGTGAATTTGATCCGATGGAAGAAATTACCGAGGGGGTTAATAACATCAATATAGCCGGAGATTCTCACAAGAAGAACAGAATTCAAGTTTCCAACACTAAAAAGCCCTTGTTTTTCTATGTCAATCTTGCCAAGGTAAGATTTTTCTTCTTCTCTTTTTACCCCCCTTATTTTCTGTATCTATATCGTACTCGATTTTAGGGTTTTGGGGTTACGCGAGGTTCTTCTCATGTACGTATTATGGGTTTTACAGAGGTATATGCAACAACACAACGAGGTGGAGCTGTCTGCTCTCGGAATGGGTAACAATTACTTTAGACCTAGATTATTGTAAATGTTTGATTCCATGAATTTGTCCTTTTTGGTCTATCCCTGTTGGGTAGCTAACTCGTTAAATTTTCTCTTAACCTAATTGGGAAATGCCCGGTTTTTTGAGATGTTAAACGAGAGTTTTTGAGATCATTGTTAATTTTTCTGTTGTGTGTAGCTTGTTCCATTGAATGTTTAGAGACTAATTGGAAAAGGGGATTAGAAAATAGCTTCTTTTATTCTCATTTGGCAAACTCGGTTTCAACCGTTCTTCCCAAACAAATTTGCTAACGTTAGTGAGCTTTGTGGATAATTGAAAATGGCTAACTTTTTTGTGGCAATCTCAAGTAACATTTTGCTCTGTAATGCCTGCAGCTATTGCCACTGTTGTTACTGTTGCAGAGATCTTGAAAAACAACGGATTAGCTGTTGAAAAGAGTATGATTTTTTTATTGCATTTGTTTATGTACTAGGTTTTGTTTTGCACCGTGTTGTTACTGATGTTTAATCCTACGTGCAGAAATTATGACATCCACTGTTGACATGAGGGATGAAACCAGAGGGCGTCCTGTTCAAAAAGCTAAGGTAAATCTCTGGACGTCCCAGTGATGTCTTCTATCGTTGCATTATACATGTGGAATTGCGATTTGGCTACACAAATATGCTCCTTATATTGCTTTCGTGGGGTGCTTGTTGGCCTGACCATCACATTTCATTAAAACACCTGATTCCTGTTTCGTTGAGATGCTTGTTTACTTTCTGTGTCTGAGTGTTTCCACAACTTCCATTTCTGCACTATAATGTAGAGTTTACCTTCATTTCACGTTTTGTGCTTGATTTCTTGGTGTCTAACATTCTCCCAGATTGAGATTTTGCTGGGAAAGACCGAAAAGTTTGATGAACTGATGGCTGCCGCCGCCGAAGAGAGGGAACTTGCAGAAGCTGAAGATCATAGTTGAAAAGGGACAGTTTCTTTGTCTGTTTTGTGTTGTTCTCCATGTACTTTTACTGATGAGTGAACCTCCTTAGCCATTTTCTTCAATTTGCCCTTTTTAATGTGAACATGTCTTGAATTTATGGCTTCATTAGTCGTGGAATTTTGTTGTTAGAAGCATAGCAAGTGGATTTAGATTCAGTTCTCTTCACTAGTAGATTTGCTTCAAATCTTTGCTGCTTACAATGTTTTGATTTCAAACTTGTTTATCTGTCAAGCTTTCTTTGGATTTATTCATATTCCAAGACTCAAGTTTCATGTCCCAAATTTGCTTGCCTCTATCATTGAGTTGGGTTTTGATGAGTTTTTGGATCTGTGTCTGTATGGTACTCTTGATCTTGACAGAGACTATAATGACAAAATATGTAAGCTCTCTTTAGCAATGCAAAACAAAGAAGAAATTTCACTTGCCCTGTAATTTAGTAAAAAATAACTTTTCTTTTAAAGAAAAAATTTCTTACTAATGTTTAAAAGTCGGAAAGCAAATTAAATTAGTAAAATAAAAAATTTAATATTTGAAAGATTTAACTGATATTAGACTTTGATAAAATTAGCTAAAGATTAAATATAATTAAAGATATTGTTCTTATTTATCGAAAAAATGATTGTTAAATAACAATTTATTTATCTATTTTAGTGTATGAGAATTTATTATTACAAAAATTAATTGATTAATTAATAAATTAATTAATTTTTAATAATAAGAGTTATTAAAATAAATTAAATCAGAAAGTTAAAAGGTGGATCAAAAAATTAAGCGGGTCAAAATTTTTACAATTAAATTGACTTGAAAATTTTTACAATTAAACTGACTTGAATTAATTGAGTTTTTAAAATATCATGTAAAAAAAATTTGTTACTATATATTAAGATGTTGGGGTTGGATTACTCCGAGCCTTTTTGAAGTAATTAATATTTAAATTTAGCTTTTGATTCAAACAATTTTTTAAACACAAAAATTATTAAAAATTGGTTAAATTAGTTTAAATTTAATAAATTAAATTATATATAATCAAATATATATCTATATATACATATAATAGAGCTCATATTCAAATCCAAAATTACCAGGCTGAACTTCAAAAAATTATAGGGCCAGGCCCGACCCGACAAAATAACAACCGTAACCGTAAATACAACCTTTTATCACTTTATGGTTGAAGAAGACCATAATTAGATTCCCCCCATTATGTTTTCTTTCCCTCGTTTCCTCTTCTACAATCCAAATCAAGCATGAATTCTCAAACCCTAATCTCGTGAAAGTCTAATTCAGATCCAAATTCCCACTCCACTTCCCTCTTCTCTCATAATTCTCCGATCGATTCAACCACTTCATTCCTTGCATGACCAGTTCTCATTGAGTTTGTGTTATATAGATAGAGAGACAGAGAGACAGATATGGACGGTAACAAAGATGAAGCCTTGAAGTGCCTCAAGATCGGCAAAGAATCTTTGGCTTCGGGGGATCGACCACGTGCTTTGAAGTTCTTCACAAAAGCTCGCCGCCTCGATCCCACTCTCCCTCTCGATGACCTATTGTCCCAATTAGAGAAGGACTCAGCTCCCACCGATCACACGACTCCTGATTCGAATGGACCCACCACAACCGCCTCCAACGACGGTGCTAATGGACCATCGTCTAAGGTTCGTCGTCGGGTTTCGGCAACTGGATCGGCCGCTGATAGCGGTTCTTCGTCGTCCACTGCCACGTACACTGAGGAACAAGTGACGATTGTGAGGCAAATCAATAAGAAGAAGGATTACTATGAGATTCTAGGGTTAGAGAAGACATGTTCTGTTGATGATGTTCGAAAAGCGTATCGGAAATTGTCTCTCAAAGTTCATCCCGACAAGAACAACGCACCGGGAGCTGAAGAAGCGTTTAAGGCTGTTTCAAAGGCGTTTCAGTGTCTGAGCAACGAAGAGAGTAAAAAGAAGTATGATTTGACTGGAAGTGATGAGCCTGTTCAAGAGAGACGGGCTTCAAGGTATCATCATGCTGGAGGGTTTAATGGTGGGTATTATCAAGAGTTTGACGCAGATGAGATTTTCAGGCAGTTCTTCTTCGGAGGAATGCCTCCTGCAACTACGCAGTTCAGGGCTTTTAATTTTGGTGGTGGAATGGGCCATCGTACTGATGGAAATGCACCTGCGTTAAACCTGCGAACTTTGGTTCAGTTGTTACCTGTTTTGCTCATTCTTCTACTGAACTTTTTGCCCTCTTCAGAGCCTATTTTTTCGCTTTCCAGATCGTATCCTTATGAGTATAGGTACACTACGGAGAGAGGAGTTAATTTCTATGTTAAAAGTACCAAATTTGAGCAGGATTATCCTCCGGACAGCCAGCAGAGAGCAGCATTGGAAGCAAAAGTCGAAAGGGAATATGTTTCCATTTTGGCGCAGAATTGTAGGTTTGAGTTGCAGAGGAAACAGTGGGGTTTTATAAGGGAGACTCCTCATTGTGAAATGCTTGATCAGTTTCAATCTGGAGCCACATTGTCAGCTTGATCCATTAAATTGAGGTTAGAGTTCATTCTCTTATGTTCTGTTTTGGATTGCTGACTCACAAAGGTTAGTTGCAGGTGATGTATAGTAGATGGAGACCTAACAAGTGTTTGTTCTCCAATTTTATTCTTTTTCAAGTCATAAGATAAGACTGCAACCTTGATATAGTTCTTTTCCCCTTTCATGTTTCGAGACTTGGAAGTGGTTCTTAGCAAATGGAAATCAGTTTTGTGTCCATGTATTTACCCTTGGTTTTACAGATAAAAGCTTATAAGTTCATTGACAAGAGTTAAATGGTTTCTGATTCATAACTTCATTTTGTTGAGCAATATTATTTCGGTTAAATAAACAATTTCTACATCCCATAGAAAAATTGTATTGGTCTTAAATCAATATGGACTGAGCAGAAAACATCATAGTTTCCTAGTGTCGTTCAGCTCTTGTAAAACCAGACCTTGAGATCTGTTGAGTGCAATCTATATACCTTGAAGGTGGGTTGACAAAGATAGTCACTACACTTGAGTCATGATGAATCTGGTTGTTTGAGTTGTGCTATGTGTAAGAATTTTGTTGCTTGGCTTACCCTTTTGAAAATATAATCATTTACTGTTCGTGATTTTCCCATTCAAATTTTCTGTCGAAAAATTTACAATAATGTAATAACATTCATTTAGATTTATATTCATTATTTTTGCAGATTTTTTTTCTGGTACTATTTGCTCAGCTTAATTTGGAGGCAGATGAGGAGCAAATGGAGTCTGTCAAGAGATGAAGGGTTAAAATTAATGACTTTGGATTCAATTTCCCAAGTCTAGTCTATATACCCCAATTGCTCTTTGGTCATGACAATGAATGCTAGTGTATATGTCTCATTAATTTTGCTAAGATATTTTGCCACAATTTTAGCTTATGAATACCTGCTACGCTAGAGTATGCAACCGCTGGAAGTTACTATTCAATGTTATAGTTACATATTATTTTATAAGCTTTACACTAAACATCTGCCTTTATTTGTAAGATCTAAAAATCTGCCTTTATTTGTAAGATTTGATAATTATTTCATATTTGTTGAGCAAATGGCTCTGTTTGAAGATGGATTTTTATCCTGACAAGATGTTGGTACTTACTGTTAGTGCATTACTTTGGGAGAAGAATTGCAATTTGAATTGGATCAATTCGCTTTGAGTTTTGGATTTGCAGGTTACTAATAATGGTGGCAGCTATGTTCAGTTTATAAGATTAATGATAAGTTTCTACATTTTAGTTTGTATTTTCTTGAAAATCGTCTTCACTGACTTGGTATGGTTGACTGTTCTTTTGTCATGAATAAGAACATGCCTGAATGATAATGAACAAGCAGTTGGTGAGACATTCTTGAGAATTACTTTGGAGCAATTGGACTCCTTTAGCCTTAGGAACATAATGTTGCCTCCTTCATGTGAAAGATAAATGTGAGAATCCGCCAATTTACATCACTGAGAATGGTAAGAACAAATGATTTGAAAGTGAGAAGAAGCTCAGCTGTGAGAAGGGTTGTTCATGATGAGTTTTTGGTACTTCAAGCCCTGAAAGATGGAGATTGAGGATAATTAAGATTTGATTGTAGTATCCATATCAATTAGATCAAAAACATCCGCTTTCTGGCACTGAGATTGCAATAAAAGATTAATTCCAATTCTAATTATTGCTTCTTCTTCTTCAGTGGATCAATAAGCAGCAAATTGCAAAATATGGAGAGAGTAGACTTCATAACAAGTGACTAATCAACCAAACCTTCATTTTCTTTCAGTTCTAGTTTGTTGTTCAGTGGATTTCATATCTTCAAAACAAGCTGCACTGCTTGAACAGAAAGGTAATATGAATATGCACATGAAATGATGAAAGGGTTAAACGGGGACTCTGTTCCGTTTCTCATTGCAGATCTGTCTTCTCTAGTCTCTTCAACGTTCCTTTTTATTTTTTTGATCCCATTTTGTACTCTGCTCCTCCTCATTCTAACCCAAATCATCCATATTACTGCAACAGTAGTGTTATCTACTCTCCAAGTTTAAAACCGGAGTCATAAATCACAACTTCAATGAGATTGTATCAAATTCTTTTTCCTATCAGAAGAGAAGAAGTCAAAACGAAAGTCCATCAGTAACAGAGTCTTCTTCTTCGTTTTCGTCTACCTGAGAAGTTGGTCGGAGGGAGAGGAAACAAGGCGAAGCGAAAACGGAAGTCCATCCATCGTTAACAGAGTCGTTTTCCTCGGCTTCGTCTGCCGTGATAGAAATGGGGAGAGCGTGAAAGAAGAAACATGTTGACGGAAATAACCCTTGACCCGACCCAAGATCCGGTTCGACCAACTAGAACTGATTTGAACCAACTTGGCCCGATTCAATTGGACGGTATCAGATGCATTCTTGCTGGCGATTTAAGTTGTTGGTGGTCAGGGCAAGAGCCAACCTTGCTATTTCTTCCGTAGGGTACTTGTGAGAACCAAGTTGATACGCCACATCTGTATCTTACAGGCCCTCCTTCCATTGATCCTTTGCAGTGTCATAATCATGGATTGTTATTCAATGGATGGTTGGGTCTTTTGAATGTTCATCTTACTTACCATTTACCTCTTGGCATAGCTAATCCTTATCTTGTTAATTTTGTTCATCTTCTGAAAATGCAAGACATATTCAAAGATAGCTTGTGGTATCTAATTAAGGAGCAAGCTCCTGCAGAATTTAGATTGGCACAGTGGGATTTTTATTCATAATTCTATTAGCAAATGGTAATCAGTTCTGCATTCATATACTTAGTTGTGTTTTTCCAGATTAAACCATGTAAGGTCATTCACACGATTTAAATGGTTTCTAATTCATAACCTCATTTCTTTGAGCAATATCATCTCACCTAAACGATCAATTTCTTCATTTTGGGATTGGAAATTTCATAGAAAAATCAACTTGGTGTTAAATCAGTTTGGACTGAGCAGAAAACATCATAGTGTCCTCATTCAGGTCTTGTAATATCAGACACAGAGATCTTTTAAGTGCAATAGACATACCTTGAAAGTGGTTTGACAAAGATAGTTACTATGCATGACTCATGATGCATATCTGGTTGTTTGAGTGGTGCTATGAATAAGAATTTTGTTGCTTGGCTTACCCTTTAGGAAATACAATTTACTGGTCATGATTTTCCCATAAAATTTTTCTGTTGAAAAATATACGATAATGCAAGAGCATGCATTTAGATATGTATTCATTACTTACTGCAGATCTTTTTCTGACAATATTTGGTCAGCTTAATTTCGAGGAAGATGAAGAGCAAATGGAGTCTGCCAAGAGATAAAGAACAGGAAATTCATGACTTACTATTAGTGCATTATTTTGGGAGAGGCATTGCAAGTAGAATAGAAGGTATTTTGATTAACCTGAAGTCAAATTGTTCTGAAAAATCTTTATGTGTGAACATTTGTGTATGGAGGCCACAGTCTGCATGTCAATGAACTTGATACAATACAAGGCTACGATTCTAAGGTTATGTTTTTCGTATCTCTGTCCCGCAATCCTTTCATTTCTAATCCAAGAAACTTTGCCATGTTACATATCTCCTCTTGCTTAGGATGAGACTTATCCCCCGATGAAAATCCATGCAAGGACAGTGAATCATCTATATTGCCTACATCCACCCAACTGAATCCTACTTCCTTCTTCACTCCCTTTTCTCTCATCCCTTTTCTTAGTTCTGCTACCTTTTCCCATTGTCCTTTCTCAGCGTACAAGTTAGACATTAGGACATATGAGCCAGATTGATTAGGCTCCATGTCCATCAATGCATCAGCTATTCTCTCTCCCATTTCCACATCCCCATGTGTCCGACAAGCCCCTAATAAGCTCTGCAAGATGGATAAACTCAGCTGGCTCGGAATCCGACTCACCAGCTGCTCTGCTTCTTCTAGTCGCCCTGCTCTACCAAGCATATCCACCATACACGAATAGTGTTCCGGAGATGGTTCAATGTTATAGTCTTTGATCATCGAGTCAAAGAGAAGACGACCCGTATCGACCATGCCCTTCCTCCCGCAGGCTGTTAGTACAGATAGGAATGTGATTGAGTCAGGTTTAACCCCTTCCCTTTCCATGTCCTCAAAGTGACTCATGACAGATTGATAGTCCCCATGCCTTGCATAGGCAGATATAATTGTTGTCCAAGCAAGTGGGCTTCTTTGAAACATCCCACTGAAAACTGTTTCAGACTCAGAAATGTTCCCACGCTTTGCATACATGTCTAGGAGAGCACCAGAAACGATTGGATCCATGTCCAGTCCAAGTTTTATGATTTTAGAGTGGCATGTTTGGCCTTGTCTCAGAGATATCTCCTCTGCAGTAGCAATTGCATTTAAGATACTGCCAAATGTATACTGATTTGGCTCAGATTCAACATGTGCTGAAAAGAATATATACATAGCCTCTTGATAATAGCCATTCTGTGCATATCCAGAAATTAAAGCATTCCAAGCTGTTATCTCCCTGTGATTAAGCTCCTCGAAAACCTTCAGTGAGTCTTGCATGAACTTGAACTTGGAGTACATGGTGATCAGACTACTACAAACATTTGACTCTGAGGAAAAGCCAGTTTTTAAGCAGAATCCATGTACCATCTTGCCTTCTTTCACCAAATCTTCCATGGTTATAACATGAATTAAGCTAATGAATGTCACATCATTAGGATAAATTCCATCTAATCTCATCCTCTGAAATAGAGACAGAGCTTCTTCATCATCAATAGATATCATGGTAGTCCAGGAGACAACATTGCGTTCATCCATATGTCGGAACGCCAATTTTGCGTCTTCAATGACCTCACATTTTGAATATGTAGAGATCAAAACATTAGCAACAGAGACATGCTTCGCACATCCTCTTTTTATACTCAATCCATGTATTTGTTTCCCAAATTCTAAGTTTCTCGCATGACCACATGCAGAAACTGCACTAGTGAATGAGACATGATCAAGTTCTAGTCCCTCTTTAAACATATCTATAAACATCCGAATTGCTTCTACCCCATAAACCCCCTCCTGGGTATAGCCTGATATCATTGCATTCCATGAAACTAAATCTCTTTTTGGCATTTCCTCAAACACTTCTCTAGCTTCCACTGTGAATCCACATCTAGAATACATAGATATAAGCGCATTCCCAACATATACTTCACCATCCAAACCAAATTTCATTATAGAAGCATGCAATTGCAATCCAAATAGGAACTCCTCATGTGTTGAACAAAAAGCAAGAATGGTAGTACAAGTCACGGCATCAAAGACAACTCCAGTTGAATTCATCCGTCGCGCAAAACTCAATGCATCTTCACTGCTTTGAAAACCCGAGAGCACCGTATTCCAAGAAACGATATCAGGATCACCCAACCTCTCAAAGACACACACAGCTTCACTAAAATGTCCAGACTTACAGTACATATTCATCAATGAATTAGACACCGGGACATATGAAGTAAACCCAGAACAAATAGCGAAGCAGTGGATTTTGGTACCAAATACCAGGTTCCCACAGGAAGCCTTGAGCGCCAGAGCCACTGTGACTTCGTCAATGTTGCAGGCAGCACCATACTGAAGCTCCTTCTTGAAAATTTGAAGGGCTTGAAGCGGAAGCTTTCTGCGCAGAGAACTAAGCATAGAACGGTGAACGGATGCATAACGTGTGTGGGAACTTTTGTCGAGTAGTTGGCATGCATGTTTACTAGCGTGGAAGCTTCTGAATCTTTGCAAGTACATGGAAGCACGACGGATGGGCAACCATTACAGGAGCTCAACTTGAAGGACAAATGGGCTATGATACCCAAAATCATTGCTTTCACATATCAATCCAATGGATTGTGTAATTCACAGTCCTCTTAGTTCTCTGCATCAGTTTTTGGAATGAAGAGCCCATCAAGTGGGCAAATGAGGAAGGCCTACTCAAATTGCCTTGTGATTATAATTTTTGAGTCAGTTTAGTTTTATTTGGTAATCATTTAAATTTACTTGCAAAGTTCATAGAAAGAAAAAATGTATTTTATAATTGATCATATAAAAAGTATTATAATAAAGTGATGAATTTTGATTTACTATATTTAACATTTAATAAAAAATTATTTTGATTGCTTGTATCATAAAATCGACTAATGATTTAATAAAATTAAAAAATTTGAAAAGAGATTATCCGAAGTGTTGAAATATAAAGTGGGAGTTTGTCCCATATCGGATAAAGAGAGGAATGGAGATTAATATATAAGCCTAAGGAGCTACTCCACCTATCACCAATTGATTTTAGGATGGAACCTCACTTAGACTTATATGTGGCCTAACTTTCCTTCTCGTGTGGGCCCGTAGGCCCATTGTAAAATTATAACACGAAGAATTTAAAATTTAATTGATCTTAAATAAAAATTAATTGATTTATTTTAATTTATGAGAACTTATTAATTAATAAAAATTAATCGATTAATTAATAATTTGATTAATTTTTAACAATAATATTTGGTTCAGCCGGATTCTGACTGAACGGATCGTTGCCGTTTGGATCCATGTGTGGATTGCTTACTGTGCTGATCTTGA
>JAOTBA010000204.1:263041-274811 GCA_025629845.1 Erythroxylum squamatum
TAGCACCTGGAGAAGAAGGTTCTGGAATGGCATGACCTTGCTCTCTAAACCACTCCAAGTCTTTTGCCAATTTTTCAGATCTTTCTAAACCAGTGTTTTGGAACTCGGCATCTAAAGGGGGACAGAAAAACTGATTCAGGACTTAATACTCCCACGAGCAACAAGTTCATCTTCATATCACTCGGAGAATAAAGAAAAACTTGTCAAACTCGCTACAATCAACTAAAAAGGTACTTCAAGTTCGCTTATCCTAAACATCAAACACACCCAGATCGGAGAATCCAAAACAAAACCAAAAAAAAAACAATTCTTCCTCATCAGAACAATACAGTTAAACAATAACCACATAGTTATTAAAAAAGAAACTCACAGAAAGGATAAGCCGCCTTTTGAACAATCTCTTCAAGAGTATCATAAACAAACTTGCTGTCAACTAAAATCCTCAAGTACCCATCAACAGCAGGTTCCCATTTTGGAACAGCTTCCTCTTCTGGTTGCTTAACCTCCTTCCCCCCTTCCTTTGCCTGCTCTCTTGTATGCAACTTCATAGCCACAAACCTCATCTCCTCCACAAAACCTTTAGCCTCACCAGGGTACCGTTTTTTGGGCATTTCCGCCATCGTGGCCGTCACAACTGCAGCAGTTCTCGGTGGCATTTTGGCAAAAGAGGGAACTTGAGATCGAAAAGGCACCCTTTTGGGGACAAACTAAGATTGGAAATTTGTCGAAGATGGTGTTACAGAGAGATGACAGGTGTTGTTAAACAAAGAATTGGATTGGGAAGAAAGAGGAGTAAAAGAAGCCATATTTGTGGACAAAGTGAGGTGATTGAGATTGAGAAGAAAATGCAATTAAGAATTCAAACGACAAAGATGGAGTACACGGCACCTTTGAGTTGAAATCGAGGGGATGTGGGATAGATATTGAGGTGTGCTTTGGCTTGAAATGGCGGTTCAAGTAGTCGTAAAGACAAAGAGAAAAACAGGAACAGAACACACTTTATGTTTCTGTGTTCGTGTATCTCTGTTTAATGTATGACTATTAATAGATTATGCTACAGTTACCAAAATCTATATTAGATAAGCTTCTTGAAATTTCATTACAAAAATTAAAAAGGACACAAACTCGTAGATAAAATAAATACAATAACAAGACTTAATTTTTACACCATTGAAGCATTGGGAAAGCCAACACCTTTTATGATTGTCTTTTCTTTAAAAATCAAATCTTTTTTATCAAAAGATTTAAATTTTATTAGTTTGATCGTTTCAACATTAGAAATTAGGCAAGAAAATGGTTTTTCGTGTAGAATCCTGAAAAGGGTTAACTGCTCATGTGGTCTTCGTTTTCCCGTCCATGATACGTGGAACAAAAACATGGGAAACTTTTCTGCTACACATATTTTTATTAACAACCGGAAATAGAATGACTCTCTGCAAATTTTTATAATACTAATTATACCTTCAACTTTAATAATAAGCAGTAAGATAATATATATGTTTTGTTTTATTAAATTATCATACATACTTACATTTCATTTCATCTATTTTCTAAAAGTTATATTACATTATAAATTTTTTTATTTCTATCGAATAACAATTTTCTAATTCTACATACATTTATATTTCATTCCCTTACATTTCATAAATCCTACTTAATTCCCATTTTGTACTTCTCATCACAAAGTTGTAAGAGTCTCTCACTTGATGATCACATTTCTTGTAGTTTTTAATTTAGATGTTTATGCAGCAACAACAATGGCTTTTCTTCATCAAGTTAATTAAACTTGGAACATACTCTTCTGATCTCTCCTTCACTTCCAATCTTCACTTCGATGCTGCTCATTTTAACCATAGCTTTGGAGAACTCTAACTCGAAATGCAGCCCAAGCAAACCTCGTATATTGCCAGCATATTCTGCAAGAAACTACGTGTTGAAGCATCGTTCAACAGTCTCTGGTCTGACTCCAGAACTCCATTACCGTCACGTACGTTCTTGAAAAAGCTGACGTCAAAGTTGGTCTGGCTATCTTTGTCCAAAGCAACTCGTTTCAGACCATCTCCATCTTTTGGACACAGAGCTTGGAGCTGCGTCAGGAACTGTTGGCTTATTGTTGGGTCTGCGTTGCCTGTTCTGGTGAAGTTGTAGAGACGATAGCTGAAGAATCGACACTCAGTTTGGCCTATGGTATGTGCTCCTGACAAATAGGAATGTCACATTATATATATAAACACACTTACTATAACTTGACAAGATTGTAATATGTATATATATATACCAACTAGAGTGACAAGATCAAGATCGTCGAGTCCTTTAGCTGCGAATTTTTGCTTCTGAACAGCGATGGAATCCAGAGGTGAAGGTAAGCCCGAGGCTTGAGAAGATGAACTGACCCTGCCATCTCTTCTTCCTGTAGGGACTGACCAACTTGGACCTCCGCTCTGAATCAGTAAACTGTTTACAGTTAGTTTACTTCAATTGTGTTTCAGGCATGATAAAGAGAAGAAAAGTGACTACCAAGTCCACAGAATCTCGAGCTGCAAGTGCTAGTATATCAGCACACGAGATAGTTCCAGGACACATGGCCTCCAGTTGTGATTTTGCATCATCGATCACTTCAAATCCTCTTAATCCAAGGTTCTGAGGGGCAGTCCTCTCAGCAGAAGAGCCTGAGATCAACACTGAACCATCACAACCCTGTGAAAAATTAGACTTGACTGATGTTAGTGACACTCTGTCTAGATACGGTTCATGTAAATGGAGAGGAAGAACAAGTTAACCTGAACAAAACAGTCATGGAAATGAAGCCTCAGCAATCCGGCTGCTATTGTAGGATCAGTATTGAAGTGTGATTCAACAGTGGACCTAACTATATCCTCAGCTTTTGGACAGGAAGACGAGTAAAACCCAGTTTTCAACTGACCTGTCACAGGCAAAACAATCGTCAAGATTACTACCAGGCCTGCTATGACTTCCATTTTCCATTCCCTGCTACGATTCAGCATCACCACTTAGTATTTATACACAGAAGCTAATCACTATGAGTCGACCTCTTCTTAGTGTAGACGCGTGGGACCGTGTAAACTAAAAGTAGTGGTTTCCTTGTGATTTTGGTTTTGTTTATGGGAAAAGTTGGTAAAGTGGATCTTGCAATGCTTTGTATTGCATTGCGTCTTTCTTGAAGGAATGATAATGGAGCTGGCTCTCTATCTGTGTGTCCTATTCCTTTGATTGATCCTGAAGCTTTATTCTCTCTTGACGCGTTTTTAATATTTTTGTTCCAAACTCACTGTCAACTTTTCCTTCTCTTCCCTTGCATTGTTTCTTCGCATTCACATGAACTTTATATCAGGTTATAGTTGTGTTTGCATGGCTTGTGACTTTAGTTCGATCAACGTCGAATCTGATGGAACCATAGGATTGGAACTAGAGCAACATCAGATTCGTGAAGGGGCACAACTCATAGTGGCAGGTCTCATGTCACGAACAGTTTGGTACTTGCAGAAAGCTGGAGGCATTGGCCACAGAAGATATCTTTTAGTATTGTTTAGCTGTTATATGGTGGCATTTGAACTGGGGTTTGTTAGAGTTTTGTGTATAGGACAGGACAATCCTATATTGGCCAACACCACAAATACCATTTTCAATGGACAATACTTTTGGCAAGTTTCACATGTCTTTTATCAGAATTTTCTAATCAGTTGCAAGATCAAATCTTGATGGGGTTGCGTTGAACTATTACACCCTTCTGTCTAGCTAGTTGCTACTCTTCTACTGCTACTTCCTCCTCTTTATTTTCCAACCTTGAAGCTGAAGTGAGAAAGAACGATTCTCCTGATAATTCTTCTTTTAACAGAATCAAATCAGTGTCATCAGGACATTCTCAATTCTCAAAAATTCATAGTTTTATGCTTTAGCACATGTTAGAATTTCATACAACTCAAAGGTACAAGATGCAAAAGCTATAACCAAATCTTCAAACAGAAAACTTGTACATATGGATATGATTGTTGTGATACAGAACTCAAAACTACAACGTCATTTATAACATCTTACATTGGTGTTAGTATCTGAGATATGCATTATAATTTATATGACATTGGTGTTAGTATCTGAGATATGCATCATATGTAAAGGAGCAGAATGAGTACAAAAGTTAAGGACCTCGCTTTCCTTGAACAAAGTATTGTCATTCCTATCCTAAGACTTAGCTACTTGTTCCATGACAGGAACTTTCTTCCAAGTATCTTCCAACCAATTTAATTGCAACGGTGGCAACGAAAAAATACTTACAGTGGAGCTTCCGCTCCGAATTTCTTGCAAAACCCGCAAAGCTGATATAGTGCTCTTCATATACGAGCTCCCCATATGCTCAATTTCTGGAAGTTCCTTAGGTACTCTGATTATACAATCATTCTTGGACGTAGGAGAAGTAGAAGGATCGCACGACCCTTCACCTGCTTCAACATAAGATGCGGATTCCCTCACGGGGAAGAGGCCGTCGAGCATTGTCTCACATTCTTTAACAAGTTTGTATAGCAAATCAGTAGTGAAGAACGGCTGCTGCAACACCCTCTGTATGAAGGGTAAGCGAATAAGTGCACCGGTTCTTTTATCGTACTTCTTTAGTATTTTCACCAATCCTGTCCAAGGAACAACACAGCATTTTCAAGCACAACACATACAACCCAACCTGTACTAAGACCATAACTTAATGAACCAATCACCTGTATAGTTCAAGGAACTATAATTCTCCAGTAAAACCATCTCTCCATGGAAGTCTACGATCTCCTTACGAATCTTTATCGTCTCTTCAATGGAATCCTTGGCCTTCGCCACCCCATCTTGCAACTCCTGCACCAGAGTTGCAGAATTTTAGTTTCAAATTTCAATCTTTGAATAGCTTATGTCCTAACCTCAAAATCACTCAATTTCAGGAGGTAGCAATCATACAAGAATTCAAATGTTGTCTTTAAAATTGGACTAACAGAATCAAATCGTTATTCTTACAGGTGACAGTTAAAGGGTCCAAACTAAGTAAGTGACATTGTTCATTCAACCGCCTTAACTGCCCCTTACAATAGCCCTTTGTTCATTCAACAATGTCAAGATCTAACATTAAGTTCCAATCAAATTCAACTTAAGCAATTAAAATTCTGCACTTTTCTCCGGTCAGTTTTCCGGGAAACCAGGCAACGGATCAAAACCGTTCCTAGCGTGAGAACAAAAAAAAAGAAGAAATCAAGAAAATGAAAAAAAAAAGAAAACAACGTACGCTACCTTCAATCTGATGATGTACTCTTCCTCCTTCTCCATGAAAAAGGCGTTGAATTTCTCCAGCTCATCCTCCAACAACTTGATGAAATCGATTTCTTCCCGAGTCATTCCTTCTTCTTCCAACCTGAGGCGCTTCTTGGGCCTCTCTCCGACTTTGTAAGGGTCTAAGAGCTTCAGCCTCTTCTTAAGCTCCTTGTAAGACAAGAACTTGTCTCGCCACTCAGGCAATGCCTCATCGATCTGGTTGCTAAGGCTCTTCCCAAACTTCATCACGCAAAAAGCAAGGATCTTTAGCTTTATTCCTCACTGAGTGATTCTGGGTATGTTTGCTATTTGGCTAAAGTTGTGTTTGGGTGGTGGGAAAGTAAGAGAGAGTGCGGGAAAGTGAAGGGATGGAGCTAACATAAGGTAACGGTGAAGCCAAAGCCAAAGCAAGAATATTCGAGTTAGGCCAGCGTTGGAATAATTCCATTGGCATTAGAGAATATCCACAGCCTATTCTCTCCAAAAAGTATGGAACTCCAAAGTAGTCCCTTAAAACTTCATAAATTGTGGTATGGCCCTTCTGTATAGATTTGAAATTATCTTCAAAATTCCATGTGGTAGATAGAGAAAGAGTCTTCAAGTGTAGTATGATAAATTAAATTTAAATTATTTGAGTTTTGAATTATTCTTTAGTCTCTTTAAGAAATTTTAAATTTAGATCTAATTTGATTTAGATCGAATTTGAACTCAAGCTTCATTTCCTGAATCTAACTCAAATACCTTTTTTTCGCATACAAAATGACATTCTTTATTTGTAATAAAACCATGTAAACGACATTATTTTGAATATTAATGAATGATTATTTTAAACTTGAAATTTCATTATATTCAAGTTTGAATTTAATGTTTCAATCCAATCGAAACTTGATCGAACTCGAACTCAAGCCAAACATTTCGAACCGATTGAAACTAAATTTGGGTCAAAAAATATTTCCAAACCCGATTCGACTTAAGTTAATGATATTTTTTACTACAAGCTTGCATCTAGAGAACGGAGACCATACTATATTTTTTATAAATTTTATGTGATATTGATTGACCCGAATTTAGACTTTTTTAGTATACCTAATTTATGTACCCATTTTGAAGTTAAAGTTAGTGACCTTAGCTACTCCTGAAAGGTTAATACAAGATCAAGGTCATTTAATCCATTTCACTTCCCTTTTTGTCAGCTAATCTAGAGATTAATCAGTTTAAATATTGTTTGATCACATAATCATCTAAGCTAGCTACTCCATATCGCAAATCCACATAAGAAACTTCAAAATGTACATAACCAGAAAACGTTGTCAATGTCCAAGACAAGACCTAGAAACAGGCTTATTCAGAGGAACAAGCAAACACACGGTGATACATGTTTTTTATATGTAATTACAGGCTGTGTTCCAGTTTTACCTTACGAGCGTTTTGACCATCTCTTTCGTTCGCGCTAAGACATTGAAGAAACAGACGTGTTCCTGGTTTCCAGGATATTTGACTCTCATGACAGGTTCTCTGTCAATTTGCTGTAACATGTATTCTTCCAAGTCACCTGGAGAAATAGCCTGGCAACTCTTAGCATCCTGCAATCTCATCCGTAAACTATCAGATACACGTAATAACCTGTCATCAAATTTCTGCCTCATCCTGCTGCTTCTACATATCGTATCAGCAGCATGCCCTCAATTCCTGCCACTACTTGCTCAGGATCATGTGCCCTATCTATATACTAAGAGTTCCAATTCAATTTCGTAGCAATACCATCTAACCTTCTTTACTAGACATAACTTGTCAACGCCCTTTAAGAATTTTATGATAATAAAATTATATTTTGACAGGGAAAATAGATAGTCTAAAGTTACAAATTAGATAGTCTAAACCAAAGTTGCCAAAGAGTAGAGAAGAAAAGGAAAAGGGAATGAGAATTTTGCAAAAGTATATATAATTTAGAATGGTTAAACTATTATATAACCAAAATATATTAAATAAAATTTTAATATTTATCATAAATTAATTATATGCAATTCTAACTAACCCTACAAAAATCTAATATTACTTTTGTTAATCCTTTGCACCTGGACCAACCAACATGGAATTCCTTAAACCTTAGTTTCTTTCTACCAATTTGCACTGATAATGTTAATTTTCCATCTGTCTTTGTCTTCCATGACTAACAACTGTAACTAATCCACTAGTATTTCTCCGAAGATCCAGCTTTCCAATTGGTCCATATCTTCTTTATTTATTTGCTAGGATATTTAGTTTATCTATAGTTCCTATGTGGGCGGAACACACCTCCTCTTGACTCCAATATGGACTCCATATATAGATGCAAGCTTCTTCAAAAGTTCTGAGAGTAAAGAAGTATGGCAAAAGTTCTGCTGCATGGAACGCTTCATGTGACTATCTATGAGGTCAATGCACTGTCTGGTCCAGGTTGCTGCTGGTTTTTCTGCAAGGTATTTTTTTCCATGCTTGAAAGAAATTTCATTACTATCTTCGGCATATTGTTTTATATTCAGAAGATAGATTGTATCTGATTTCTACTGCCCTTTAAACATTCCTGATGCAAAATTTTTTATCAATCCTCATGCCCAAAATAAGGTATTGCGTTTTGATACTTTGCTGCCTTCTGCTAAAGCTGCAGATCATATAGGATAGGTTCTATTCTCAGGTTAAGCAGTAAGAATCACAGGAATCAAGTAAAATGTATATGATTCTGCAGGTATTGGAAGGAATTGAAGAAAATGTAGGATTTGGAAAAGGTGTTTGTAAACTGTACACCACAATTGATCTGGAAGGAGCTACAGTTGGCCGGACTAGACTTGTAGAACATGCACGCTCCAGTCCACAGTGGTGGGAGTCTTTCCATATATACTGCGCACATATGGCCTCCAGGATTGTATTTTCTGTCAAAGAAGTTAAGCCAATTGGGTCAGTTGTGATAGGGCAAGCCTTTATGCCTGCAGACCAACTACTAAAGGGTAGAGAGATCAGTGCATGGCTTACTCTGTGGAACAAGAAACAAAAACCATTGCATAGAAGTGCAAAGATTCATGTCAAGGTTCAGTATTTTGATGCAATGAAGGATTCCAACTGGTCTGGAGGGCTGAGAAGTCCCAGATTTCCAGGTGTTCCGTACACATTTTTCTCTCAAAGGAATGATTGCCGAGTTACTCTGTACCAAGACACTCATGTCTCAGATAAATTTGCGCCAAGGATCCCTTTATCCAGTGGCAATTATTATGAACCTCTTAAATGCTGGGAAGACATTTTCGATGCCATTTCTAATGCAAGGCACCTGATTTACATCACAGGTTGGTCTGTTTACACTAAAATAAAATTAATAAGGGACTTGAAGAGGCAAAAGCCAGGAGGAGACATTACCCTGGGAGAGTTACTGAAGAAGAAGGCTGACGAGGGGGTTAGAGTCCTGATGCTGGTCTGGGATGACAGAACTTCCGTGAAGCTACTGAAAAAGGACGGAGTCATGGCTACACATGATGAAGATACCAGAAGTTACTTCAATAACACCAAAGTCCATTGTGTTTTATGCCCTCGGGATCCTGATGACTATAGCACCATTGTGCAAGACATAGAGATCTCAACGATGTTCACACATCACCAGAAGACTTTGATGGTAGATGCAGAATTTCCAAATGGAGAGTCCGAAATGAGAAGGATAGTGAGCTTCATTGGTGGCTTAGACCTTTGTGATGGAAGATATGACACTCCAATGCATTCTATTTTCAGGACTCTGGACACAACGCATCACAATGACTTCCATCAACCTAATTTTGCAGGCGCCACCATTACTAAAGGAGGACCAAGGGAGCCTTGGCACGACATTCATTGCCGGTTAGAAGGAACAATTGCCTGGGATGTGCTGACTAATTTCGAGCAGCGGTGGAGGAAGCAAGGTCGGAAAGGTTTGCTTCTTCAGCTTGGAGAACTTGGTGACATTTTTATACCTCCGTCCCCTGTCACGTCCCCTGAAGACCACGAAACATGGAATGTCCAACTATTTCGCTCCATTGATGGTGGAGCTGCTTTTGGCTTTCCCACAGCTCCCGAAGATGCAGCAAGAGCTGGTCTTGTCAGTGGAAAGGATCACATTATTGACAGAAGCATTCAAGATGCTTATATCAATGCCATTCGTAGGGCAAAAGATTTCATTTACATTGAGAATCAGTACTTCCTAGGCAGTTCATTTTGCTGGAAATCTGATGATATTAAAGTTCAGGAGGTCGGTGCTCTGCATCTTATACCAAAAGAGCTATCGTTGAAGATTGTCCGTAAGATTGAAGCAGGCGAAAGATTTTCAGCCTACATCGTCATTCCAATGTGGCCAGAGGGTATCCCAGAAAGTGCTTCAGTTCAAGCAATACTAAACTGGCAGAAGAGAACAATGGAGATGATGTACAGTGATATAGCCGAAGCTATCAATTCCAAGGGGCTCGATGCAAATCCAAAGGACTACTTGTCATTCTTTTGCCTTGGAAATCGAGAAACAAAGAATGCCGGAGAATATCTTCCTCCAGATGTACCTGAAGCTGATTCAGATTACACTAAAGCTCAGGAAGCTAGACGGTTCATGATCTATGTCCATGCCAAGACGATGATCGGTAAGCTACGGGGAAAAAAATACAGGAATTCACCTGACATCATTTATAACCTTGTCAAAGTCCTGGCTTGTGATATTTGAAAACTACATTTCTCTACCAAAACTCACAACTCCTTTTGCAGTCGACGATGAGTACATAATCATCGGATCAGCCAACATCAATCAGCGATCAATGGACGGTGCCAGGGATTCAGAAATAGCCATGGGAGCATACCAACCGCACCACTTAGCCACCAACGAACCAGCCAGGGGTCAAATTCACGGATTCAGGATGTCATTATGGTACGAACACTTGGGCATCCTTGACGACTGCTTCTGCCATCCTGAGACCCTGGAATGTATACATATAGTGAATCACATTGCTAAACAGTACTGGGATCTTTACACCTCCGAGAAATTCAAGCACGACCTCCCTGGCCATTTGCTGGCTTATCCCATTGGAGTCACCGGGAATGGAAAGGTTGTAGAACTTGCAGGGATAGAACATTTCCCAGACACCAACGCACGGATTTTTGGTTCTAAATCCGAGTTACTTCCTTCAATCCTCACCACCTAGTTTGAACTGTTTCAGGTGTAGAATCTTGTTGTCATGTTCTTGTAAATATTAACAAAAGTTTCAACCTTTTCTAATATCTTGATCTATTCATGAGATGGGCAGTCATTTCCACAAACACGTTACCAACAAAACTTTACCGTTCTGGGAAAAAAGGCAAAAAATGAAAGAACACATACCTTCAGGTTCTCTTCATTTTCAGTAGAACATGTGGCTGTAAACACTTACATCTCAAGAACTACTGCATCGAATCTTTACTTGAAAAGGCGTGCAACAAAGTAAGGAAATGACAAACATACTTGAAAGGACAAGATCCTTTCACGATTTCCAATACCCTCCATGATAAGAGTTGAGTTAAAGTTAGGACTTAGGAGAGTAGTTCTCCTAACATTCTCAGAGAAGTCCATCGATTCCTATCCAAAGCTAGAGCTCCAAGTATCGGATTTCTGATGGTGTTGGTGATACTGTTATGTTTTATTAAATTTTATAATCATCATATTTTCAGTAAATTCATATGCATATGTGATGATGATGATAACGACATTGGAACAAGTCTGACGCATAATGGGTCACACTCAGTCACAGACAAACACAAGACAGGTTTGTGCATGTTATGTTTTGTCCAGAGAATCGGAGTTGATATCTTCTTGTCACTGTACATGAACACAAAGAAATAAATTTATAAATATATATATACCATTGGTTGGTTAGAAGAAACTTGGTACGTGTTCTAATCAAAGGTTGTTGCCTAACATAACTGAAATTTCGTATCTCTTACAAGGGTCTGGCTCTAAAAACAAGAACAAGAACAGGTGATAAAAAATAACTTAACCTAAAATTTTTACACGGCAGAGGTATTTCTTGTTTGGTTTGGTTAAGTTGATTGATTCAACCTAATTAACTATTTTTTAAAAAGTTATTTTAAGTAGTATTTCAACCTATCAGCTAATAAAAATTTTACTCAAAGATAATTGTGCTCTTAAACTCATTTATCATCTCAAGCAATTGGTAGCCCTTAGATTTTTCACTTTAAAAAGACAAAGTTATGATTTGTGTGAAGATCTTTTATAATCTCTTCAAGTTGTCTTCTTCAAACACCTAAAAATGATTGACTTGTCAATTATTTTTTTAAAAAAATATTATTATTATTATTGTTGTTGTTATTATTAATTATTATATATCATATGTTTTTATTAGAGTTATAAACTTAATTTCTGTAAAATTAAATATCTAAAATTTAAATTCATATAAAATATTCAACGAAATAATATTCATGTTCTTATAATTTTTTT
>JAOTBA010000204.1:285812-298219 GCA_025629845.1 Erythroxylum squamatum
AGATTTATATAATATTATTTGACTTTTTATATGTTTTAATATTTATTTTTGATATTAGTTTTACTTATGTTATAATTCATATAAAAGATTTGGTTGGATATATTTTCATTTCTGTTTCATATGGTTTAGAATTATATAATAATTAATATATTGTGCTTTGCATATTGTTTAATATACTTTAAATAATATTTTTATGCATAAATAATTTTTATTACAAAATAAAATATAGTTAAAAATTAAAAATGCTTTTTTTTATGTTGTCAAATAGAAGTTCTTAAAAAAACTTTTTTAAAATAACAGTCAACTGGCTTCTTAGAAAATTCTTCTGAAAAAAGATCTACGGAAAAAAACTTTACTGACAAAAACTCTACTAGTATAAATCTAACCAAATAGAGGCTTAGGCTTAGGTTTAGGCTTAAGTTGTCTAGCCTGATTCAGTCTGAAACTCAAAATTTTTTGGATAAAACTAAATCGTTTTGATTAAAACGATATTATTTTCTAAATTTTAAATCAGAAGAGGAAAATAATCAGATTAAACCTGAGCTCAGTGACACTTTTTTAGACAAGTTGAGCGAACTCAGTGACACTTTCTTGATCTAACGTAACCGAATTCGACTCATTGTCGAGCCTAATTGTATGTATAAAGTGTATATACTTGATATCTATATGCATTGTCCGATAAAAGCCCATCAAGGTTTAAGGCGATTGAAGTTACTGTTTCATCACTTGAACAAAGCTCTACTGGCCAACATGTTCCGTCAGCTTTCTATGTCCAACTACCACAAACCAATCTCTCAGGCTTTTACTCGAACAGGTTGGGTCCATTTCAAGGCAAAATACACAGTACATACCCAAAACCCTACTTCAACTGTCGTTCCCGGTTGATGTCAGCCCACAATTGGTCGTGTCGTATATATGTGATTTGCCCTTCGAATCCTAAGCACGAGCAACGACGAGGAATGGCCTCGTTCATATCAAGGGCTGGTGTATGTAATCTAGTGCTCTCTCCCCACACTTTGCATTTGCATTGATTTGGGCAAGTAGAAACATCTTTGGGCTCTAACTTCATGATCTTTTTTCAGAAAGTTATAAACTTTTCTACACAATGCAGACTCGTTAAGTCACGCATGTATTTGGCCATGCCATACCTTGAAATGTCACTTGAGATTTAGGGTCCAACTATTGTGTAGAACTTCTGCATATTTGTTTTTCCCAAGTTCTTAAGCATCAAGTTATTTGGTTTGTCGTAACCATTTTTGACATTTTATGGTGGAGATGAGCTTCACTGTTTCTTGCCAAGAACTGCCTAATTGACTTTACTATTTGCTAGTGCTTGTAGACAAGGTTCATGGACTCTGATTTCTCCTTGCTTAGTTGGTTGGGTTGATACTTGACCACACACTTTAGAGCATATAAAGTGGCGTATATCAAGGCCATTAATTGTCTTTGAATACAAGTCTACCTTTATACACCAATTAATAAGTGTATATATGATTCACTTTTCTGCTGTAATGGTCGAAGAATTCAAACCAACTTCATCACAAATTGAAAATCCTGCAATTGTTTTCTTATTTTCTTCTGTGGTCACGGGCTCACTGCTAAATGGATATCTATCTGCCAAGCATACTATATAATTAATTCTATGTGAAGAAAGTGGGTTGAAAAGCTTTTCTGTTGGAAGAATGCCAAAGAAAGTTTAGTGATGAACTGTTTGCATTTCTTCCAGATCTGCACAGACAAATGCTAAGCAGGAGATTTTACCCCATCACAGTGCTGGGGTAGATCTGGCTTCTCTCATGCCCAAAAGGGAGACCATCAACACTATTTGGTTGGAGTAAGGGAAATAGGGAATTGCATCTATCCTGTTCGATCGAGGAATTAAGCGTAGCTGATATGATGCAACAATTTGGCTGATGATCTATTTAACAAGCAATTATCTCTTTGTAAGGCTGCTTTGAACATTAACTTGCTTTGATATGTCTACTGTATCATCTTTGAATCAGTTTGAGATAAGAGGTTCACTTTGCTTCCTATGATTATTAACAAGGTTGTAGTACGAATTATACTGCTGCGTATGTATATAATTGGCTGCTTTCCAAGTTGTAATCTGTTCTAATTTCTAGCTACAGGCAATGTGAGATGCCCTAGTTAAAAAAAGGAAGCAGAATTTCTATATGTTTTTTTAGATGTTCTTACTGCATTCTTAGAGGAATGATGAAACATCCATCGGAACTTAAAAATTACTTCCAACTGCGAAAAGGGTAAAACAAGCTTTACGACTTGCTTGGATTCAGCCACGATTCTGACGATTGCAAGAGTTCTAGGAAAGGGAGCTTTGTGGAGTTGGCAAGGGAAGTTGTATACTTAAACCCTGGACTGATTGATTCTATCATTTACTTCCCAGTCAACATCAGCATATTGAAGGTTTCACATTAAGCCATATTCATATAGGATTGAACATATAACAGTAAAAGCCACCCACTGTAATTGGTTTTTGATACTTGTAGTACTGATGGATTGCCTGCTAGAAAATGTTGTCAAAGGCTTATTTATCTCACAATCTGATACTTACATTAGACCCTTCCTAGGGTTTGTTTGTCCTCAATTTTTTTTTCAAAAATATCATTTCTCTCTAGGCCTATGTTCTTCATCACTTGTGTCTGGTAATATCATTCTCCGTTAGAAAATCCAATCGACAATGGCGTTCTATTGTTCGGTGAAATTTACCAGGTGTAAGGCCTTCAATGCAGGGGCCATTAGAGCTTCCATGACCCATACTGTGATTATTTAACCAATGATGCAGCAAAAGGAACATGCACGCAGAAGAACACCACCGTCCATAGCATGTGAACGCTGGTTGAGAATTAAAAAAGAAAACGAGCAGAAAAGGAACAGCTTGAACAAGTAGACGAATACAAGGAATCATCATATGGTTGGCATATAGTAAGTGCCCCATGTTCATGTTCTTCAACAATTCTGTTTGACCAAAACGTGCACCTTGCCTTTCATTTTATTTTAATATACGGCTCAGCTAATCATTAACTTCTTCTTCTTATCTATTCATCACGAGGAATGTGTGATAGACATAGTATTTCTTAGTGCCTGTACCTCATAATGTTGAGCTCCTGAGCTTCCTGGAAGACAACCTTGATACTAAACCAACAAAGTAAAATGAAAATTAGTCACTGAACACCGGACGAAGTGGGAACTTTATCATTCTGATAAGGGCATTATAACTGACAATCAGACCAGTTTCTGCGACAAGTTAATAGACAATTCCATATGTTTAAGAATCACAGTACTAAGCTGCCTGATCTGTCTAGCTATGTCTGAATATATGTCTGAATTTGAGTACATGTGGGAAATTAGCATCATCCGCCTCTTTTATTATATACAACGAGTTTATTTTATACGTATTTAAATATTAAACATAGACTAATCAAATATTATTTACATGATAATTAAACTATATTCTTAAACTCAAACCGAATTACTGAAATTTAATTTAATCTAATTATTTTAAATTATTAATTTAAATTAAATTTAATTAATTCGGTTCGAGTTTAAAAGCTAAGTTAGGTTATTAAATTAATATATTTTGATTTATTCTAATTATTTTAAATTATTAATTTAAATCAAATTTAATTAGTTTAGTTTGGATTTAAAATTTAAGTTAGGTTATTATATTAATATAATTTGATTACTTCATATACGATATTCATATTGTGAATGTTTTTTTATTATTTTTAATCAAAGTGTAATAAATTGAAAGTTAAGAAAATTTTTAAAATGATAAAACTTAGGCATTTTTTAAAAATTATAGAGAAATAGTGCATGTCTTTTACCTTGAATTATAATAATGGAGGAATTTAAAAAAAAAAAAAAGAAGAATGGGAAAGTCATGGAAGACGAGCAAGTACTAGAAACATGACACATAGGTACATATGTGTCACTTGTTAGCTAAAGAATGAATACTCAACCAGGAGCGAATCTCCGTTTTTTTCGCTAGGTATTTTAGGAGGTTTCAATTATGAGAAGGCACCTTTAAGTCATTCATACTCAGATTAATTTTCACTCGAACTGGGTAAGTCCCTTGCGGAAAGCAAAACTCTGGTCTCAAAATTTAAATGGCTGCATATATAAAGACGGTACAAACATTCGACCTAATTTAAGCCAAGAGAGCCCTCGTTAAACTCACCAGCGTCTTGACCATACATTCTGCATGTGATCTGATCCTTGAACCACATTATTCTTGCTTACTAAAATAAGGAAGTTCGACGAGGGAGGTGAAGATAAAGAAGAAAAGCAAAAGATGGAAACTTTGTCCCACGTTCGATGGAACAAACACTGACACACATGTATAACGTGATTCGGTTTATGTTTGAGCTGGAAGAACATTGAACCTTCTCATGATCACTACATCTTGGGATTTGTCCCTGCACGCGTCACTATTATCTGATATGATCATCACTGCAAAACATCAACACCTTCAGTTTGATAGTTTTGATCCAACAAAAGATATGTTTAATTCGTTCTTGTCTTATTTTTGTATTCTTCGTCTTCTTCTTCCACCATGTTTATCTGTAAATTGTTCGTCCAAACCCAACAAATACTTAAGCAGGCAATGTGAATAACTGATAAAGACAATATCTTTATTTGCTTAATGTGAGTGTAGCGACAATTCATCTTCTGGTAATACCTTCTTCTTTATATATAAATGCATGAATCGTGTGCTAATTATATTATATAACTATCCAACATCTCTCTTCCTAATGGTTTGTTCGGGACACTTGCTTCTTGAAATATGAACACACTTCTTTATTAGAGCGGGGCGGCTTAGACTCTTTGATGGGGTTTGCTTTGTATATGTTATTAGACACACACGCATGAATGTCAATATGTGCATGCACTATTACTACTATTGAAAATGATCGAATACATATGGTGGGGTACATATGCATATATATAATAAGAAGAAGAAATGGTTTGATTGAGGCTCAATCAACTTGTAGAGTATGATGTAACAAGCTAACACACACTTGCAAGGAAAGAGTATGTATGAAAGCTACTTGACTATACTTGAGAGGAACTAATTCCATGCTTGGTACAAGATTGTGGAACTTATCAAAAAGATTCATGGAATGGGAAAATTGTTGAAACTTGAAATAAAAAATTGTTAAGAATTTTCTTATGTTTACTTAGTCCAAGTTGGGCAAAGGGGAAGGGGAGGTGTATGGTTAGAAACTTCGAATGAATGAAATTGAGACGGAGAACTAACGATTCTAGGGTTTGCAAAGTAGGAAGAAGAGTCTTTTTTCAATATTTTAAAAATTAGATCAAAAGTTAAATCGATAGGACAAGAAATTTAAGATTTAAAAAGTTCATCTAGTATTAGATCGCTATAAAACTAGCTGAAGATTGAATAAATTAAAGAATATAAAATACAATTGAAAAAATTGTCCTTATCCTTAGAAGAATTTAAAATTTAATTAAAAAAGATATCATTAAATGAAAATTAATTAACTTATTTTAGTTTATAAGAAGCTATTAAATAATAAAATTTGATTGATTAATTAATAAATTGACCATTTTTTAATAACAAAAATTATTAAAATAATTTAAACTAAAAAATTTGAAAACTGAATCAAAAAATTATATATTACAAAATTTTTACAATTAAAACGATTGAATTAGTTATATTTTTAATCATTGACTTTTTTACACACAATTCTTCCATTTCTTAAGCACACACTTTATTGGTGGTAATCATTCATAACAATGATTAGCCTAATCTAATTTTATCCATTGCAAATTTAACTATTAGAATTATAGCTTTGTATAATTATATCAGTTGATTGCATTAGTTATTAGCTGATTCTATCAGCTGATTTGACCAGCGGATAACATCAGCTATTTGTTAAAGATGTTTGGTAAAATTAGTTATTTAAGATTAGCTGTGTATGTGTAAAATAACTAATAAGGACATAACTTAAAAAAATTATAAGAACGTGAATATTATTTCGTTGAATATTTTTATAAGAATTTAAATTTTAGATATTTAATTTTACAGAAATTAAGTTTATAGCTCTAATAACAACATAAGATGTAACAACAACAACAACAACAACAACAACAACAATAATAATTGACAAGTCGATGATTTTTAGATGTTTGAAGAAGACGGCTTGAGGAGATTCTAGAAGATCTATACATGAATTATAACTTTCTCTTTGTAAAGTGAAAAACCTAATGATTACCAGTTACTTAAGATGAGAAATGAGTTTGAGGGCAAAATTATCTTTGAGTAAGGTTTGTATTAGCTGATAGGTTAAAACGCTACTGGGAGTAGCTTTTCAAAAAATAGCTGATTGGGTTTAATCAGCCAACTTAATCAGCTCCTAATCAAACAAGTATACTAGCTGTTTGACATAGTCAAATAATTAATACTCTTTAATCAGCTGAAATGTAGCTTAAACGCTCTCTACCAAACACCCCCTATGAATTTTCAATTGCCTTTGATTTTAATCTAATATTGCTTGCTCAAAATTACAAGAAAGTTGAAGAAAAGAGGAAAACCAGTTGGTGAGTTTGTCTAGAAGAGGTGATTGAACAGATCCACTGACTCTAGCCTTCAAAGTCCCATAGTTTTGTTGCCATGTCATTCTTAATTTGTTTCTATAATAACAACCACTGCATCAACCCACAAGCTCAAGTTCAATGTACATGAGACAAGAGAAGAGCGTGTGGTCCCTCGACGTACCCCACAATTCTTTAATTACACCTATTTGCATTGTCACAAGTGATGGCTAAGAGAAAAAGAAAAAGTCAGAAAAAAAAAACCAATTTTATCAATTGATAAGCAAAGCAAGCCCTAAATTAGTGCTTTGTAAATTAAAAATTTAAATAAAATATAAATGTCTGCTTAAATTAGTTGACAATTTTTATATTTAGAAAATTAAATATTTTTATCTTAAATTTAGTTATTGAATTAAGATTTAAATTTTTTTTATATTTTAATTTGAAAATATATTTTATTATACTTTTACTAAAGCAGCAAGTTGATTAGTAAAAAGATTGGCAATGGCACATGCAAGTGGCAAATCCACCCTTTTCAAGTTGTTAATTTCAAAACAAAGCCCAAGTGCCACCAAAGTTTATGCACTAGGCCAACTAGACTTTTGACTCAACTTGTGTTTTGGATTGGAAAAAAAGAAAAGAAAAGAAAAAGCAACCACTCAAATCAAACCCTTAGTTGTCTTTGCTTTTATATGCATTATTATATCTAATTTCATAAAGTTTTAGACCACAGTAAAGTTTAAACATGATTAACTAATCAAATAATTTTATAAATTAACTCAACTCGTATTCCTGTCTTTCGATGTTTTTATCTTTATCCGAAATTTATCTCGTTTTAAAGACTTTTTTATGTATTACTTAGTCTTAATAAGTTAAATGTGCATATACATACACTTATGATATTGAACAAATTAAAAAAAAAAGACATTGCTTGATAAAGTTTGACAATCCAAATTAAAAGATAAATAAAACTCTAAAGTCCATCATGAATCAGCACTTGCTTTAAAGAGGACAAATGGAAGTTTGAGGGGGATGGAGGAACTTACGAGCAAATTGCAAACTGCTCCAATGGTAGACCATAAGGATTAAGACAACTTTACTCAATTTAAGAAAGACTAAACAAACCAAAGAAAAAAGATGAAAGAGAAAGTGGGGTTTAGTCTGTAACCGGTTGGCTGGATGGCTAGGAGGACTCTGGAGACCGTTGGACCAGAAAAAGGTGGACGGACCAATTTTTAGGAACAATACATTGCATGTAAAGTGCAGCTAAAGGCAATGTATCTCTGCAGACCTTATATATCTATTTGTCAACATATTTGTGTATATATGTAAATATATATATATATATATATACACGCATTACTCTTCAGGACATTACACGATCAAGTGGTTCTATTCATCTTCTCTCCTTCTCTCGCTCTCTCTCTCTTTTTGCCCCTTCTTTGTTGGGGTTTTTCCAAGTTCTTACCTTTAATAGCTGTTCTCTTCTGGGGGATGCACTCAAGATTCATCTGCTTACTTTTCGTCTGTTTCTTCGTTGTTGTTGGTGGTGTGGGCTTGTTTGGTTCTGAGAATCTTCGTCAAGGTGTCATCTTTATTGGGATTCAGTCATGCCTGCTCTTGTTAACTACAATGGTAAGATTTCTGCTTTCTGGGTTGGGTTGCGGTTGGTTTGTTTTAGTGTTGGATGTTGTCTTCTGGGTCAAGCTTAGTTTTTGATCTTAGGGGTATAGTGGTTGCGGGGTGAGAATCTGAAGATGGATTGTTTTAGATTTGCTAGGTTCCTATTTATGTGCTAAATCTTAGGTATCTTTGTTCAGTTTTAATCTGTAGAAATTTAGATCCTTTGGGCTTACTTGAGTTGTTGTTGATGGGATTTTCAGGAGATGATGAATTCTGTTCAGGGGGTTCGTTTTACACAAATCCTGTGGACTTTGGTCGATTTTATAATCCTCCTTGCAAGCGAGCTCGCATTAGTGCCCCGTTTCTCTTTGGATCAGCCAAGTTTGAGCAGGATAAGCGACCATCAATCGATGTTCTTCCAGATGAATGCCTATTTGAGATCTTCAGACGTATTCCCGGAGGAAAAGAAAGGAGTTCCTGTGCTGGTGTCTCCAAGCGCTGGCTTATGCTATTGAGCAGTATCCGTAGGGCTGAAACTTATGATGGAAAAAGCACGGCCACCATCAAGGAGATGGTTGTTCCTGCTTTTGATGATGGTCAAAAGGTAAATGAAGAAATTGAGAGTGATGGGCACCTCACAAGGTCCTTGGAAGGGAAGAAAGCAACAGACTTGAGACTTGCTGCCATAGCTGTTGGAACCAATGGCCACGGGGGACTTGGCAAGCTCCTGATAAGGGGAAGCAACCCCTTTCGTGGAGTTACGAATTTTGGACTTGCAGCAGTAGCACGTGGATGCCCTTCTCTCAGGGTCCTCTCGCTATGTGATGTTCCTCTTGTAGGGGACGAAGGTTTACTTGAGCTGGCCAAGGAATGCCATCTGTTGGAGAAGCTTGATATTTGCAATTGTCCTTCAATTTCCAACAAGGGTTTGATTTCAATTGCTGAGAACTGTCCAAATTTAACTTCTTTGACCATTGAGTCTTGTCCTAAGATCGGTAATGAAGGGTTGCAAGCTGTTGGGAAATTCTGCCCAAATTTGCAGTCCATCTCTATTAAAGATTGCCCTCTTATTGGTGATAGTGGATTATCGAGCCTCTTATCTTCAACCTCCTCTGTCTTATCAAAGGTAAAGCTTCAGGGTCTGAAAATCACAGATTTCTCTCTTGTTGTAATTGGACATTATGGCAAGTCGGTTTCCAATCTTGTGTTACATGGTCTCCAACATGTAAGTGAGAGAGGCTTTTGGGTCATGGGAAATGCTCAGGGCTTGCAAAAGTTGGTTTCTTTGACAATTTCTTCATGTCAAGGAATGACAGATGTGAGTCTCGAAGCTGTTGCAAAGGGTTGCACGAACCTGAGACATATGTGTCTCCGCAAGTGTTGCTTTGTTTCAGACAATGGATTGATCAATTTTGCCAAAGCTGTGGGATCTCTCGAGAGCCTGCAGTTGGAAGAATGCAACAGGATTAGCCAATTGGGGGTTCTTAGTGCAATCTCAAGTTGCGGAAAAAGGTTCAAAACTTTGAGTTTGGTTAAGTGCACAGGAATAAGGGATGTAGCTCAAGGAACGCCAGCATTCTCTCCTTGCAATTCTCTTCGATCCCTGTCCATTAGGAACTGCCCAGGGTTTGGAAACGCTACCTTGGCCATGGTGGGAAAATTATGTCCACAGCTTCAAAATGTTGACCTCAGTGGGCTGTGTGGAATCACAGATTCGGGCCTTCTTCCACTGCTAGAGAGTTGTGAGGCAGGACTTGTGAAGGTGAATCTGGGAGGCTGCTTGGGTTTGACTGATGAAGTAGTTATAGCCTTGGTTACGCAACACGGTGCGACCATAGAATGCTTGAACTTGGATGGTTGCAGGAGGATCACTGATTCTAGTTTGGCAGCCATTGCCAAAAATTGCCTGTTTCTCTCTGATCTTGATGTGTCTAAATGCGGAATCACTGATTTTGGCATTGGTATCCTGTCTAATGCAGAGCAGCTAAATCTTCAAGTTCTTTCCTTGTCAGGTTGTTCCCAAGTATCAAGTAAGAGCTATCCATTCCTCAAGAAACTGGGCAGGACACTCGTAGGGTTGAATCTCCAAAACTGCAGTTCAATCAGTGGCAAGATATTTGAGTTGCTTGTGGAGAGCTTCTGGAGTTGTGACATACTCTTCTAACTAGGCAAGGAAAGACACTTGCTCACTGAATTAAGTAGGTTGAGTCAAGCACATGAAACTGGATGAGGGAGTTTTCAGGAACTCCAGTGTGATATTACTTATTGCAGACAGTTTATGTTCTTTTAGGTTATAGTTGACATGGGTAGCAGCATTCAGCAGACGTTTTAGGTAACTCAGTGGCTTGGTTGTTTTCCAGGAAACTTTGGCCGATCACTTCTCCATAGTTTTTCTCTTTTTGCAGGCTCTCTTCAGATGGAAAGCCTGTTAAACCTTTTAGCCTCCATAGCTAGGAGGCCAATGTCATGGCCATAACTTTTGTGAGAATACAGATACCAAGCCCTAGTTCAAGTTTTCACTTGTGGCTCCTGTTATTACCTAGTTAGGTCCTTGTTCCATTTATGCTGGATGTCTGATACCCAGTGTTTTAAGCTTTTGTCTCTGTCGACCAAAGCTTTATTTGTTTCAGTCTCGTGGAGTCTCTTGTTTTTTTCAGTTTTACAAGTGTCTCTTTTAGAAGTGGTCTCTCCGGATGTGTATGGTTGCTCTAAGCAGTTCTTACATGGTGGTCTCGGTCTAGCCTGGCTTTGGCGGTGACAACAGGTTCATTACCTTTGCCATCACAAACCTTGTTTAAGGTTTTTTTATGACAAAGTCGTGATTTTCCAGGCTACCCTTTGTATATGAATTGTATACTGCAACCAACACCTTGGAATGAAATAAAAATTTTCCGTGTCTATTGTGGGTACTATGAGTGAGGTGCAAATCAATCAGCCGGAGTAATGATATTCCATTGCTATATTTTGATTCTTTCAAGCAAAGCAATCATCTTTACTACAAGCCTGAAAACATGGGTTGATCCAAATTTTGATTCAGCTGGTTTGCGTTCAAAATAAGGTCAGATTCTCGGTACAGGAAATTCAACCCGAAGCTCGACTCGATCCAGACTGACTGAAATATTTTCATATCATATTCTACATATAAGTTTCAAATCTGGTTCAACAAACTGATATATGAATAAATTAGAACAAGTTTAGTTTTGAAGTTCATCTATATAAAATAGATTGAGTTCAAACTGGAAACTCAAATCTGTCTAGAATTCTGAATCAGGGATCCGTAAAGATGCAGAAATGTCATCGACAGAAGTAAAAGATGTACTACTACTACCCTTTGACAAGATAGTTTTAAAGGGTTACATGCACTGCATTTTAGATGACTCGTCACGAGGAAGAAGTCAAACTTACCAACTCTGCTACACAAGCAGACCTTTGAATTGTGACAAAAGTGAACGGACCTTGGAAGCAGGGCAATTGACAAAAGTGCCAGGCTTTCTTTCTGGAAGAAGGGTTGTTTTGTGTTTTTCACGATGAACTTGTCTTCTTTTGTCATAGAAAAGGAGACACAGACAACTCCACGGCTAAGGTGGTGGCAATTTAGTTGAATTCAAATTAGTTCAAGTTCATAATTAAATTTAATTCAAGTTCGATCGAGTTCGAGTTAATAAAAATTTGGACTCAGAATTCAGGCTTCAAGATCAGGACATAACACTTTATATATCTTCATCTGTCACTTGTACATCCATACAAAGAAACATTCACCGAGAGCACGTGCAAAACAAATACATAATGCCAATGGAATTGCCTGTCATTTTTCTCTTATACAAGAAGAAATTCCATCTTCTAACTTAAAAATTTATTCACAATTACCTTCTTAATCTATGCACTATACACCGTTGTTATCCATTCATCTTTGGTTGTGCACTTCGGTTAAAATGGTTTGCCTCACCCCCATAGAGAAGGATCAGCAACTCATTCCTTCGAAACAGCTGGAATTTGCAGATTCTTTTGCTTTCCAGATGATGTTCTCTAACTTGGCACAGAAGCTCTTGTAGAACTGAAAAGAGAACACGAAAATGATTCTTCAGATGCTAATATGTTCTTCACCAAGGAGAAACTTGTAAGCCAGAAATCAAATGAAAAAGAATTAATGGATGAAACATTTGCATTGTATGCAAGTGGACAACAAAAAGTGGTGATCAAATAGCCAA
>JAOTBA010000204.1:298319-312264 GCA_025629845.1 Erythroxylum squamatum
AAATGAAAAAGAATTAATGGATGAAACATTTGCATTGTATGCAAGTGGACAACAAAAAGTGGTGATCAAATAGCCAAAAACTAAGAGAAAAGTAAAAGCTTCCCAGATGATTGCAAACCGAAATTCAAGACCGAGTTGAAGCTACCTTGTGATATTCCAGAGTATCCCCAGTGACCTTCCGGACATTAACCATAAAAAGAGATGGTGCAACTTCAAAGATCTATCGACAGGACATGATAATGATTAGACATATTGATTGTGAAACCTGGCAATTGTATTTGTTAGATTACAATTTTTCGCAGTAAGAAAGAAGAAAGACAGCAGAGCAGAAGTCTGATCTGCAGTTACCTCCACGACAACAGCAAATGGCCTAGCCTTGTTTGCACATATTCCCTCAAGTCTTGTCTGGAGGAATAAGATTGCACTAAAATCAATATAGATCCTACATGAAGCCAATAAGCAGTGAACTTAGATCATTCGAATATAAGTTCCTTCAAAGCTGTACCTTGTAATTTCGGGTATGAACCTTCAGACTCAATGATTCAGCAACAGCTTCAATTGTTGAAATGATCTCTTTTGCTGGTTTACGAGATACAAAACGAGTTTGTCGTTTCACATAGTCCTACCAGACAAAAGAATGTTTCAGGCAACATGAAGGCACATACTTATATAAGTGAATCTTGCCGGGGAAATGAACCAAACATTAAAACTGCAGTGAAAACAATCAAGAAAAGTGAAGGGACTACAAACAACTAATAAAAATTTTACCTGTCTCCGGTCAAATAATGCCGACAGATTCAACCCCTGTGATAGGGTAATCATCTCGAATGCATTCATTATTGAAGGACCTCCGTCACTAGCTTTTGAGTGCTCAGCCACATATTGGTCCTACAGTATGCAAACAATTACCAAGTGAGGGAGAAGAGGATTAAGTACCAAAAGCTTACAGAAAGAAAAGGTCTTTCCATGTTCAGACCACATCTTAAATGCCAAAAAACAAGTTTAAAGGAAAGGAAACCACGGATCAGCAACATCAGAAATCATAAATAATGGCATAAACAACCCACCTCAATGTCATCAAAAACTGCACGAACATCATCTAAATTGACTTTCTCTTCCTCATTACGTGTTACAGGCACATAATTTTTACAAAACCAACGGTCTTGTTTGATTCTTTGAATTTGTATGCGCTGCATTAAGTGGGAAACAGTTATAAAAGAGGATAAACAAGTTTCTTTTTATACTAATATGCATAGGGTAACCACTGTATAATGGCTGCAATCAGTCAACTATCAACCAGTAACTACCTCATGGGAGATCCTATTTATCACCATAAAATGACTGAATCAACAACATACTTTTGATTTAATGTCGAATTTCCATGCATCATGACCTAGAATAAATAAGATACATGAAGATTCTTCGAATCTCATGGCTATAAATTTGATCAATTGCACAAAGCATAAGCAAATACTGAGGCTGAAATTAATTTCCATTAGAGCATTTGATTCAGGCAACTGAAAAACTTTGTGTTTGGTGATAATAAGTTCAAGATCAGAAATCAAAACCTACAACTATATTGATGAAGTGAATGAGATTACTCACAGTTTTAGGATTGGGATCAAGCATCTTATCTATCAATGCCTTTGCCCCAGGGGAAAACCAAAATGGACAAGTATACTCTGCACAGTTTATCTAGAATCCATCAAAGAGAAACATTAGAAATTCCAAAACTTCTTGGGAGAATATAAACGGATGCAGCATTTTAATAAACAAGAAAAGGTTTCTCATTGGAGTGATATAGGAAAGACAAGGTCTTTTGTGGCCCTTTTTCTATCACACAATAATACAGAGGTTACTGGCAAGTTTTGAATAAAAATCTCCCAAAACTCAATGTACAATGTAGATGAGGGAAAGGACATCGATACCCAAAGAAGTCGAAGGAGTGCCCTTGCTAATACTCATAAAGAAGCCTACATAATGAGAAATATTAACTAATAGAAACAATGTGTCGGAGCCACAACTATGGAACAGCCTTAAGTATGTTTGTTTGTGATACTATAAGTCCCTAACATATACACTATTCAGAGGACAACCTTTTGGAACAAGGTTGGAAGGTCTGTCTCCGGAAATGGAAGATATCCAGCCATTAGAACATAAAGGATAACACCACATGACCACACATCAGCAGCTGCACCATCATAGCCATGGTGACCGAGCACCTGAGAAGTATTCCTAGTGTAAGAAGTTAGATATATTAAAATTAATGATTAAAGACAATGAAGAAGAGAGTTGCCTTCCATGAATGAACCACTAAAGAATTTGTCAGATGGGACAAGTTAGGCAAACACATTAACCAAAGTCCAGAACCTATGTACTTTTATAAGTCTTGAAAACAGTGGCAAGTTATGAGAAACTGATTATAAAGTTCCCATTCACTAAGAGAGTGTATACCTCAGGCGCAACATAATTTGGGGTTCCACAGATGGTATGAAGAAGTTCAACCCCCTGCACACAAAATAGAAGCAAACACATTAGAGAAATCAAGAGACTACAAGAGATGGACAGATGAGAGGCCAAATATTCACCAACAAAATCTACTTATAGAAGTAGCATATAGCATACATGTGCACATTATGTATGCAAGGATATATGTGTGATTTAGAACTTGACATCAACTTAATTTAATAGAACAATACACTCTTACTTGCTGGGGTAATGCACTCAGTCCGAAATCAGAAACCTTCAGATTTCCATTAGAGTCAAGTAGAAGATTTTCAGGCTACAAAAAAGTATATTAAGTCATGATCCGAGCATCAAATCATGTGATCAAGGAAGTAAGTTAAGGGTTAAACATAATTGTTTACCTTCAGATCTCTGTGGTACACGCCCTTACTATGACAATGTGAAACTGCATCAATAAGCTGTTGAAAGTACTTGCTTGCTTCATTTTCTGGCAATCTTCCATGGTGAACCTGTAAAATGAAATCAAGTCAGGACAAAGTGCCAATTACCATTGCTTAAGGACTAGAAAATTGGATACAAGAAAAAAGCAAAATGATGACCATGCACTGGTTTATTTTAGTCCCTTGAAAAAACTACTAAAGACCAGAAGATACAAGAAACTTACAATTCTATCGAAAAGTTCGCCACCAGTAACAAACTCAAGAACAATATATATCTTGGTAGGGCTTGACAGAACCTGGAAATTAAACCAGGATGAAAGGAAAATAAAAAAGATATATATCAACATCAATGCTAGATAAACAAAAGAGGGCAATAAAGAACCCACTAAACTGAATCATTTCAAGTCATGAGCTGCATAATGAACATTGAAAAGAGTACCTCATGAAGTCTAACTATGTTAGGATGTCGAACAATCTTCATGATGGATATCTCTCTTTTTATCTGGAATCCAGAGTTAGCCATATCATTCACAGAAAGACACCATGAATCAACCATCCATGAACTTGTACACAGAAGCATAAATGTACCTGATCGACCATTTTGTGTTTGAGAATGGTACTTTTGGCCAGAACTTTGATGGCCACACTCCCTCTTGTCTCAGAGTTCTTGGCAAACTTAACCTTCGCAAATGTCCCTTCGCCGATGGTACGGCCCACTTCATACTTACCGACCCTTCTCGTCACCTTTTCCATTATTCTTTTAGGTTCATTGCTCGCTTTCCCTCTAGTCTCAGTGTTCTCGCAAATGTCCCTTCAGAATTCCTAAAGAGAGAGAAAATTTTCAAATTCTGAGCTGAAGCAAAATGAAAGTGAAAAAGAAGTGAAATTTAACATAATAAGTGGAAAAACCAAGCAAATCCAGAAATCCCATCAAGAAAAGACATTAAATTTCCAAACTTTCAAGTCATTCCCTCACAAATTGCTCAAGAATCAAGCAGAAGCCACTAGTTCAGCTAAAAGAAAGCACTGGAGTCCACTTTCCCCGATCAGACAAGAGGTGCAGTCAATATCAGAAAGAAAGTTATGCACATTCCACCAAGAAAATCTTACCGGGAAACTGAAAAACAGTGTGAAGGAACTGAGTAACTTGATCACAGGAGCTCCTGGAAATGAAACTGAGATCAAACAAAAAATGGTAAATAGAGACTAATCAAGACAATTGACTTTTTGTAATTATGTGATCTAACAATAGTGTATTCAGTTGGCTTTATCTTAAACATTTGATCCTGGTACGAGTGGTTCAAAATCTGTTGGATTGGTGACGTGGCGTGTTCCCATAGGTGCCCGAATTGTCCACCCCGTATTTAATTAGGCTTTCTGGTAAAAACAACGTCCGTAACGGTAACTACTCGACCACGAAAGCCTCGCAAATTTACCGAACACCATCATCTGAACA
The DNA here is from genome assembly GCA_025629845.1 of Erythroxylum squamatum. Taxonomy (NCBI): domain Eukaryota; kingdom Viridiplantae; phylum Streptophyta; class Magnoliopsida; order Malpighiales; family Erythroxylaceae; genus Erythroxylum; species Erythroxylum squamatum. The sequence goes on from JAOTBA010000204.1 coordinate 302,682, forward strand.
CAGGTCACTTCGGTCGGCGTCAGTGGCGCGAATCCTGAGATGGGTATTATAAAGATTAAGGTCCGTGAGGGAGAGACTAGGAGAGGAAGAGAGAAGTGTCCGGAGAGAAGCTCCGGTGAGACCGTTGCAGGACAAGAGCCAAGTCCGTCACTCTCGGTGGTCTTCCAATTTGGTGGATCCGGTTTACGGTCTTGTCTCCAGCGGCGCCATGTTGTCCTTCTCGACATGGGAGCCAGTCAATGACGATACAGTAAATGTTCAAAAAGCGATCTTTTCAATTAATAGTGTTACTGATTAGGGTTTCCTGTTGATGATGCTTCTGAAAGTTTAATTGGGTTGTTAAGGGACCTTGTGTTGAGATTTTTTGGACTGTTCTTTTGGATCAGACTAAGTTGAGGACTGAACTGGAGAGGAACAGAGTCCAGGTGGTGAAGATGGAATTCACACTACAAATTTAAGTTCTTTGGTTTTTTTGTTATCTACATTGTCTTGATATCTTCTTTCTGTATTTCGTAGAGCTGATATTGATCGTTTGATGAAGATACTACATTCAAGAGCTGCTGATCTTCCTGATCCTGAGGTTGAGCAGGAACAGAAACATTCAGGTATGACTGTTGGAGACTACAGAAGTTGATTGGTAGTGGGATATTCAGGAACATCAAATGCTCAAGTAAAGAAAATTTTGGGTCTGATTGATGGAAATGACAGTGGGCCATGGTGGTCTATGAAAATTCAAGGAATCTAATTGAAAAAAAGTCTGAAAATTTGAGTGGATCTATTTGGGAATACTCGATCAAACTAAAGTCAACACTGAGTAGATTAACTAAGAGAATTCCATCATTCATAAATCGACCGATTTTATATGTTGCCGGTGTATGTAGAGTATTATTGTTAGCAACTGACTCTCGTGTGTGTTTGTCTGTGCTACCATGTTCATGTGATCATGTGAAGTCTGCTGCATTTATAATGTTGAAACAAATAGCTGAATTGAATACTTATTAGAAAAGATGATGATGGAAGTGACAAGTTACAAAAGTATATCTGTGAAGTTGACATCAGATTCTATATCATGAATCTGATGTCATTAACCAAGTGGTTCCGGGTTCGATCCCTGCCCTTGGGAATGCAGCGAACTCCTGGGCCAGCGGCAGCCCCCGAAAGGGATGTATCAGCACCGCGAAGGGGGATTAGTCACCGGCTTCGGCCCAGTGGACACCTCCTGGGAGACCAAAAAAAGATTCTATATCATGAAGTATCCTATCTCACAAGATACATTTTCTCTGTGTTTATTTCACAAGACATTCTGACAGTATGTGTGATTTTGCAGATGCAAGATATTGGTTGTTTTCCAATTGAAATTGCACGGGTTTATATACATACTCATTTATCAGAACTGAAGTTCAACTTTGGATTAGTAAATCAATATGGATAACGTTCAGTCCTATAGGAAAAGATGTTATTTGTTATTGACTGTAAAAGCTTTTCATCCTCTCTCTCTTTTTTGCTCACTAAACATTTTTAGGATTGGATCACACGAACCTTTTTGTGATATTCCTGGAGTGGCCAGTGGGTAAGAAGGTTTGTAGAGAGATAAAACTTTACTAAAGATTTCAATGAGATCATGGCCGGAAACGTCTTCCACTAATCTCCATACGCAATCCATGTTGTTGCCATCTTGATTACAGTAAGTACTAATCCCTTCTCAGCTTAGTTAGATAGTCATCACCACCTGCCTTTAAACCGCCTACTTTTGCACGTGTTCTCTTATTCTTTTTTCTCTTGAATCCTTGTTCTGAGAATCCTTTTCCAAGCTCCCAAATTTATGATAAAGAACAATTCTTTCTTTCTTAGTAGTTTGGAAGCCTAAACTTGAGGTACCATTTCAATATGTCATTTTTTCTATCAAGTATTATTAACTTCTGACTCAATACTAGTTTAACAATTTCTTTCTGAGATGCTTTAAGGCCACAACAAAAGGAATTGAATCAAAGTCGAAGGATAGTGGTCCAATCTAGTCAAGGAATTCAACATTCCAAGACAGAGAGGAAAAGCCAAGTCAAGTTCAAACTCCATCTCTAAAGCATTTGACTCGGAATCTAGTGTGTGTCTGTGTATGAGTGATCTATAGCTCATTTTATGAAGGGAAAAAAAAAACTACCTGTATCTCATCTGTTAAAAAGATATAATCTGTGTTAACAGCAAAGAACAAACAGGTCCAAAATTGTGAGTGTAACTAATAATTATTAGGTTGGTGGAGGGAAGTGGGGTGGTGGGGAAAGTGGTCAGAAGTGAAATGACATGGGAAATGAAATGAATGCATTAGACAGACATGACATTGACGTTTCAGATTCTAAGTGTCAGACTTTGTGTGTGCAGCAGATTTGCAGACCCAACAGCCTCTGTTTTTCTCTATAAATATCATATGCTTCAAGAAAAAGATAATAATGATAGAAACATACATACCCCATGAGACACTAGCCAGCTTGAGATATACTACTTTCAGATCCCGAGGACGTTCAATGATTACTCATTTACACTCCTTTCAAAACATCTTTTGTTTATAGTTATTCAGAAACTACGTGAAGGAGTGAATTCCTGCTCGTGATATGCTCGAACTCAAAGCTTTGACCAGATTGATTAACTTATATATGCAGGATCATTCACAACTTGAAGCAACAAATTCCATCTAAGAAGGATCCTATGAGAGATTCTGAAGGTTATATCAGAATTCACTCAACTTTCCATTAAAAATGAAAAAAGCAGCAAGAAGAGTCTGTAGCAGAAAGAAACAGTGTGGCCCAAGTTCAGGCAAGTATCTCCTTGGACTCCACAACCATTAAGAATGGCAGGAGAGGCTTTTGCTTTGTAAGGGAAAGTTAATATTAGCAAGATGAATTCTGTGAAAGTAACAGTAAACTTTGACTTGTATACTACTTTTATTAGTCGAGTGTTTCAATGAAATAAGAAGTTTGAGGCAATTCATGAACTGAGATAGAATTGCACCAGAAATGGTGGTCCATGGAATTCCTTTTTTAAATGGGTCATGGACTCATAGATGATTAAGTGGTAGACAAACCAAGTCTCTCCTTAGATATCTATTTTGAAAGATAACAACTTTGCACACATATTTCACTTTTATAAAGACAAGAAAGAGAGTAAATAAGATTTCTAATTTTTCATTTAAAGCCACAGGAGCTTTATTCTTCTGCAGCTACCATCCCTACCCAGTAAGGAAGCAAGCATCTGGTATTACAGGATCACAATCACAATGTTACCATCTAAATTATTACTGTGATTCTCTGCAATCAAGACCACAATTTTCATAATTGCCCCCACATCATCCACAATTACGCTCCTAAGCATCAAAAATTCAGTCAGAAGAATGTATCTGGCCGTTTAAATAAGAACTGGTTAATATGATTTGTTGAATCAATTCTAAGCATGGTTTATAAACCTTAATTGGTAGTAATCATACCTCAAACAAACACACACATATACATATATATCCAATGGTTCTAAGCTAAACATCAAAACAAATAAATGTTACATTAGTTTCAGAAAAATAAATATAGAAAGTAAGCAATATAATTGCAAAACTAAGACAAATTTGCCCAAGTTTTTTGATACAAAATGCTTCAAATAATGCTAAAATGTTCTAGCTAGGCTCATATTTCTATGTATCATTAGTAATAATTAAAGTAATTTAATTCTTGTTGTCTGAACTCAAATTATATATGAATTTAATTGGAATCTCTTCTTGACCTCAGACACAAAGTTGTGATCTTTTTCTTTTATTCTGTGCCTTCCTTAAATCTTTTTGTTGTATTTTTGGAATCTCTTAGGCCCTCGTTATGTTGAAGAAGGAATTGCTTACTATAAAAATGTTCGAAATGAGGCACAACAAGAGCACACCACCGAACATAGAATCAAATGAAAGTGCTTCTTGTCTGGAATATTACTCAGTTCATCAAGCAAGTTGGTTCGAAGCTTTGTTACTTATGAGGAAAAAGGGTACCAATTTCAAGACAAAACAACATTATTCTGACATTAAATGCAACTATTTTCGTTTTTTTTTTTACTTCTTAATCTTGTTTACGAATGTAATTAGTGTGACAACTAGACAGCAACAGATATCCTTTGATACTTGTCTGAGTTCAACATAAAAGTTCACAGGTCCATAAATTTACATTCATGTTCATCTTAGAATGAGCATATCCAACCTTTAGCAATGTTTTGGATAATAAATCAATCTACCAAATCAGTTAAACACTATTTAATTTAAATAAATTTGATCTTGTATAATGCTAATCAAAGAGCAATCTCTTTGACATCAAGAATTTCTTGTTTCACAAAGCGAATACATCAAATTTGATCAATGATTAAGTTTTTGATAAACTTTGATTTTCAAGTAATCCCACACCAACTATCTTTGATTTCATTAGTAACGAGGATTCGGAATAACATACATTGATCAATCAAAGAGAAAAGAGTTTTATTGTTCTTACTCATAATTAGTCAACTTTTCACTCTCAATTAAGTTAAAATAGCCATAAAAAAACTAAAATTGAATGAAATGATGCTAATAACTTATTCAATATAGTTAACCTTACTCTTATTACTCAATAGAATCATAAGGTGGAGAGTTGATGCAAAAATGACACAAAAGCAAAGAAGCTCAGTTCAATTTTCAAGTAAACATAACATCTGATACGTTGAAAAAGTAGATAGAATTTTGTTTTTTTCCATGTCCTGAAGAACACAATGAAGAAAGCTTTGTTCACTTGAAGAGCATGAAGTGGTCTTGAGAAACCAAAACCCTCATTTCATTTGTTCAGTATAACAGTCCTCGACATTATAGACGCTTCTCAGATGCCTGCACGAGACACAATGCAATGTCAAAGTTATGAAGTTTTATCATCAGCCTCAAGATCATTTTGGAGTGTACAGAAGGGAATTTCTATATCAGAATCTCCTGAAAATGTGGTTTCGTATGTCCAATGAATGAGTTTTGAAACAAATTCTAACCAAGTTCATATCCTGTTTCTTGTTCCTTATCCACTGGAGTACTTACTTACATTGTCGAGTTTAGCTTGGTTGTTGTTCTCCAACATCAATCCGAAGTGAATGTGAGGGAAGTGAGCCCACTAGGAAACGAAAATTTCAAAATTTGATCAATACCCACATAGAATCTTGATATGATATTATGAAAGTTCAATGCTTTTTGAGAAGATGGCAAGAACTATCTCTGTAATTTTCTTCACTCACGTTTTTTGCAGCAGTACTGAATGCTTCTCTGTGACTGATATCAGGATTGTTGACCTTGATCCTCTGAATCTCCTCCCTACATTTCGAATTTCGTATCAATAGTCAATACAGAAGAAAAGAGAAGAAAACCCAAAAGAGAAAACCAAAGTGCATCAAAGTGAAAGAGATTTTAAATTTAAAGAGGATTGGTGCGATCAGTACTTTATGAACTGATTATATGCAGAAGGTACTCGCTGCCTCTTCTCGGGAGCTGAAAATGGAAAATAACAACACATCATGACTTGCATATACGAAATGAGAAAGTACGTACGTAAACGTAAAAAGGCTGGTGGTGCATGTAAACGTGGATATAGAAAGAAGACAAAGAAGTTGCTGAGAGAAGAGACTCACGGCGATTGATAGCCCTTTCTTCAGAGACATGGTTGCCAGAGGGCCGCATTCCAGAGAACTTGCTGCTGCATTTGGATGACGAACCAAGGTGATCAATTCTGTACTCAGGCGAGCTATAGTTAGCTGCCTGAAAAGAAGAAAACAAAAAAACAGAAGATCTACGATGAAAATACGTTGCAAATTGAAGGTTTACATTAGTTTTCAGTAACTATATCAGCCACTTCCTGAACTTTAAAGGCCATAACAGAAGAAAAGATAAGCTTGTAAGTATTAGGTCCTAAAGGATATAGAATCTACAGAAAGCAGAAATAGGTTTCTTTTTAGTTCTGGTTCAAAGGCGGCCGCCAGATTTAAGTTCTGAGAATACCCAACAGAGAAATGAGACTGAAACGCTTTGAAAGAGTCGATCCCTAACGAAAAAGATCAGATCTTGAGCATGGAGGGCTTGGAATATTTTCCTCAAAAGAAGCAAGGAACACCAGTTAAGCCCTACATTTTAGAGGCTATATATCTATGAGCAACAACAACCCCCTTGAAATAAGCTGAAACTGTATAGCCACCATCACCTGAACTTCTTGCCATGACAGTGACTGAAATGCGGCTGCCATGTTCACGGACCACAGATTGGTGCAGTGCCCACATCGGACGGTCACGATATCAAACAAGCTGCTGCATGGGACACTCACCTGCAATTTTCATTCAAGGTGTTAAATCCCATAGATTTCCTCTCCTTCTTGGATCCATAAGCAAAAAACTCGTTCAAATAGTGAAAAAGTACCAATCTTTACATGTAAAGAGTCCTGTGTTCCTATGTTTAATTACTCACTTCAACCATCTGTTCGACCATGTAACATGTCTAGCGATAGAACCAAAGATGAAGATAAGGAAATAGATAAACAAGGAAGAAGAAACCTTCTTTCTTCTCGTGCAGATAATGATATGCATAAAATCTGCAGACTTTTATGGGGAAAGAGTGGGTTATTGTTGAGATTTATTTATGATTTTTATGTAGGAACAGCCCAGAAGTTGAGAGCTTCCATTAATTTTCATGAGAAAACTAGCTGAAGAAACTTTCTTTCTGTGACTAGAAACCTTATAGTTGCAGATGATCAAAGATAAGCTAGAGAGAGATGAAAGAGAAAGGAAGGAGTCGTCATCATCAGTTTATCAGCAAATACTTTGTTTTGACGTTAAATGACAACACTCTATTCACGAAAAACAACAGTCTAAACAAGCAAAAAAATAAGCCATTTTTTGTTTTGTAATCTCTCGCTCTCTCTCTCTCGCAGCTATAGAAGACCTTAAGGTCTGACTTCTTCATTGACCGCCAAAAGGAGAAGAAACAGAAAAGTCCAACAATGGATACCTGACTAAAGCTGCCAAGAGAAACAAGAAACCCCAGAAAGAAAATTGGCAGATATCTATATTATATATAGCAGGAGAGCCTAATCAATAGAACCAGTTTTATTTTACAGGCCATAGCTTTTATAATCAGGATCTATAAAACTTGATAGTACTCTAAGAACTCAAGCAGATCCCATCACTGAAGAGATCATAAGATACCGCAAGAACAATATTGCAGAAGTTGCAAGGGATGTAGCAGAGTTGCTCAGGCACAACATCGATGCAGCTGGTCATGTCTTTGAAGCAAGCAAATGAATCCAACCTCAGAAGAAGAAGAAGAAGAAGAAGCAAGTGAAAGAGAGAAAATGAAGAAGCTACTAGCAATATAGCTCTTGCAAATTGCAAAGAACACACACAAAGAATGAAGGACAAAGGAAAGTTTGATATTCTCTCTCTCTCTCACACACACACACAAGTCTCTCTTTTACTTTGATACGAGGCTATTGATAGTATTGTATCACAACAGTGTACATGTATGGCCCATTTACATAGAAATTCATCAGAAGAAAAAGAGCTACTTTAAAGTGATAAAGGAAGAGAAACGGTGGTGGTGGTGGTGGTGGTGGTGGAGGGTGAGGAGAAGGAGGAGGAGTCAGGCAGTTAAAGCCAATACCCAATTGCCATTACTACCTTAAAAAGCCAATACACAAAGAAAATAACAGTACTGTGTTGAGTGATGATCAGTACTGTCAAAAAAATTACTACTGTAAGAAGAAGGAGAAGATTGGAAGCCAAAAGAAAGCAGACCAACGAGGGTTAGGGTTTTGAGGGTGTATGGATACAAAGATAACAGCTCATGGATGTGGAAGCATCTACAGGTATGTATGGTGTGTATGACTTCTGAGAAGAGATGAGGCATTTGAATGAGCTTAGGTGGTGTCATTATTTAGGTGAATGTGACCATTCCTCCTATCAAACCCTCCTTCTGCTTCTCTCCAGCGGACGAGGGGGGCGATGAATTCATTTACTTGCATCCTTTTCAGTCATTTTTTTAAAATAAAAAATAAACCTTTTATGATTATAAAAAATTTGGAAATTTATTATTATTAATTTTAAATAAATCTCTTATGTTATAATTTCAGTTAAACATTTATGATGAGACTAATCTCACATTTAAATAAACTCTATTATATTCTTGAACTTGAATTGAACCGATTAAACTCAAATTAAATGCTTAATTTAATAAAATTATCAGTTTGAATAGAATATAATTTGTTCGATTCGAGTTTAAAAATTAAATCAGTTTTTAAAAATTTCTTATGTTAAATTTTGATTAAAAAATAACTGGACTAATAAAAAATATTACTTTTTTTTTGTGCAAAGGAAAGAAAAATACAATTTAATTTTAAAACTCGAATCGAATTAATTAAATTTGACTCAAACTATCAATTTATTTTTATTATTTAAATTATTAGTTTAAATAAAATTTAATTTATTCAAATAAGGTCTAAGCACTAATTAGGTTATCATATTAGTGACATTTAATCAGTTTATACATGATATTCATATCTTCTAAAATTAGATTTTTTAAAAAATTCTAAAAATTAATTTTTTTAAATTTTATTAAATTATGAGAATTTCAATTTGTTTTACCTTTTTTTTAAAAAAAAATAAGAACAATAAAGTGCCTCAGTAAAAGAGAAGATGGGTCGTAGTGATTAGGGAAGCCTTCCCTAGCCAACTTGCATGAGAATGGACGCATCAACACAGTATTCAGCTTCCGTCCCTTTCCATATCTTCTTGTAATAAATAGTGTTCATATTATTATTATTACTAGTAGCGTAGTTTCTTGACCGAACGAGGAAGAATTTAAGAATATGTTTGATTAGTCTCATAATATGTTTGATTACACGTAACACTGGGAAAAATTTAAGAATATGGTTCATCGGAGGTAAGACTTTTAATATAATGGAATGGTCTATAATGGTATGAAATGTGAATAAATATAATATTAAAAAATTATTATTTGGAAAGAATGGAAGGGTTCATAATGTAATGTAGTGAAATATTGTTTGAATGAATGGCTTATAATGTAATATAGTGTAAAGTTGTTTATCATTTTACATTCCATCCTAAGCCCCCCAAATCAGAAGTTTTTCATTTTTACTGTTTAGGATGGAATGAGATGTAATATGAAACTCTTCTCTTCTATCTTATTTTATTATAAACCCCTCATCCCAAACAATGGAATAATATTACATTTCATATCATTCAATTAATAAACTTCCGACCAAACATAGCCTAATATAACTAGTCTAAATTATTAGGAGAAATAAATGTGAAATCTCATATATCTTTGTAAATTTAAAGAAGATTAATTATTTTCAAATATATAATTCTCTCGTAATCATTAAGGAATAACCAATGTTTTAAAAACCAACCGGACATCGAACCGGTCGAAGGAAAGGTTTAAGATTTAGTGGTTCAACCTGTAGTGAACCGCTATAAAACCGATATATAATAAATAAGAAGTAAAACTTATAAGAATAAGTAAAAATAAAATATTTTATTGAAATAAAAATAC
>JAOTBA010000204.1:316508-338559 GCA_025629845.1 Erythroxylum squamatum
CATTTGTATTTGAATGTCTTAGTGGCTGTTTACTAATATTAATACTAGCATGCTGATAACTAGGAAGGGTGCTAACAATGATGGCTTCTACTTGTTCTAGTTACTAGTCCAAGTCAAGCTGATTACCTATTTAATAAAAAGTTCTCATAGTATTTTTTGGAAGTTTAGGAACTTGAGTTGATGTTTAGAATCGGAAAGCTGTGAATGTGATTGTTGATGATCTTGTAAGAAAGAAGATTAATCCGGTTTGTTCGTGCTAATATCTGCATGGTTGTGCATTTTCTGTGGAAGATCAAAAAAGGAAGGGCACATGCTCTCTACAAATATATAACAAATTTGATGCAAGTCCTATCAAAAACCTTCAGATAAGGGACTTTCGATGGATAGAATTTAATATCTTGCTCAATTTTGTTGGCTTACTGATAAGGCATTGGTTTTTCGCATGAAAGCATTCAGCTACTTTTTGAAGGCTGAGGTAATTTCCAGGCAGTAACATTCTCATCTTCTCTACATTTTAATTGCCAAATGTCACTTCATAGAATCAACTTATCTAAGAAGTTGAGTTTGAGTTTCATCTTTTCTCTAGCATACTTATCCAGGATCTAGTCTTAGGTGTAGGATGTGAGCTTCAATTTAGCCTTCGTCACGTTTATCTTCAAAACATTTTCTAATTGCGATTTAGCTTTGCGACCATTTATGGCTTAGGTTCATTGTTTGCTATGGCTCCATGTAGATTGATTCGTTTGATATCAGGACTGAGCATTTTGAAAGAAATTTTCATGTAGCTGAAGTTACTGGAAGAGGGCTTCTTTAACATCTTAAGAACTTAGTATGCACTTAAGTGCATTTTGAAGACTGCTGAAATTACTGGAAAAGGGCCTTTTTAACATCTTAAGAACTTAGTAAATGCACTTGAGTGCATTTTGAAGATTTTATCTCTGTACACAAAATCATTGCCTCGCCTTAGTCGTTAATTATTATGTTCCTGTGCAACTTGAACTTGCTTTGGTCTGTGCATTTTCTCAATTAGTTGAACTTTTTGTTCGAATTGTTCTTGGTTAACTTAATGACTTGGACTTGGGCTATGACAATCCTCGTCTATTTTTGTGCTTTGCTGAATTCTTGGAATGATTGCCTGTAGTTGTTTCAAACTATAAAGTCCAACGACAGCCAGCTTTTCTATTGATTTTTTGGCTCTCTGTGCCTGCTAAGTTAACCTTTCATGTTCTCGTTCATACTCAGTTCTTACCCAGTAAAGGTGGTGCTTGTAAGAAAAGTGATGTAGTATTCACATCCCCAACAGGGGAGGAGATCACCACCAGAAGACAGTTGGATCAGTATCTGAAGGCCCATCCTGGCGGGCCAGCAGCATCTGAGTTCGATTGGGGTACTGGGGAGACACCAAGGCGATCTGCAAGGATTAGTGAAAAGTTAAAGTCGACTCCACCACCAGAAAGCGAACGCCCCAAGAAACGAAGCAGGAAATCATCAGGTTCCAAAAAGGAGAACAAAGAAACAGGAACTGCTCCAGAAATGACCAAGGAGAAAATGGACGTTCAGAAGAAGGAAGATGGAAAAACTGAAAAAGATGATGTAGAGGCAGAAAAGGATATTCAGAAAGAAAACCAAGATGATATCAAAGATGAAACTCATGATACTGGTACTAAAACAGGACATGTCATTTTATCTAAAGAACCTGAAGATGCAATTGTTGAAGCAGAGCCTGAAAGCAAGGAAGGGAATGCTAATGAATCTGGGGCATCTCAAAATGAGAAAGTTAAAGTAGAGGATGCAGAAGGAAAGAATGAGCTACCAAAGACTGAAGCTGGCGATCAGCAAAAGGTTGATGTAACCATTGACGAGTTGGAAAACAGAGAAACCGAGACAGACAACAAAGAGAAACGCGATACTACTACTTCTGTAGGGCAGATGAAGGCTAAAGAATCAGTGAATGCTGATGATAAGAAGCCTGGCTATAAAGTTACCGCTGTGGAAAATGAGGTTGAACAAGAAATGGTTGACAATTGCAGCAATGGTGATCCCAGCAAAGTATCTTAAATTAGTAACAGCAATTGAAATGGTTGGATTCAGGCCTCTTTCTGACATATTAGGCTTTCTAGTCGTATGAATGACTGTAGCTTTGATGTGGTAATGAATAGTTATCTGATATTTCATTCAAGGTTGTTTAAATAGTTACAGGTTAGTTAAGTGTTTGACTTAGCTGCAATTGATTGCTAAACTTGTAGGGTGATAATCATCATAGCATCATGGCATCAAATACTGATGATGGTTCATTTCTAATGTGTATGTAATATGTAATAAGTTGCTGCCGGTGGTAATGGAATAAATGTTGGTCGAGCTCCTCTAGTTCATGAGGTTCAGAGTGCCTGATCTTCTTAAACAATGCCACTTGTTAAGAAATGCTTGCCATTTGGACCTCTTGCTTGGCGCGAGTGTGCAAAGAGCTACACTTGTAAATGCAAATGGATGTACACTTTTGAAGTAATAAATTTTGAATCAAAGAACTTGAAATAAATGGAAGTGAAGGTTTCTCTCAACAAAACTAAACTTGCAAAAAGAATATCCTAATCCAGAAATCATTCTCAAAGCCCTTTTAGCTCTGCAACCAGTCCTGTCAAAGTTGTCCATTTCTCAAATGCGGTAGCTGATGACACAAAGGCAGTTTTGGAGGATTCAATGTCATTGCGAGTAACTGCAAGCGAAATAATTCAGTCATCAGTGGTTGATTCTAGCATAACATATGACAGTTTCCAAACCTATAAGGAAATCCCAGAAACCAAAGTAGTAATACGAACATGGTGAGAAAAAGATTGATCACCTGATGAAATTAATGAAGCTAGTGAGGAGTTGAAGTTATCGACTTCAGTTTTCTCTTCAGCACTAGAGGTCAGCTGTTAAGGAAACAATATAAAAGCAATCAGATTATCAAACACCCCTCATTATGAAAGTTGAGGAAAGGAAATCTTAGAAACAAGATTGCATTTTTTAATGATTATCTGCTAGTCTCAGTTGCTATCTTTGGCTACGCAGCGTCCATAGTTCTTGATTGAAGCTGTATTCTTATGATTGAAGAACTCATGTATTACCTTGGTGAACGCTAAATTAGCCTTTTGGACCCAATCTGTTTCAGTACTTGCCCCAAGAACAGAACCAGCTGCAGATAGATCATTGTTTTCTATTGCTTGACCAACTTTGCTAAGCTTGTACACGAGATCCTGCAAATATCCTGCAACAGATCATTTAACTGCAAAAGTTCAGAGATGAATGCAGAAGGAAGACTGTAGCAAGCATATGAACTCTGACAAGTGCAAGACTACTAGCTATGCTTAGCTAAGTTCCTTCCTTTACTAGAAGTAGGATTAGTGAATTACCAGATCATTCACTAACAATATCTAAACACTAGTTCAGATCATTTCAACATATACCCAAGATGGGGATCCAACCAACTCTAGAAGTACGGGCACATCATCAAACACAAGAAGAACTTTAGCACAACAAGACATGGAGTCGTTCAAAGTTTGCAACAAAACTAACCCCTTTCCTTTTGGGACGAACTAATGACTCCTTGTTTCTCAATCCTCTTTTTTCTGTCCTTTTTCACCTTCTCCAACAACTCTATATCATCTTCAGCTTCTAGCACAGCTTTGGCTCTGGAATCGCCATCCCTGACCAATGGAAAGGCAATGGTGGTGATGAAACAAAGGGAGAATTTTCTTCTGGTTGCTACTAAGGAGGGTGATGCAGACTCACAAACAGCTTTGCACATAGCCAATGGTCTCCTGGCATTGAGTTTTGGTGTGTAGAGTGAAACTTTTGTTGCTGCTGAAGAAACAGAAGCTGGTGTTGAAGAGGATAAATTGGTGGAGAGTAAGGAGTTTGCAGTTGAGACAAATGGGGTGGTCATTTCCTGATCTTAGAGTCCTCTTTCCTCTTCGTGTTTCTGGTATTTTTGGTGGGAAAAAAGATCAGAAGTATCCATAGCTTGGAAGTTTTTCTTTTCTTCTGTTCTTTTTTTTCTTAAGAGGATAAGGTTGCTGTCTTCTGCAATCTGATCCAGTCATTATCCAAATGCTTATGGGCATTCCTGTCATCTTCTAACCCCCTAAAACTGATTTTTACCATTGTAAATAGTTTCAATTACTTCTGTTTCTCCTTACAAATTCGTTTGTGCTCTTACTCCTAGAATCAAAGGTATATAATTTTCATTAACCGCAGAGTTCATGTGAGATCCAAGTCTTCTTCTTTCCAGTTGTGAAAGTTGCAGAAGATGTAATCACAAACTTTTACTGATCAAAATTAAATCATGCATTTTCTATAAAACAAATGTCACGATTCTTCTACGAAATTATCGACCAGTAAAGTCCGAGAATCTTTACTTAATCTAGTTGACAACCCATTATAGCTTTATGGATTGAAGAACCATGAAAGTGAAAGTTGATTCCTTTATGTTGGTTTTCATAACAGATGGCCAACAAAAGCACATCCTAGTCAAGTTCCACTTTCTTAAGTGAACCATTTCAGTCCAGTAACCAGAGTTCATGTTAAAATGATGAGACACTTGGCAAAAGTAAGAAATATCTTTTGAAGCTCCTACTGACTAAAGGTTATTCATTTAACCACGCGCAAATTAGTGTTTGATTGTTTTTGACAGTATGTGTGTTTGTGTCCCTTTCTCGGGCGCGTGTAACGAATAAATCCTTGTATAGGTAGGAAAGCAACCGACCAAGCGGGAGAACGAATAGATATGTGAACAACGTTAGGTAGATCACAAATTCGAAAAGTTCTCAATGTTTCAAAACTTTCAATGAAACATTGAAAACGAATTGCCACTTGACTCACTACCGTAAACGACTTGCCCAAACAAGACTTGCGCTTTTGTTCTCCAATCTTCTTTTCCACGTAGACCCAAAAATCATTTCGGAAGTTTAGTTGTGAGGTTGAAAGGTTTGAGCTCGGTTTCGAGTTTACATCTTGGCGAGAGGTGGAGAAAGAAAAAGATATAAGCTAGTTGATGGGTGACGATAAAGATGTGATCTTTATATCGTTCTAAAAAGATAAAAGCTAGTTGATGGGTGAGAAGTTAAAGACGTGATCTTTATATCGTTCTTTGAGTAGGTTTAGAAGGTAAATAAGGAATCCTTTTTGGTGTGTGATAAACCTGTCGAAGAAGAAGAAGAGTTCGCGTTACGTCCTAGAATCAGTCACCGGTGATTCTGGTCTTATTAAAACAATGAAAAGTCATCATACGTTACTGTTGCTATTCCTGCTCTTCTTTGATCGTCTTGGTACTTTCTTCTTCACTTGTTATTCTTCTTTTTACTTAGATTCTGCTTATTGGATTGGTATGCATGTGTTGTAGTGTGTTCTCTTTGGTGCTATGTATCTTACTCTGGTTGATCCCGTACTGTGATAAATCAGATGGGACTTTGATCAATACCTATGTTTCTAATATCTGTGCTTCTTCTTACAATCGAGGTTTTGTTTCTTATTGGGGATTCTAGTGGTTTTCTCGGTTTTCTATGTGGTTGTTTCCTGCTTTTCCTGGAAATAAGTGGATTCCTTGGCTGAACAAACTTGTTTGGTTTTTATGTCAATAACTAGTTGAACTGTTAATGCGATACGCACCTCCTTATCCAAGAACGAATTCACTGTTTCAGAATCTGTTTCTTTGCTTTGGTGGTTCAAGATTGTTAGTCTCTCTTCCAATATGTGGCTAAGTTCTCATATATACAGGACATATTGATTGGTTCCTCTGTTAATTTGCAACGTGTTAAGCTCCTATAAGGGATTAATTTGCTGATGGTATCTTCTCTTTTATTCTTCCGATCCTGTGCAGCCCCTCTATCAGCCCAAGCATTCACTGGAACTTATGGAATAAATTATGGACGAATTGCAAATAACATCCCGTCACCTGATGAAGTTGTGAAACTTCTGAGGGCAGGAAAAATAAGGAATGTCCGGATATATGATGCTGATCATAGTGTTCTCAAGGCATTTAGCGGGACTGGACTACGACTCGTGGTTGGACTTCCGAACGGATATTTGAAAGACATGAGCAATAATGCAAGCAATGCTATGAGTTGGGTTACAGAGAATGTGCAGGCATTCCTTCCCAATACCAGTATTTGTGGGATTGCTGTGGGGAATGAAGTTTTAGGAGGAAGTAATTATGAACTCTGGGGGGTGCTTTTAGATGCAATGAAAAATGTTTACAGTGCCTTGACTAAGCTTCATTTAGCTGATGCAATTCAGATTACCACAGCACATTCACAAGCCGTTTTTGCTAATTCCTACCCCCCTTCTTCTTGTGTATTTAAAGACAATGTTGTTCAATTCATGAAGCCTTTATTGGAGTTCTTTCAACAAATTGGTTCTCCTTTCTGTTTAAATGCTTATCCATTCCTGGCCTACATGAGTGATCCAGAGAATATTGATATTAATTATGCTCTATTCCAGAAAACTCAGGGGATTTATGATCAAAAAACTGATCTCCACTACGATAACATGCTGGATGCTCAGATTGATGCAGCCTATGCTGCATTAGAAGATGCCGGGTATGAGAAGATGGAAGTGATAGTTACAGAGACAGGTTGGGCTTCTCATGGAGATGATAATGAAGCAGCAGCAACAACAGAAAATGCAAGAACATACAATTATAACCTCCGAAAGAGGCTTGCGAAAAGAAAAGGCACTCCTCTCAGGCCAAAAAATGTGGTGAAGGCATACATTTTTGCGGTATTCAATGAGAATAATAAACCTGGGCCAACTTCTGAGAGGAATTATGGTTTGTTCAAGGCTGATGGGAGCATTTCTTATGATATAGGTTATGATGGACTTAAATCTTCACCTGCAGGTTCACTACTTCTGAAGGTATGAGGCTTCTTAACCTATGGAATACATCAATTTACATGATCTTATATCCAGATAAGGATTTCATTATACTAGTTACCTTCAGAAAGTCATTTCTTTGAATGATACAAAAATTTAATTCCATTAACTATATAAATCCTCTTGAATCTGTGTCTTTTCTTCCTTTCCATGTCAGTTCAATAAATTTGGTGCTCGTGTGTCTTGTTTAGCCAACCAAATGAAGTTTGTGGTGTTTATTCAAGATTCAATGACCATCCACATGAAGCCTATTTGGAACTTACATTATCAAAAATGCGAAAAAAGAAACGGTAAACAAGAATTGATGATTATAGGACATGTACTTGTTTCAGATAGTTTTACATTATAAATTAAACTCAACTCATCAGCTTTCGTTAGAGAGAAAATGTACTGTCATGATCAATAACCCTTCATCAGAATTTGCTTAAATCTCCTTGTATTAGCCACCTTCAAATGGACATTTATGTCTGTCCTGTTAAACTTTTTCCCTGGCCAAGTACCGACATCACTTTACTGGCTCCCAAGTCTCCAGAGCAATGTCGGCAAGAGACTTGATATGGTGAAGGGTTCAGCATTGTCTGTTGTTCTCCCAAGATATGGTGAAGGGTTCAACATTGTATGTTGTTCTCCCAGTTGACATGCCCACTTCTTTTATGAATTCTTCGATCTCATCAACTTTTGTTTGGGACGCACTCATTTTAATCTGAGACTGGTTTTCCTTTCTGAAGCTACTGAGATTAGTTCTAGTCTACTAGATACTACTGTTGAAAAGAGTGCCTGGCTATATTCACCAACTAGATCTTAATCTTCTTACATATAGTCCAAATTGTGAATTCTCTGGTCTTTTAGTTGTTATGCAATTCCAAGTTCTGCAAATATTTGGCTAAGTACTTACCTATATTTTACCACCTCTGCTGATCATGCTATCTTTGTCTTTCCTATTTTTGTGTTCAATGATGCAGCCTGCGCAAGCTCCATGTTGGCTTAGTTCGCTTAGGATGCTGACAATACCAACTTTGTCATTGCTTTTACTGTTAAGAGAATGATATTGGCTGGATTTGGTCGAATACCGAGATTCAAGGGTGAAGAGTTCTAGGTTTAATACCTAATGTTACCCATTAGAGCATTGTAGATACAACATATGTTCTATTCTCATAAATATTATCTGGATATGCTCATCCCTTTTTGTCTATCTATCTCAGCAAAATTTATATCGTTTTCTCTACATGCTTATGATCAGTGAACATCGGCACTACTACTTGCTACTGTACGTTTTTCTGCATATTCGTGAATGCTTTCTCGACACATATCTTATGGTTGCTTTGCTCGTACAAGTTGCCGTTTCACGGCATTAGTGCCTGATAACTGAAATGCCTTCATCTCTATGTATGGAAATCCTCAATTCTCCTGCAAGCCTTTGGCCTGGGGAATACTGTGAGCAAGCTTAAGGTTCATCTGAATATGACTTCTCGTGTGTGCTTCCTAGTTCCTATATAACTGGATGAAAATTTATGGGATTGAAAAGTTTTCCTCCCTTGCACCATGGGAAAACAAAAGTTACAGTTCCTGAAAGATGCTTTATACTGAATTTAAAGGACCATGCGACAGAGCAAAGAAAATTTTAAGATTAGATTTTTAAAAAGCATCAATTTTTCTACCATTGTGTTCCTACTATTTTTAGCAAATCATTACCAATTGATTATCTTGAAATCTGAAAGAAGATTAAATGGCCAATCAATGAAATTTATGAATTTATATAACCCTTTGAAGGCTGTGAGTTGTGCAGGCTTTACTTACCTTGGCATGGTAAATGCGATTGTAAGATATTCAAGACTTGAAACTTCATCAGCCTGTCATAACAGTACTCACCCAATCTTATTTTTCTTAATTAATTTTCAACCGGGAAAACGAGAAGGAAGAAAATCAATAAACGATGTGTGCTGTTTAGTATCAGAGGTTGGTGTAATGTTTATCACATTTTGAGCTCAAGAATTGAGAATAAACTGATAAAAAATTTGCAGTCATAGTTGAGTGATGTGCCTGTCTGGTAAAAATATCTACAGACTGTCATTCTATATCTATGGCAGTAGGTGGGATCATTTTGATCCATAATGTCATCCATGAAGTAATCGTGAAACCGTTTTCTTATTATGGTCAGGCAAACAATATTTTCTATTTAAATTGTTGTTGTTTGGTTCAGTTTTTTGAGCAACTTGCTTGTTAACAGTCCTGTAAAACAGGAAGTTTCAGAAGAAACTCTCATGTTTCTCAGTATTAACATCAAAAGGAACAGTTCCTTGGCTTGATCACAGTTGATTATTATTGACCAAGTTGGTTTCCGGATTATAGCTAGTGCCCTTAACACTTGGCAAATGTAGCAAACACAAGCAACAGGTCATTGATTCTAAAACAAAGAGAAACCAGAAGTTGTGGATTATTGCAGACTTGGTCGGCTTATGACATAGCTTGAGAAAGGCCACAAACATAATACAAGTAATGTCAATATCAAGGTTTGGCAATGGCAATCATTCGCCATTAAGTTGGTTCCAATTGGAATAAGCAGACTGATCTTAACATCATGTTCCATTGACCCGGCTTTGCCAATGCTCATGCTACCTGCCAACTGCTCCAAGAAGATAAATACTAGTTAATCAAATCCATCTCTCCACGTGGCATGAACCCATATGGATGAAAGATCCTGACATGCATTCCCTATTCTCAACTCTATATATATACAAATCAAGCCATTGTGTTCAAGAACACCTCATTGAGCAAAGGGGCGACCTCTGGTTTTTCAGAACACAGACATGGCTAGAGCAAGCAACGTGACATTGTTGGTGGTTCTTGCGGTGGTCCTCGGATCAATGAAGATGACAGTGGAGGCGGCTGACCACATCGTCGGTGACAGTACCGGATGGCTGTCGCCTCCCAGCCCAAACTTCTACTCCATCTGGGCTTCAGACCAGACTTTTGCAGTTGAAGACACTCTAAGTAAGCATTTTCACATCCGCCCCAATCCATATACATTATATGCATTTAAAGCTGGTCTAGATACTTAACAGAGTTCCAAGGATCTATAATGGAGATTTGTAGAATCTCACAACCTGTTCTCTCTTTTTCTGCAGCATTCAACTTCGCTACAGGAGTACATGACGTGGCCATTGTATCGAAGAGTGATTATGATAATTGCAACACTGCAGCTAACAACGTCCAGGCCTCAGGACCTACAACCATCACTTTGAGCTCCGCAGGCGAACAGTATTACCTTTGCACCTTCTCAGACCACTGCTCCAGAGGCCAAAAGCTAGCCATCACCGTTGGTGGCAACAGCTCTTCCACCCCCACAACTTCACCCCCGAACGCCTCCTCTACCACCACTGTTTTCTCTGCCTTTGGTTTGATGTTCATGTCCATGGTCATTGCTCTCTTGTTATCCTGATCATATCACATGATATGTACTAGTTTAATACTACCACCCTGCTGCTTCCTCCAGATTTCATTAACTTTCAATTCAATGGGAGATCATCTGCCATGAGTACTTGTTTTCCTTGATAGTGACATTTTTGGTGCCTTTTGTGGATTGTTGGAATACTTAATTATTTGTATTTTAACGTAATCTGTGATTGAGGTAATCAGTGTCAGCTTGCATCAAATTGGTACCTGCTCCAGATCATCATCTTCACCTATCCATAAATCTCCATCAATCCATATCTTCAAAGATTTAAGAAGCTCTGAAGCAGAAGATCTGATGTGCAAAACATTAGATTTCCTGCAGAAACTCTGCACAGAAAAGGTTGAACATTTAAGTATCAGGGTATAGCAATTCCAATCAGTTGCATCTACAAGAAAATGAGACCACATCAAGGGAAGAAAAAATGGAGTTTTCAAGCGGCTTAATTATTTGATAAATCAACAATTTAGATCTAAGCAGCGCGTTCAAATTAATTAAATCCATATATTGTATAAGATATTTGATCACTTCTATCATCATGTTCTGATCAATTCTAGATCAGATGCATACCCATCTTTCAACAGACCCCTCGTTTTATATGCCTATTAGAGGATGGGAACTTCAGTTTCCCCTCTTTGGGATTCCCAAAAGAAGGTGAAAGCTTTATATGGAAGAGTGGAGATGGATTTGGACACTGACTCTCAGTCGATGGCACTTTCTTTGGCCTCGTGTAAATTGCTCATGTTCAAACCTCTTTAGTATTCAACAACACGAGACTTGAATATGCACCATCACTTCTCTAGAGAAGTTATTGGAAGATTAATGAATGAATACTCATCCATTCATTAAACCGTTATTCTTTGAAAAGTTATATGACTTTATTGTATGGGATTGAGTGTCAAAATTGTGATAGTTAGAGATAGATAAAAATGGTATAAAGAAATAGTTTGGTAGTTGAAAGTGGGATAGCTAAATCTCCAAACATGCTGGAATCAAATGCTAGGATTGATCTTATGGTCCTTTTCCTCCAAGAACAACTTTTTCTAATGCATGTCCTGGTTATAATCCTAAGAAGATTGATAACACATGCCTTTGCCATTTCTCTGACCAAGCCTTTTTTGGGATTTATGGACTCAATTTGCAAGTTCCTAACCACAAGAACTGGACTCCAAAAAACCAACAGCACGAGGAGATGAGCACCAATTCTTTTGACTAGTAAAACGCCTGACGTAATCTTTAAGGTTTGGTGGGTTCAGGTGCGGCAATATCTCCAGAATTTCTGCAAGTCTCTTTTCATGGCCGGCTTGGATGGTTTCGATTAGGTGGACAAAAAACCAAACATGTGTTTCCACCCAATGGTTTACATTTTGATCTCATCTTCAGAGGAAAAACATGAACTTTTTCTATAAATAGGACAAATTCTCTTCAGAGAACAGAAGCTGAATGTACAGGGGCGATCTGACCTCAGAGAACACAAACCATGGCAGCAGAACTGAAGATGGCATTTCTTGCAGTAATTGCAACAGCTTCTTTGTTGCAGAGCTCAGTTGCTCAGACGAGCCATGTAGTTGGAGGCTCCTCAGGCTGGACCATTCCTAGTTCTGGTTCTGGTTCATACTCCTCTTGGGCTGCAAACCAGGACTTTTCTGTTGGAGACACACTTGGTAACCTCACAATCTGTTAAAACTCGTTAGGTAGCTTGAAGTGTCAGGTTTTGGTATGAACTGGGTTGTATAAAAGATATGATCTTTCAAACCTGTTGCTTACTCATTTTGCAGTGTTCAATTTTGCAAATGGGATTCATGATGTTGCCCAAGTCACTAGGTCAGATTATGATGGTTGTTCTACGATCAATCCTATTTTCTTGGAGACCACAAGCCCTGCTAGTATCACACTCAATTCTACTGGAGAACACTACTTTATCTGCAATTTCAAAGGTCATTGCAGTGCGGGTCAAAAACTGATGATCAATGTCAGTGCAGCTTCTTCTTCTTCTTCTCCAATCTCCTCTCCTTCTCCAACTCCTCAAGGGAGTCCTTCACCGGATTCCACCCCCTCACCAGCACCAGTACCAGTACCAGCACCAGCACCAGAACCTGCCACAACACCTTCTTCATCACCTGCACCATCTAGATCATCAGTAACTTATACAGTTTTAGATTCTCTGGGTTGGAATATCCCTTCTAATGGTGCTGCTGCTTACCAAACTTGGGTTGCTAACAAGAACTTCATGGTCGGAGACGTACTTGGTGAGTAGTAACCAAATAACCAGGCAATTGTTTCAAAGTGTGGTTCACTGGAATTAACCATTCCTCTAACAAGTTCATTATGATTCTCAGTTTTCAATTACGCCAATGGAGTTCACAATGTGGCAGAGGTCACCAAGGAAGCTTATAACTCTTGCAACACCACCAACCCCATATCGCTCAGCTCCACACCACCAACAAGAATGACTCTCACCACTCCTGGTGAGCATTTCTACATCTGTGCTGTGCCTCGGCACTGTTCTCTGGGCCAACTTCTGGCCATCAACGTCAGTGGAGGAACCGCCAACACCCCACCAGACTCTTCTAAGACTCCTCCATCCTCCGCCACTCCGTCTCCCACCCCTCCTCCTCCAGGAAACTCTGCTCCAGCCCTTGGTGTCACCAGTCTCATTGCCACCATCTTCACCATTTTTGTAGTGTTGTTGTACTAGATATTGATAGCCTTGGCTAAGAATTGATTAGTGTGATATAGACTTTGTTTCTATCAACAATCAACCTGTTTTCTTAAGCAATCTGAACATTCTAATTCAAGAAGGTGAGAGTTTGAGTTACGAGATTGCAGCTCACCTTAACTTTGAGAAAAAATAGTTTCATAGAGAAAAGGAAAGAGAAAAAGCAAAAAAGTAAAGTAACAAAGTACATCTGTCACTTGACGAACTATTCATTACACATCCGAAAAATAACATTTGCTAATTCCATTCATGAAAATGGAGGTCTCTTTGGATTGTTTTACATATGATACACACAAAAACCATTTTCACCATATGCCCCATATTTTTTTATTAGTTAACTAAACTAAAGTGAAAAAAACTGTACTGTAGCGCCTGCAAATGTTAGAAAACCTGAAATTTGAACTTTTATGCGTTATTTTTTCATTGCCAAAAGTAAATAACATGCAATTTCCCCAGTACTCCTGGAAAAGCCTGAATTGACACCCCTTGAAGTCCACCTTAAATGGATGATTTCTTTCAACCAATTTCTTCTTTGGTAATGGAGTGGAAACAAAGATTTCAATGCAAGAAGAAGGTAATCAGTAGCTGAAGTAACAAAGCACACTTCATATCTTGTCCTGGCTTCAACAACACTTCCACTATTCTGGAACTCCACCGCTTCCAAACACTTTTCCTTTTTCCTGAAGCCCAATGGACGGACTGTCCAGGTTTAAAGCTCAAGTGATTCCATTTTCAACGTCATTGATGTTCATAGCATACATACATCACCTAGAAGTGTCTGCTCTGCAAGCACGAAATGGCTTCCAGACACCGAATGGAAAGGTTACCGTAGCAAGGAAATGGGGCAAGAGGGTAACATATAAAGTTCTACCCCTTTAACCTTATTAAGCATGCAGCATAGGGTAGTAGTTATAGATTGCTATTCTAAACAATCACCAAGTGCCAGTAAAAGTCATTCACACATGCATGGACAACATAATTGATAATAGTTTGAATGCTTATTGACAAAGTCAAATACCTCGATTGACTTGGAGAAGCTCCAGATGACCTTAAACAAGGTTCATGCAACCCGAATGGATATCCTGGTTACTCATCTGACTGAAGCTTTTCACAAAAGGCATCAATGGCCTCTAGAACTCAATCATGCATTAAAAAGACTCATTTCAGGCTGCAAATTTCTGAACTTCAACATTCCTAAGATCAATATGCAGAGTATATGCAGGAAGAAATTTCTTAATATATACTTCTAACCCACATTCTTGTGAGCGTCTCATCTTGCCTTCGGTGGGTTAATCTCTTTCATGCCCTACTGGTATAGACAGACTACTAGGCTACTTGTTCTCTTACCATTCTAAGAAGTTACTCAGCAAGGCCTTCATCTACATTGTAAAATTGAAACAGTAAGTCGACAGCAAAGACTGCACCTGCCAATTACCAATATAAAGATATGTCAAAGAAGAAGAAATGGGAGAAAGAAAGCATTTTTTTTATTACCAATTGCAGTGAAATGAGGCAGGAACTTTTAGAGGGAATGCAACTGTTAAGGTGGACCCCCAAAGAATGCACTTCTTCTTCTCTTTTTTTCCCTTGCAACGTCAACTTGATATATTTCATAGGCCTATAGCTAACTCCAGGGACATTTCATTGAAATCTGATCTATAAGATAATGCCGTTGCATTTTCCTGAAGCAAAGTAAGAAGTGTATGCAACGTAGATGAGCCATGCCATGACATTCTCCAAAAGTGGGACCTTTCTCTTCCATGTAGCCCCTTTGTTTAGGTTCTTGCAATTCTCCATGGATGATATACTTGCTCCACTAGCCAAGTCCTCATTCAACTAAGCAGTGAAATTAAACAAGAAGCTAAAAGACAACAAAGTCCTGAATTTATGGATGACATACTTTCTTCATTAGCCAAGTCCTCATTCAACTATGCAGTGAAATTAAAAGCAATAAGCAAAACAACAATAAATTCCTGAATTCATCCAATAACATCCGAAAGGATACTATAGATGAGTTAGTTTCCTGATTCCAACAACTCTAAGAACAGTTACAAAAATAGGAATCAAACTCTGAATTTCATTAACATCTCACTTCTCTTGCTGGATCTCAACTTACAATCTTGCTGCTACTGAGTAGGTAGTGTGATTGAACTGATTACAAAAATGAGTTTGCAAAAATGGTTGCCAGTAGAGTCTCAATTTCCAAATATATACACTAAGACGAGAAAATAACCCTACAAACCTGAAATTCTATTTGACTGATGACCAAAATTGCCCATTCTCTGCGTTGTCACTGAACGGTGCCTTGCGCTTTCTGATGGTTGCATCTAAATACTGATCTTCTTTATTTGCAAACAACTTAATGGAACAGGATTCAAGGGGTTGATTAGGACCCCTACCAGGAAAGCAACAGAACTCATTGCTGTTGTTGGTCTGTGGCAAAAGATCAACATACATGCTCTTATCTTGGGAGCTGCTTGAGGCAATACCTACAGTTTCTCGAGCCAAACTCCTTTCCATGTTAAGACATGTGTCTGAAACAATACTCAGCCTTAAGGACAAGTCAAATTCTCTCCCATGTGGCCTCTCATGTGTGTCTCTGAGATCTGTCTGTGTGGCGCTCCCTGAAGCAATTTCACCACCAGAACACGATAGAAAGTTCTGCAGGACACCCACTTCAGCAGGCTCTACAACCGATCTACCAACAGATTTACCAACAAATAGAGTGTTAAAGTTCATTTTCTCCGGGACTTGGGAATTCAACTGGGACTCATCCATTTGATACTGATGTCCATAATACAAGGGATAAACTGAACCCAAGTTCAGCTGCATGTTATTTTGTTGGCCCATATTAGTTTTCCTAGCTATTAAACCAGAAGAGGGGACATTTCCATAAAGGTAAGGGTAACTGCCAAGAGGTGCGATAGTACCAGTTCGAGTAGTAAGATGGTTAGATTCTAGAACTGGAATGACGGAATTAGTAGAAGTTGTGGCTCTGGAAAATTTTAATTGATTGCTTGAGTGAAGTAAAGGTAGCTGAGAACATCCTTCATTACTAGCTTTTTCTGAAACTCTATAAGGTGGGGGCGAAGGTTCGTGCACTCTTGGGCTGAGGTAACTTCTGACATTGCTATGGCGTTGGCTTCTTGAAGCTCTCACAGGAAAGCAGCCCAGATTGAGGGCAGCTAAACATATTTTCAGACAAACATATATGATTTAGAACAACAAATTTAGATAAACCAAACTGATTAAAGAGTCAAATGAATCAAGCCAGCTAATGCATGGTTTCAGAATCTGGACTTACTGAACACCATAGTCAAATTTAAACAGCAGCAAGTAAACTAAGTCTTCAGAATTTTTAGACCACTATGCAACCAAAATGAAAACAACCAATAAGAAGTCGTTACCTTCAACGCAAGGAGGCAAAAGCTCTCCAGTTTCGCTGCTCTCATCTCTCCGGATAATGGTATCAACAGCATCATTGAGACGGTCCCACAATGTTTCCGAGTCCAAATACTCGGCCTGGACCATAAAAACACACACTTTAAAACAAAATGAAAAACGTCGAGCAATATGCAAGCACAACCACCAAGAGGGAAAGCACCTCAGAGTTGGCTTTGGAGTACATGATCTCCTCAGCTCTCAAGACCACAACAGGCAGCTTCTCTTGCCATTCTTTGTTATTTCTAGTTGCAGTACTGTGAGTCTTATTCACGACCCTAATCAAGAAACACAAGAAAACTTAAAAAAAAAACTCACCATGTACACAAACTTTCAACTTGGATCCAAGATACCAACAAGAAATGGAGAAAGATCCAGAACCTGAAAATTTGCTGTATGATTGAACCTCTCATCGGCTGGTGCCTCTCGCTGTGCCAAGCCTTCTTCACACATTCATACGGTCTCGGCCCTGGCCTTGGCATCTTTTCACCAACCACTCACTCACTTCAGATCCCACTCTCTCTCACACACACAAAGTTTGAAGATATTTAAGCTTCTTACACTGGAGATTACACAACTACATGGATATATATAAAAGGGTCACTTCACTTTTTACAATTCATATGTTGTTTTCGACCCTTTTCAAATCAGAACTTGTAGTTCGCAAGTTGGGGTAGTAAAAGTGGTAAAAGAGAAACAGCAAAAGAGTGGAGGAGGCGTTCCTTTCCCACATTACCTTCAACAGTTGGACTTTTGGAGAGATTAACACACAAACACACTTATTGTACTTGCACTCCTACTTTTGGTTTGTGAAAAAGCACATTGTGTCTCTCCCAAAGGGGAGGTGAGTGTCAACTGTCAAACACAAAAAAGGTGGCCCCTTTGATCGTAATCAAAGCATTATACATTAAAAACCCAATCTTTCTTTGCATTGAATTTCATGTATGATGTTGCTCAACATGGGCACAGCTAACAATGCATTTTATCTCACACCCCATAAGCTCTTATGTAAAACTTATTTCTAAGTTGGTAAATTGGACTTATTTTCATTTAAAATTAACATATTAAGTTGAAAAAAATTAAATTAAAAATTTAAGTAAATTAATTTAATTTAATAAAATAATATTATTTTAATCTTGAAACAAACGTAAAGATCATATTTTTAAATTTTCTTTTAACATCTTTTTAGTTTTTAGTTTTTTTGAAAATTTATTATCTTATATTTTAGTTAAAAACAATAGCAAAACACATAAAAATACATATCATTAGTGAACTAATCAAATATAACTAATATAATAACCAAACTCACACTTTAAACTTAACTTAAACCAGTTAAATTCTATTAATTTTCTAATGAATTATTAGTTTAAATCAAATTTAATTAATACAATTCTTGATTGTTTATATTTCGTGTATTTTATTATTTTCTTAATTGAAAATTAAGAAATTTTTTGAAAAATAAAAATATTTTAAAAATTAAAGAGTTATGTTAGTGTTAGTTATGTTAGTTAAGAGAAATAACTTTGACTATACGTTGAAAAAAAAAGCATCAAAAAACACAAAAGGAAACAAAGGAGGAAAAAGAAAAACCACTAAATTAAAAAAAAAGGTAGCGTCAAGAGGAAGAATCCACTACATTGGGAGCAACCTCCTCCAGTACAACTCCATCGTTATCATCATCGTCGTCACCGTACATCTGATCAAGAACCAGCACCAAACCCATGGCAAAAGCAGCGTCAAACCCAGGCTGAAGACACAGCAAGAAAACATCCTTCCCAAGCAGGACGTGAGTGGCGGGGTCCACTTTCCTTTTGATCTCAGCCACACATTCCCTTGACGCTGTGATTATGTTGTTGTAAATGGTACAGCATCTATGACTGTATGATCCCTCGACACAGTACTCCTCAGCTCCATCACCGGCTACCTCCACCACCAACTGTGACCGTCCGATTATACTCGATTTAAACACACTAAATACAGGAGCTTGATCTTCCTGCCTCTCTCCCATAAACCCTGCCCATCGGTGATGCAGACTAGGTTTCTGCTCCATCGTGATCAAACCAAACCAACCATTACGTATACTACACCAGCACAAACTCTATAATGGAAGACAGTAACTGACCTTTCGAAGAAGGGTGAGGAGGCACTTGCCGGAAGCATCCATGAGGACGAGCTCGTCGGACTGACGGTGAGGGGAGTAGGACTCGGAGCGGAGGATGAGTTGGCGGTCGGGATTGTAGACGACGAAACCGTCTCCGGGGAAGAAGACGGAGGTCTTGTGAACAGTGAGTTTAGTTTCGTGGTCGAAGCAAAACTGGGCATCCACAACCACACCTGTTCCTGTCATTTCATTCAATAGAGCTGTGGCAGTGAACGGTAAGGAGGAAGTTGGTTAGGCTTTTATCTATTTAAGGAAAGGAATCGAGCTACTATGGTTGGTTTTGCTTAATGGGGAATGCTAATGGAAGTCGATTGTTGTGGATCAATGTTAATGGAGGCCCATGGGTAGGTCTACCCACACGTATAAAAGTGGCGACACATTTATTACACTCGGGCCAATGCGACTCTATACTTTCGGCTCGAGTAGATCGTCGAAGTCGATATCATTCAAACTCTGAGGGCCTCGTCGAGAAGAAATGGCGAACTCAGGGACGCCAACGGTGCCAAAACCGCACACGACGGCAGACTGGATGCTCCCGGGACCTCCCTCGCGCAACAACTTTGGGTCACTCGACATCTCACCTGCCGGCCTCCTCGCCTTCCCCTCCGGCTCCTGCATTACCGTCCTCGACACCCGCTCTCTCCAGCTCATCGCTACCGTACCTCTTCCTCCTCCGCAGTCGCCGTCGTCGTCGTCCTCCTCCTCTTCGTCTCTATCTCCTTTCATCACTTCCGTCCGATGGATCCCTCTCTCTCCTATTCGTGACGTTCTGTCCACTGAGCCCTCCTCATCTTATCTCCTCCTTGCCGTCGCCGACCGCCACGGCCGCATTGCCATTCTCGATCTCCATCTCAAGTCCTTCGTCCTTTGGCTTGATCCTGACGGTTCCAAATGCGGAGTTCAGGATCTTTGTTGGATCCTCTACCGCCCTGATTGCTTCGCTCTTGCTGCCATCTCTGGACCTTCCACACTATCTCTTTACACCACCAGCAACGCCTCCTCTAATCGCTGCTTCTTCAAATACGACGCGTCGCCAGAGTACTTGTCCTGTATCCACCGTGATCCCTTCGATTCCCGCCATTTCTGCGTCATCGGTTTCAAAGGCTTCCTGTTGTCTGTCAAAGTGTTGGGAGACACAGAAGACGATATCGCATTGAAAGAATTTCAGATTAGTACGGACTTCAAGGATCTGGCGCAGCTAGAGAAGGACGTCACCGGTGGATCGCCGGCGCTGGCGTCGGCTGTATTCCCGCTTTACAATGTGAAATTCGCGTTTTCTCCGCTGTGGAGGCACATCTTGTTTGTGACGTTTCCTAGAGAATTGGTGGTGTTCGATTTGAAGTATGAGACTTCGCTTTTCAGTGCTTCATTGCCGAGAGGGTGTGGAAAGTTTCTGGATGTGTTGCCTGATCCCAACAACGAGTTGCTCTACTGCGCACACGTTGATGGGAAGCTCAGTATTTGGCGCCGGAAAGAGTAAGTGTTCTTTGGCACTCAAAATTCACATGTTCTTTTTACAAAAACAGCGTTGCTAATTGTAACATTTAAGATCATCTAAGAATGATTGAATGTTGTTTGATACTTTTTTAACTGGGCTAGCTTAAGTTAACAGTAAATGCACGTATAGAGATAACAGAATTAAGCGAGTAATTAGAAGTAAAATGTTGTTGGTTTTGTGGCTGTTATCGCATTTTTGTTGTCGTCGTCTTTGCTTGACGTCATGAGATTGTACTTATGTCGATGTACAATCACAGAGGAGAGCAGGTGCATATAATGTGTGCAATGGAGGAATTAATGCCCTCAATCGGCACATCTGTTTCCTCCCCTTCAATTCTAGCAGTTACAATCAGTCAAGCAGAGTCCACCCTTCAAAGTATTGCCAAGTTGTATTCTGAGGCACCTAATTCTCCTTTGTCCAATGTTGATTTTGACAATCCTTTTGATTTCTGTGATGATACTATTCTTCTCTGTAAGATCCAAATGATCTCCATTTCTGATGATGGAAAAATATGGAATTGGCTCTTGACTGCTAAAGGGACCGGAGAAACTCAAGAGGATAGTACTGACTTGAGTGTGTTTTCTAACACTGGTGAAGTACCAGTTAAAGGTTCTCGATCTGACTCGTTAGCTTCAATTGATAGAATTGCCTTTGAAGCAAGCAAGCTACGACAGAGTGGCGGTAAAAGCCACTCATCATCTACTTTCAGCCAGGGAGATGTATCATTTAAGGTCTGTGATCAAATAGTTGCACAATGCTAGTTTATTCTGGTTTTCATGATTTTATTAGTGATTGAAGCTTGTAAATTTACTTGTTGAACAATAGGAACTTCATGTTATTAGAAAGTTAGAACATTTAGTTAACTTTGTCTTCTTTCTTGGGAGTCAATCTTGGTAAGGGTGCCACTTTTACTCTTTTTAATTTTGTTGCATGTTGTGAATGATACTATTATTCATCGAGTGAAACTTTGAAAGGTTATTCTCTGATAGTTACAACCCAAATTCTATTGCAGATGAGCTTAGTTGGTCAGCTTCAACTTCTTTCTTCAACAGTTACCATGCTGGCTGTACCCACCCCTTCTTTGACAGCTATTTTGGCCCGTTAGTTTCATCTTGACATTCAATTTGCGCTTGTCTGTTAAACTTTTACTTTTATTTTGTACTTGGTAATTATCGCGACTTAGAAAAACATGTTGATAATTTTAATGGTGACATGATACAACGTACAGGTGGGGGCAATTATCCCGCTGTAGCTGTTCCACTGGTTGCTTTGGGAACTCAGAGTGGGACCATTGACATTGTTGATGTTTCTGCCAATGCTATTGCTGCTAGCTTTGCTGTCCATAATGGAACAGTGAGGGGATTACGATGGCTTGGAAATTCTAGGCTTGTCTCATTTTCTTACACTCAGGTTCTGCATCTGACTGGGATTTTTTTGTCTGAATACACCACAATTTTCCTTTCCTTTCCTTTACTTCTTCTTTTTATCTTCGTGTTCTTAATTGATTACATTCTTTCTCTATACATTGACTCAGGCAAGTGAAAAGACTGGAGGTTATGTTAATAAGCTTGTGGTAACCTGTGCCAGAAGTGGCCTCAATAGGCCATTCCGGGTTATGCAAAAGCCAGAGCGTGCTCCCATTAGAGCTTTGAGGACTTCTTCTTCTGGAAGGTTGTCCTGAATTTTTATTTTTTATTGTAGTTGTTATGTTACTAGACTCTGCATGTAACCGCAAACTTATATACTCCTAAATATCATTCGATAGTTTTTTTAACTGCAATATGATAGGATCCAGGAAAACAGGTATGGAAATATGTAGTTTGCTATAGATTTCAGTAAACGAATACAAAGGATAATCTGGTTTCGAGGACC
>JAOTBA010000204.1:338659-351227 GCA_025629845.1 Erythroxylum squamatum
GTTAGCTGACAACCAATCATGAGATTGTCAGCCCCCTCCCCGTAACTAACATCAAATATGTATATATATATATATATTTACTATATCTGTAAATTTATTCTGAGTTGTCTTGGGTCTATCACAATACTGTGCAGATGTTTATATTGATGTTTCATATCTTAGTATATTTTATAGTTGGTTTAGTTCTCATGATTTTTAATTTTCAGATATCTGCTTATTTTGTTCCGGGATGCACCAGTGGAGGTTTGGGCTATGACAAAAACTCCCATCATGGTTAGTTGGCTGTTCTTTTCTCTTCTTCTATCATTAGTCATTTCTATTTTCTTCTTCATATAAGATTCATCGCCACTATTTTTGGAAATTTTATGACTTGTACTTTTCTTCTTTTAATCTTCGTTGGTTGATGGTGTGACCCTTTTAACAGTGTTCTTTATGCTCAACTATGAGAATCCTATGCATTACTTTACTTCTACATCAATGTTTGTTACATGTTAACTGTGATTAGCTCGAGGGACTAGCTTTATATTTTTTGTTTTATTCGCCCACTATTTTGCTAATTTACTGTTCACACATATTTATCCACAAGTATATTTTGTGTTCTTCTGGAAAATGTGTGAGCTGATTACTCTTTCATTTAGAAGATTAATTGTGTTACCTCCATGTAGCTTAGATCATTGGCCCTTCCATTCACGGTATTGGAGTGGACTCTTCCAATAGTTCCGAAGACTGTTCAAAATGGTCCTTCTACGCAAGTTTCATTATCATCCAAAGATGGTACATCAGGAATGTCAGATGGATCCCCAAAGTCATTGTCATCGACCCCAAAGTCATCTTCAACAGAGTCTAGTGAGTTTTGCACTTGGTCTGCTTATATGAGGCTAGTCTGAAATTTATTGTACTGTCTTCCCAATATCCAGAAACCTTTTGATCATGAAAGTTGCTTGTATGTGCTGCTGGATCAGGTTCAGATGCATCTCAAGATGATACAGCAGAAAGTTTTGCTTTTGCATTGGTGAATGGTGCACTTGGCGTTTTCGAGGTTCATGGCCGGAGAATCCGAGACTTCAGGTATAAGTCCTCAAGAAGAAAAGTTCATGGGATTATTTGACATGGTTCATTCTGGAATTAGTTTTTATTACACGTAATTCCACAGTTGCTACAGGATCATTGTTTTACAGCTCATGATGAACTCATTTCGAATTGTCCGTGAGATCTAATAGAGGGTTCGTCTTTCTTTTCTATAGACCCAAGTGGCCTTCTTCCTCATTTGTTTCCTCTGAAGGATTAATAACTGCCATGGCCTATCGCTTACCCCATGTTGTATGTTCTTCCAATACTTGTATTTGATTGGATGCTTGAGGCACAATTTTGGTTCTTCGCCATGTTGTATCTTAAAAGTCATATTGGAACTCCTCAGGTAATGGGGGACAGGTCTGGAAACATACGATGGTGGGATGTAACAACTGGACATTCTTCCTCGTTTAACACTCACCGGGATGGAATACGGCGAATCAAATTCTCACCAATAGTTCCTGGGGACCGAAACCGAGGACGTGTTGCTGTTCTTTTCCAAGACAACACTTTTTCTGTATTTGATCTTGTAAGAACAAAAACCTGGAATTGGAGTTCCGTTCTCTCCATTTTGTATAGGCATGTATGATGTACTGTAGGATGTAAATGTAAGACTATATTACATGGAAAGTATATCCTAGATCTGTGTCATAGTGGAAAATTTATAGTGTAATATTCTTTTGTTACTTTTTGAAAAGAAAAAACGTATGAGAGGGTGGCTTAGAGATTTATTATGTCATCTCTGGCAGAGGGTAGAGGATTAATCATGTGCTCCCTGTCCCTGTACATCCTTCATGATTCTGATTCACATCTTCATGATTGATATGCTTTTAGTGATAATACTTTTATATTTATTGGCTTTACGATCTATGATCTCAATTGACAGGATTCACAGGACCCATTGGCAAATTCCCTTTTGCAACCTCAGTTTTCAGGAACTCTTGTAATGGAACTTGATTGGTTGCCTTTGCGAATAGACAAAAACGACCCACTGGTATTATGCATTGCTGGAGCTGATAGTAGCTTCCGGCTCATTGAGGTTACTATGTATGTTCAATTTTGTATGAGTTGACAGCCTATTGTTATTGCTTATGTAATGTGTATTTGTGGGATAATTGTTAACAGAACAAATTACAAATTTTCTACACTCTTACTGATGATTCTGTAAAACCATTGTATTGGTCACTGTGTGCGAAATAGATGCTGGAGTCGACTGGTCATTCACAATTTGCCAACGTTCAAGTCCAGACCATGCCATCGTTGCTCAAATGCATTGAAAATTTTGCCAATGACATCACTATAACTTCAAAATTTTCTTTGGTCTCTTTTAAGTGTTATATGTTAAGTTTGATTTAAATACAGGTATTGGCTCTGGAAATATAGTGATAAAATTGAATCAGTATGTCTGATATTGGCATCTTATGGTTTGATTTTTTACTTGCTGCAATGTGAACTGCTTGTTTGAAGAATATGCAATTTTCCACATAGGTATTCCTTGATGTAACATCCACATAATATTTTAATACATGTATTGTGGGTAAACTAGCTCATACTGGTATATTATATGGTGACATTGATACTGATTATCTATTTGATTTCTGTTGCTTTGCATGATCTCGTAACTGCTTCTAGCTATCCATGCAGGGCTGACAAAAAACTTGGCTATGTGCCGCAGTCAAGAGCTCTCAAGGAGAGATTTCGCCCAATGCCTATATGTTTACCTATGCTGCTTCCAACCCCACATGCCTTGGTATTAGTGTTATGCTTTTTACGTTTTCTTTATAACCGAATACATGATATGCATATGTTCTCATAATTGTAATGCGAGTCTGTACTTCTTTAGTGAAAAACTGCAGCAAAGTCATGCAATATGTTTCCATTTTGTATAGCTTTTTTTCACATGTTATGACCAATTTACATGCAAAAAAGTAGGGGAATGATTATGCTTTTAAAAAGTGGAAAGAAGGACAAATAGCCATTTTGTGATCATATATGCTAATTCAAATCTCTGGAAGTGTGATTTTGATCAAATTTTCAACTCATTTATTTTGTAGAAGATGCAATGACGACGACTCTAAGCAAAAGTCATGCTTATGAGAGGAAACAAATGCTTGTTGAAAGAAGGCATCTTTTCTGGTCTTCTACTAATCCTCCATTATATGTTTGCTACAGGCATTGCGAATGATCTTACAGTTGGGTGTGAAACCGTCTTGGTTTAACACTAGCAGTACAGCCATTGATAAGAGACCTCACTCAATTCCCGGAACTGCTGCATCTAGTGGGGATCTTCGAAGCTACATGATTTATTTACCACCTATTGGTGACTCAGTAGTTTTAGAGATGCTCCTTAAAGTCTTAGAGCCTTATAGGAAAGAAGGTGAAGTTTTGTGATTTGTTTGGTGCTACCGTATGCTTTTACATAAGTGAATCTGATCAGTTTCTTGATGTCTTATTTTTCTGCATGTTTCCATTTTTCAAGGCTGCATACTTGATGATGAGAGGGCAAGATTGTATGCTACTATTGTCAACAAAGGTTCTGCTGCAAGGTTTGCATTTGCTGCTGCAATTTTTGGTGAAACTTTGGAGGCACTTTTCTGGTTGCAATTGCCATGTGCACTAAGACATTCGATAAAGAATTTAGTCAACAAGTCTCAACCTAAAGCTCCTCTCTCAGCATCAATCACTGAACTTGATGACACAGCGATGTTAAGTAGAATTACATCAAAGGGGAAATCAGTAAATGGAGCTGAGAATAGCAATTTGTTGGTCAGTTGACCTTTGTCGCTAACCCTTCCCCTGTTATTCCCTTTCTTTTTAGCTGTTACCATTCGCCTTTTTTTTTAAATCAGTCTGTTACCATTAGTTTTGTCTGAATGAACATTCATTTTCTCCTTTCTAACCTGGTATATTTGTGTGACAGAGTCAAGGTCAACTTAGATCATTGGCTTTCCGACAAGAAGAGTTATGGCAGAGTGCTAATGAGTGCATTACTTGGCATGAGAAATTAGATGGAGAAGAAGCAATTCAGAATCGTGTACATGAGTACGTCGCTTGTTAGTGTTCTATTCCATTTTACGTGAATTGCTATAAATTGAAGGTCTAAGTTGGACCGTGTTATTTTAGCTGGAGGTTATAACATGACAATTGCTATATAGATTAAAAAATTAATCCAAACAACCTTGAGCTAGATTTTGGCAAATGAATGTCACGTAGTGTGGTTGACTCTCTGGGTCATACATGTGGTTATTCTTGCATTCTTTTTGTGTATTGTATTTTATGTGAACTGCTACAATTAAGGCCTAAGTTCGACAATGTTATTTTATCTGAGAGGTTCCGATGTCACAGTTGATATGTAGATTCAATATTAATCTGAACAACCTTAAGCTATAATTTCAGAGATAAATCCATGTAGTGTGGTTTACTTTGGAAGCATAAGTTTACTGGTTGTTACTGTTGCTGCAATATTTTTTGAAAATATTTTCTGGGTTAGTTCATGCATGTAGTGTGGTTTAACTCTCACGTCATAAATGTACTGGTTTGTCATTCAGTAATATCATATTGAAGTTTGGCGAAAAAATTCATGTTTCTGAAAAATGAGCATATGTAAAAGAGTCATTTGCAGCGAGGGAAGTAGAGCGAACCCTTTTCTTGTGAATTTGGTTCTACACCTATTTAGGCTCTAGTATATAAAGTCCATCCTGCACATGCTATGCATCTATGTTTGGGTCTAGATTCTTTTGTATAATTAAGTTGATATCTTTTATGTCAGGCTTGTGTCAGTTGGGAACTTAGAAGTGGCAGTCAGTCTATTACTCTCTACTTCTCCTGAGAGCTCTTACTTCTATGTAAATGCTCTTCGTGCTGTTGCACTATCCTCTGCTGTTTCAAGGTCTCTTCTTGAGCTTGCAGTAAAAGTGAGCACCAGTTTTTCTCTTGAAAATTGGGAAGCGTCTCTGATTGGTGAAAATCATTAATGATGTAGGTGTAACTACTCATTCTTCGCTATAATTACTGTCTAGGTTGTTGCAGCCAACATGGTCAGGACTGACTTATCATTCTCTGGCACTCATCTTCTCTGTGCTGTTGGGAGGTATCAAGAAGCTTGTTCTCAGGTTAGGTTCTATGTTTTCCCTTTGTACACTTTTTATGTCGTTGAACTAATTTTATGTAAATGTGCTTTTTGGTCTTATTCAGATGCATTTTGGTAGGCTCATAAATTTTGAACTAAAGTTGGCAGCTCGGCCATTCTGAATATATTCTTTCATTCAGTGGAGTCTCCCTAGTAATTCTACCATATGAGAGTAAAGATTGAGTGGGTTGAATCTTTTTTCCTCTCTGACTAATAGCATTGTACCTGTTAACACTCCCTTGCATCTCTAATCACACCCTCGGTACAATAAGCAATTCGTAATGGTTGCCAGCTTATTTATGTATGTCCTTGGCAGCTACAAGATGCTGGACGGTGGACAGATGCTGCGACCTTGGCTGCTACACATTTAAAGGGTTCGGATTATGCAAGGTAGTGATTGCTTCAGAATTTGATGCTTTTTATGACTTTTAGACAGCTTTACTTTTAGCAATTCATGAATTCCTTTTATTAGTGGAATTTCCAGCTAAGATGTTGTAATATTGCTTGTCTTTACGATTATATGCAAGATTAGCATACCTCTCCCATATTTGAATATTGATCCGATGTCACAAGAATCAGCGAAATGTCTACAAGCCATTATCCTAGTTTACCTAAAGGAAAATGCCTTAAATTTTACTATTTGTTTCTCTTTTTTTTTTTTAACTTTTACCTTGATTGCTTTTAATCTTGCTCCAGTTTACTGCTGTCACTCTTTGAACTCCTCCAATCTTATTTGCCTAAAGGAAAATGCCTTAAATAACTTTCACTATTTGTTTCTCTGTTTTTTAATAACTTTTACCTTGATTGCTTTTAATCTCGATCCAGTTTACTGCTGTCACTCTTTGAACTCCTCCAATCTTTATTTGCAAATTGTTTTACACAGGGTACTACTGAGGTGGGCTGATCACGTCCTTCGTAGCGAGCACAATATTTGGAGGTATCATAAACTTCGGTTTCTAGTTTGCTCTCTTACGAGGACTACAGTTGGTACTCAGTCTGAGCTCTAAGATGTTCCATTTCAGGGCGGTTATTCTGTATGTTGCAGCGGGTGCATTGCAAGAGGCCCTAGCCGTTCTTCGGGAGGCACAGCAGCCCGATACAGCTGCCATGTTTATACTTGCTTGCTGCGAAATTCATGCCGAGGTAGTTGCGAGTTTAGGAGATTCAGATAATGAGTCAGGGTCTTCAGTCAAGAGTAAGCAAGTTGAATTACCTGGATTGAGTCCAGAGAGTCCAGATGTTATAGCTGTTGGTGAATGCTATGAGCAGTATCAAAGAAAATTGGTGCATATCTGCATGGACTCCCAACCACTTTCTGACTAACACGCCAAATCAACAAACAATATTTTCCTATTTAGCATCTACAACTGATAGGAATGGGTCTTTCTCTCCTCGTTGAAGAGAAGAGAAGGATGATGATCGAAGACATTCATCATAAAATCAAAAGCTCACCTGAATACAAGAAGCCGAGGAGAATATACACAGAACAGAAGATAAATCTTGCATCGTCATCATACAAAGATGCTTATTGATTCAATAGCTTCTGCTGAAGTATTCCATTGCAGAGTGTCGACTAGCTCAAGTTGAAAATCGGACGAAACACGAGGAGAAAGGTGTTTTCATTCTCTGGGAGGCATTTTCCAAAGCATACTGTCAACTCTCTAGATATTGCTATTGGTGTTCTTAGCTTCTTTCTTTCTGTCCTCATGTAAGGTCGATATTCAATCATTCACAGATCCAAAAGGCAACGTCAAGCTCTTATTACTGTGTAAATGTGTAATGAACGTACTCTAAAGGACCAGATACTTTATACTATGATCTATAATATCTCACAAAATTATTTTTTATTTTGGTTCTTTTCTGAATTCTAAACACAAAAAGCACGTGAATCCTAATATTCATGCTATTTTCAATGTATTGAGGAATAAGAATGGAGACTAACTATGAAAACTGAAATGTGAACAAGCGAACTTATACTCTTTTATTCACCTGGAAACAAATTCAATAGATAATTCATCCTCATCATTCAAGAACTGTCTTGCACTTCAAGTACTATCTCATAATATATAAGTATTTAACTTAAAGAGAAACTCCAATGAGGCATTTGAGAGTATCCTCCTGGTCATGGGTAGTACCCAATTCCATTTCCACCCATTTGTGGCATCCCATAATGCATCATATGTTGGGGACTAGGTCCATAGAAACCAGTGGAACCACTAACCTTAGCCAAACCAAGTTGACCTTGCATACCATCCTTCCCATATTGTTGCCATAGCTGCTGTTCCTGCACAAGAAACTGCTGCTTCTTCTCCATGTCTGCTATCTGCACATATGAAGGTGGTGGAACTGCAATTGATGCAGCAAACGGATCTTGATTCCCAACTGCCTGGATTGTGCCATCAGGAGCAGGCAATGCCAAAACTGGTGTTGCACTTTTGCCTGCCCCTGGCAATGCTACGCTACTCGCACTCCCTGTACTCATTGTACCAGCACTTACGTGTTGCCTTACTGCCCCTTGATCGTACATTCCATTCAACAGAAGGGGATCAAGACCGCCCCCAAGAGTAGCTTTCTGTTTTGAAAGATTACCAGCCGATTCCACCAATGCCAATTCCCAGTCTGCTTTACCAATCTCAGCAGCAGGTGTTTGCCATGCTGAAGTTACTTCTGGCTCTCCATTTGACGGGAATGCTTCCCATTCTCTATTTACCTTCGTAGTTGCAGCACTGGAAAACAATGCCAGAGCCAATTTATTACCCTGCTCATCGGCTGAAACTGCTTCCCTCAAATCCACCAAGTCCTCAGTCACCAGCTGACGTTGTGGTTTAACCTGAGGCATGGGCTGAGGCTCTGCAGAGGTTGGTGGCGTAAAATTCTCTGGTGGAGGAAGAGCCTTGATCTGATTCATATCAGATTCTGGTTCTCCCTTTATCGGAAATTGGTCCTCCCTGGTTATCTCTACAGCCTTCTGTGGCCTTGAAGACATCTCCTTCAAAAAACCCTCAAGTGTACCCAGCACCTCATCACTTATTCTTTGCACTTCAGGATATTCAGATGATCTAGCAATTCCAACATCCTTGCTCCAACTATAAAGGTCACTAAGCTCATCAATCATCTTCCCTGCTCTAACATAGATATCAAAACACTTTTCGCAATCCACAAGCTCCATTTCAGTAAATCTATCAAACAAAAGCCCCATTGTCTCACGAATCTCCCCATACAACCAAAAACTATCCTTCAACACCTGATAGAATGCAACAAGCACAAGCCTACTGTCCCTAGCCATGCCCAACGGTTTGGAAGCCAAAACTCTATCCAAAATTCTCAACAACCTCTTCAGCTTTCCTAAAACCTTCTCTGGTCTCATTTCACGAATAGGTGTTGCCTCTCTTCTCTGCTCTTTCCTCACTGAATACTCATTCACATCGTCATAAGATCTTGATCTCCTAGGCACACCGTAGCCATAATCATCCCTAAACTCTCTTCTTCCCTCAAAGCCATCACCACCCTCATCACCTCTGGATCTCCTCTCATCACCTCTGGATCTGCTCTCAAACACCTCAAGCTCTACCTTTTCATCAAGATACAAAGCATAAACCCTCACAAACCCCACATGATCCCAAGAATTCGAATGAGCCTCGTCTCTAAAACCCGACATGTTCAAAACCCTCATCCCTCTCCTTGCAGCAAACGCGATCTCCTCCTCAAACAAAGGGTGCCCGTCAACCAGAAGCCTGTGAACAAGCATCAAAGACTTGAGAGCCACAACCCAATCGTGGGTCTTCCTCAATCTCCTCGAAACAGTTGCCACACACGCGGTAACGTAACCCCTCGAATTGTTAGTGAGGTATATAATCTCTCTGTAGTACTTCTCATCGGCTGGGTCCTTATCGTGGCTCGTGGCTTTAACCACCAAGACCTCAACTTCCGGAGCAATATTGCCGGATACCTTCGCCAAGCTTATGCTCGTCTGATCTTTCACGACTCCGATCGCCTTCCTCATCGTGCCCGACGACATTTTCTCCTTTTATCTTTATATAACCAAAAAGACGAAAATTGAAAGGACTGAATTAACAAAGCTCGTTTCTTTAAATGTATTATAAAAGATCAGAGATACGATGACCGTAGAAGGTGGAAGAAGAGGGGGATGAGAAGGGGAAAGTAGCAGAAGGACTGAGTCGTAGAAAGAAACTTTAGAACCGTGTATTAGATACTTAACCTTCATGATATAAAGAAGCCAGGCGGGCAAAAGGCCACATAATACGCCGTCGTTTGTTTTTTTGGATCAGATCCTCATTCTTAACTCCATCTTTTTTCTTCTTCTCTTGATCTTCTACAATGTAAGGTTTAGTTTTTTTTTTTTGCTGGTTCTTGTAGCTTTGTCCCACTCCTAAGTGTAATGGCCTTGAATTATTCTCTCAGATTTGCTTCGGTATTACTTGAAAGGCTTCGGACGCTTCCTGTAAATAATGCATTCACAAGTTGGCTCAATTGAACCTTTAGATTGTAAATAGACAAGATATGATTCTTCACTACTTGCTCATATTTCC
This sequence comes from Erythroxylum squamatum, assembly GCA_025629845.1. Taxonomy (NCBI): domain Eukaryota; kingdom Viridiplantae; phylum Streptophyta; class Magnoliopsida; order Malpighiales; family Erythroxylaceae; genus Erythroxylum; species Erythroxylum squamatum. The sequence continues at coordinate 348,410 of JAOTBA010000204.1, forward strand.
CTTCCGTACTCATGAGCTTGTCTTTTAACTCGTCCAATTTTGAATCCTATGAATTAGGCTATCTTACTGAAACCCTAGTAGGCCTTGATTTCCCATTTGAATCTTTGCATTGTTAGATCAAAAGAAATTTAGATGGTTCTACTAGCCATTATTATATGAGATCAAGTAAGGATTATTACCTCCCTGATCACATTGTGTTGCATTGAAATGGAATTGTTGCACACTGTTGTTTTCTACTGGGAAGCAATCAGTTGTGATATGTCTCTCTTGTCCACATAGCTCGCTTCCGTGCTGAATTGTTTTGGGTGGAGAGAAAGAGGTGGTTGTCAGGCTATTTAATTATTTGATGAGGTTGTTAATCTTAGCCTGCAATGTTGTCACTAAATCCATAACAATTGTTCCTTTTAGATCTGGGAAGGTTGACTGCTATTTATTTCGTTCTGATGTCCAAAGTCAAATATTGTATGCCATCAATCTAACAAATCGTGTGTCGCTTGCATGAGTAGTTGTGTAATTCTGTGATGTATTTCCTCCACCATTGTCCTTTTTATCTCTTCTTTGTGTTTAGCTCTTCAAATAATGTCTAGTTTGACGCGTCTTTGAACCTCAATCACACAAGAAAGGGTAACTATTTATTAAATCAAAGGAATTCAATTTGTCCGAATGTTAAAATCTCCAGTAACAATTCCAAAACTTGTTGTGCAAGTTTTATACCTAATAATAATAAAAATCTCATTAATCACAAGTATACGGATAGTATCTTATACTATAAGAGGTTATCATTCACTCGAGGATTCTGCAATAGCTAAAAATTTGAACCTAACTTTGTTAAAAGTAACGCAAATTTGATTTATACAAAGTCATTTGGAGTTAATGTGTAGAAGGAACACTAATAATGTATCATGGAGGAGGTTGTGTGACAATACCACAAGAGGATAAGTGATAAGGTATGAAGATTGAAATGAAACGAAGGTCAAACTACAAGGGGTCTAGTGCAATAAACTGATATATTATGGCAAGTGAAAGTAAAAATCTTTAATTTAATCTTTATTTATTAATAATGTGCTAGTTATACAATCCAAATTTAATAATTTAAAATTAAACTATAAATTCAATTTGAATGGTATATAAAAATATTTTAAAACCATTGCTTCTTGATTAAAGATATTGTTATAGGCTTTTGGTTAAAGAGAATCACTACTATGGTGCAACAGGCCTTTGTGCGTGGTGATATTGATGATAAGCTCGCCGAAACTCTTCTTGTGTTGATCCCTAAGGAGGTGGCTCCGGATAGAATTACCAAATTTCGCCCCATTAGTCTTTGTAATGTTCTCTATAAGCTCATTACTAAGGTGTTGGTTAATCGATTGCAACCTTTCATGAATGAGTTAATTCACCCCTGCCAATCCAGTTTTATCCCGGGCAGGAGCACAACTGATAATATTATCATGGCCCGGGAACTCATGCATTACTTGCGGAGAGCAAGAGGCCGTTCTGGGGCAATGCTGCTTAAACTAGACCTTGAGAAAGCCTACGACCGGGTCAATTGGACTTTCTTGAAGGCTACTTTGAGAGATTTTATGTTCCCCCCTCGTATTTGTTCTTTGATCTTGAATTGCATTCGGCGGACAACCATGACTGTAGTATGGAATGGGGAATGCCTTCCGAGCTTTAAACCTAGTCGTGGTCTTCGACAAGGGGACCCGCTCTCCCCTTACCTATTTGTGTTGTGTATGGAAAAGTTAGCTGCTCTTATTTCTCAGAAAGTTACTAATGGTAGTTTGAAGCCGGTTTCAGTTAGTAGAGGTGGGCCTCGGATTTCTCACTTATTTTTTGCTGATGATGTTCTGCTTTGTTCAAAGGCAACGATCTCCCAAGCGCAGGTTTTTTCCTCGATCCTAAATGACTTTTGTGAGGCGTCGAGGATGCGACTATGTTTGCCCAAGTCAAAATTTTTCTCTTCTCCTAGTGTCTCTCGTCATACTCGGGATCGGCTTGGTCAGATTTTGGGCTTCCACTTCTCTTCTTCTCTGGGAAAATATTTGGGGTTTCCTCTTGGAGATGGGACTCTTCCTAAAACCTCCTTTGATGAGCTTGTGTCTCGAGTGGAGCATAAGTTGGCAGGATGGAAAACCAATTTGTTAAATTTTGCAGGCCGTACAACTCTGGCCAAGGCGTCTCTCAGTTATCTCCCCACCTACCTTATGCAAACTACTTGGTTTCCGAATTCGGTGTGTGAGAAATTGGATCAAGCAACCCGTACCTTTATTTGGAGTTCATCTGGCAATTCCCATGGTATTCATCTTGTTGCTTGGCCTGTGGTTACTCAGCCTAAGAGCTTGGGTGGTTTGGGCTTGCGAGCCTCCCGCACTTTTAACACGGCCTTGCTTAGTAAGGCCATTTGGGCCCTTCTCACTCACTGTGATAAGCCCTGGGTCCAGATGCTTGAAAAGAAATATATTCGGGGAGGTGACATCCTCAGTATGAGGGATTCTACTGGTGGTTCGCCATGTTGGCAATCGCTCGTCAAAGCAGGTCACGTCCTTTTCAAGGGTTTCAGGTATCGCATTGGTAATGGGAGCTTAATCTCCTTTTGGCGAGACAATTTCCTAAGCTTTGGGCCGTTGCAAGATTTTGTTCTTTCTATAGCGGACGCAGATCTCGATTTGATGGTTAGTGATGTGTTGCAAGCGGATGCTCAGTGGGATTGGGGCAGGGTGACTTCGGAAATCCCGCTTGATGTTCAAGCCCTCTTTCCCAAGGTTTTTCAACCACGTTTCTCCATGGGAGTGGACAGAATCTTTTGGGGCAATTCTCC
>JAOTBA010000204.1:377208-399597 GCA_025629845.1 Erythroxylum squamatum
CATCCGCTCTAGGTGATCAGATTGATCAACCAGCTGACCAAGGATCGGTAGGAGCCAGTAGAGAGTCCTCGGTACCTTGATCTGAGGAGATGCCCCTTAGAGTTCCCGAGAGAAGGGAGAGGATGTATGATAGGTTGCAGAAACAGGGAGCTGTGGACTTTTATGACAGCACAGACCCTGCTGAGGCCGAGGGATGGTTAGAGAGGACAGAAAGGGTATTTGATCTGATAGACTACGAGCCTGATGAGAGGTTCGATTACTCAGTGTCATTACTGCAGGGCCCAGCTTACCAATGGTGGAAAACTGTTCCAGGCAGTACCACCAAGCCTTGCCAGTTAAAGTGGGAAGACTTTCTGAGGGTCTTCAAAGATAACTACATGCCCAAGATCTATTTGGACATGAAGATGCAGGAGTTCTTGGAATTGAAGCAGGGTAGGATGTCAGTGGATGAATATAAGGTCCGGTTTAATGAGTTGATGGGTTATGCTACTGCTCTGATTCCTACAGAAGAAGATAAGTGTAGGAGGTTTGAGAATGGACTCAATATGGAGATCAGAACAAGGTTGGCGCTTTCAAACCTGGGCACTTTCTCTGAGCTAAGAGCTGCTTCTATTAGGATTGAGTAGTTACTGAAAGAGAGCCAAGCAGAGACTGGGCAAGGATCTAGAGAGAAAAGTCCTAGTGAGAGTCAGTGTAGTTCTGGTAGGAGCTTCAGTAAGCACCAGAACAGAACCTTCAAATCATCAGGTGCATCCAGGCAGTCAGGATCAGGGCTGTGAGAATTGTAAGTTGATGAATAGGTACATGAACATATTTTTTTTTTGTTAATGATCAAATTTAGGCCATGCTTTGTTGGTAAATGATATTGAGATGAAATGGAGTTGAAAATGGGGAGTGAATGAAGTAGAAAATGGTGGTCTTTGTACAAGATATGTTAGGTTTTAAATCTAGAAAATTTGAAGATGGTTGGCTGGAAAATGTCCATTGAGTATGCCTTAGTCTTTTAGCTATAACTTTTTCTCTAGTTATCCAAATGAGATGATTCTTGATTTGGATTAAACTAGAGACGTATAGCTACATTTTCCATGCAGAAGTCAAGTTCAAATTCTATCCATAAGAGTCCCAAAATCTGACCTGAATTTGAAACAAAACTGGGTATGTTTCTGTGAATGTTCGCCGTGTCGAACTGGAAGGATTTGGCTAGGATTCCTTTCGGGAAAAGTTCTCTGTGGTCAACTCTAGGTTTCGCCGCGACAAACTTGTGAAAATTCCTCGAAAATTCCTCTCTGGAGGAGTTCGCCGCGGTGAACTTTTTCTACACTGAACATGTTTCAATATTTTAAGCATAACTTTTTCTGTAGTGATCCAAATGGAGTTATTTTTGATTTGGAGTAAACTAGAGACATAGGGATACAAATGATATTAAGAAATAAAATTATGAGTCGGACTCTAAGAGTTTCAATTTTTAGATGGATGTTGAGTAAAGGGTGCTGTCTCAGAATAAAAGCAGTCCAAAAATATTTAGAGCATAACTTTCACAGTACTGAACCGAATTGAATGATTTTGGTGTCAATAGAATCGTAAGACATAGAGGAACACTTTTCTAGAAGAGAGTATAACCAAATTATATCAGTTTCACCTTCTGATTGAACGTGAACAGTAGACTCGAAAGTGTATCTTAGAAAAATCTAAAGTGATCTAATGAGAAATGAATTACGAATTTAATGGTTTTAGTGAGGCATAAACCTAAGTATAAATTATACTTAGATGAGTTTAGATATGATAATGTTTTTGTGATGAAATTGACGGAAAGATACCCGAGATTGTCATGAACATGCATTATACATAATTCATTTCATACATGTGCATTATTGAACACTCTTAATTGTGCAAATTGTGATATATGTGTATGTTATTTGATATAGAGGATAAACTGGAGCGTCAATCTCTAGACTTTGCTAACACTTCCAGGAATTAGCTTCGGGAGCAACTTGTGAGAAACCTAGACGGTCTCACTTAATTACTTTTTTGCTTAGATTATGTTTTGAACGATAAATGAATGTGTTTGATTGAGGATTCCAGACATAAGTGTTGCTTGATTGTGAATGTGTGGACCTATGTGCTTTATAATGTGATTGATTGTGGTACATGCACTCCATTCATGAATGCATAATCAGATAATGGCAGTTGTGACCAGAATGGCCACCGATCAGAGCTTAAAGCTGAACGAGTGAAAAGAGCCTCGAGTTCAAACAGTGATTAAAAGCCTAAGGCTCACTATGTATAATGAGTCATATATCCTCATTGGATAAGGGACAGTTATTAATGAGCCCGATATCCAAAATGGATACGGGACAGTCTAGACACTCGGTCACAACAGCGTAATAATTAGAAAAGTTTCTCATGAGCATTTCATATGAATTTTTGTTTGATCGATTGAAATGCTAAATTTGCATATACTTAAGTGAAAATGTGATACCTATGTGAAGTGCAGTATGTGATTATATGTTATGTGGAATGATGTGTTGCATGAATTGAGTGAACCATTGATGATGGTTACCTCATTGAGTTCACAAAACTTACCAAAATTGTAACGTTGTCTTTTCAGGACCGAGAGACGACTCTAGCTACTAAAGAGGCTCTACCAGTCGGGTAAAATGTGATTGGCAAGAGAAGTCATGGCTCGAAGGTCGATCAGTTGAAATTTTTGGACAGATTAGTTAGATTGTACATATTTTCCTCATTCATATAATACTATTGTATTAGGTTATTGATGATGTACATATGGAAAATGTTGAAAGACACAATGTAGACTTTCAGTTTTGTGAAATGAAATGAGGAGAAAGTTGGTTTTAAAATATTGTGATTTTCTTAAGATGCTTTATAAGTGAATTATGATACCATACCATATGAAGAGAATGTAGTGATCGATCGTAGTTCGCCCTTATCGTAGGATATGTACTGAAATAACCTCCGGGCGTCCCGGTGCGTACCTTGAGGTAAGGAGGCGCTTTATGGTTTCCTTCCAACCCAAAGTTTAAAAGTTGTCTTTGGTACTGACTTACTTGGGACTCTATTTAAGATATACAATGTCGTCTTGATGGCTTCGCCTTAAAGATATTTAGGTAAGTTAGTCCTGCTCTGCATTGATCTCATCATGAATTTTAGGGTGCAATTACGTCTTTCAGCCACACAATTTTGCTCAGGACTATCTGGCATAGTGAACTGAGTTACTGTTCCAACTGATTCCAAATACCTAACAAACAAACCCTTTTCTTGTCCTGCAACGCCAAGTCTGCCATAGTATTCCCCTCCCCTGTCAGATCTGACAATCTTTATTGATTTTATCAACTGGTTCTCAACCTCAGTCTTAAAGATCTTGAACTTATAAAAAACTTTAGACTTTTCCTTAAGCAAAAACACATAGCCATAGCGGGAATAATTATCTATAAATGTCAGAAAATATCTAACATTGCTTAACGTGACTGTATAAAGATCACTAACGTCTGTATGTATGAGGTCCAATAAACCAGAAGCACGAGTTGACCTCTTTTTCTTTATCTAGGTCAACTTACCTCTACAACAATCGATACCTGTTTCCAGATCGCTGAAGTCCAGAGTTAGGAGAATGTTATCCTTTATTAATTTCTCAACTCTCTCCCTGGAAATGTGGCCAAGACGTTAATGCCACAACATGTACGATGTTTCCTTTATGAAGGCTTTCTTTCGAGTAACAGGTTCGGCAATATAATAAGAGGCATATATTTCGTTAGGAGTAAGCACATTCTATATAATCCGTAGGATAAGAAGACAGTTCTGAAATGTCTTGCATTGATAGAAATATGTATAACCAAAGTATCAAATACAAAACGATAGCCCTCTTTATCTAAAACTGATATAGAGATCAAGTTGCGTCTAAAAGACAATATATAAAAAGTGTCTTATAAAACCAAAACAAACCCCATATCGAAGTTCAATCTTACATTTACTATAAACAAAACATCCACCTCTTCATTGTTGTCGACCATTAGCTTCTCCTCTCCTTTAATCGGCCTTCTCCTGGATCTAAACCCCTACATTGTGAAAGTAACATGATTAGAAGCTCCACTATCTAACCACCAGGAACTTGATATGGTTATAACTACATTGGATTCATGAATCATATAGGCCAAGGAGTTACCTAACAATTCCTACTTAACCTTCCATATCTTGTACTTCTAGTAATCGGCCTTCCTATGCCCCTTCTTTTTACGGAAAAAGCACCTCATACTCTTTATGTCATGTGGACGCTTATCAATGATGGATTGTCCAGTTTGAATATGTGGAGAGGGTTTGGGTCTCTTACCCTTACCTTAAGGCTGTTAGGGCTTAGCCACCCTTACCTTTGGTAGCTGCATACAAGGCTGTATAAGGTGAACTCTTAATCTTCTCCTCAGCTGCAGTACACTGAGAAATTAAGGCATTGATGTCCCAAACTCTCGTGGGAGAGTATTAAGTGCCTGAAGCATTATAAGCATGGCAGGAATAGGTACATTAAGTGCCTTCAGCTTACTCTAAAGGTGAACCATCCTGATAATGTTCTCTCTAATGCCTCCTTCTCCTATATACCTCATAGAAAATAGCTCTTTAATCAAGGTGCTTTGCTTCGCATGAAAAGACACCTTATACCTTTGGGAAATGTTATCCATAAACTCCTTTGCTATGACCGTATCTGGTAACCTACTAAGTAGATGATTTGGGATCGACCTTTTGATGGTCAAATAGCATATCCTATTTGACCGCTCCCAGATTGCCATAGCGCTGCTTTATCAGCTTCTGAGTTAAAATCAGTACGTGGAGAAGGTCTCTTTATATGCATTGTTATGTTGACGTCAGCCATCTCCAGGGCAAAGTCAACATCCTTCTTCCACTTCTTGAAATTGAAACCATTTAAGATTTCAATTGTGATAGCATTGTTGTTTACAGAAAAGGTGACTGCCAGATAGAAAAGACAATGTAAAGATCAGTATAAATGCAGGATAATAACGATGCTTAAAGCATTAAAGTAGTATCTATACCGAGAATCCGATCACACATGTTATGAAACACCTTTGGGCTGGATACATAATATATGCAATTAGACCCCCACATAATAGGCGATCAGAGTACAAACCATCAATTCTCATGATATTACCACCTTTGGATGAATAGATAATTTAAACAATAACTTTCCTCCATCTAATGCCTTTACGTTCATCTTAAAACCCTATGTAAGACCAACACCTTTAGGCAGAATAACCAAATATAAGACTAGAGACATCCCCCAACATGTGAGCAGAACAATCCAAAATACTGACTTGGAAGGCCACTTTGGTGACTACATCGTCTTCAGTACCCTAGAAAGTCCACAAACATAAGAGATACATCTTTATATCATCCTCACATTCTATATCAGCATAATGTATGTGAAAATCAGCTATGAATGTAAGAACTAAATGCACAATCAAATAATCACATACCGGTACTGAAAACATTGTCTTTAAACTTTATTTGAGACTTTTATTTAAAAAGATCTCAATAAGAGTGACTTTCGCACTTTCTCGAATACCGAACCTACCATACGAGACATGAAACTTTAAGGGTCTCCTTTATGTGTAGTTCGGAGCACGCAAATGCATTTAAAATCAACATACAAAAGCTATAAAACCTTTTTTCCGAAATCTAATTAATAACGTAATAAATCTAGAAAAATTGAAAAAATCACTTTAAAAATTCCCCTAGCCCAGAAACTGACCCAAAACGACCCGAGGCAACTTTATGAGAGTTCTAAAATTTTTCCTCTTTTTTTAATATCTGGTGGTAACGTTAGCATAGAACTGTGGGCTAACGTCAGCAGGCGTTATGCCTGCTCGTAGCAAGAGGCACTTGCGCGTAACTACACGCACCAGATGCGTCTAGCATGTGCTTCGCATACGCTCCCACGCGCTCCACGCGATCGCGGACGACTGTGATTCATATATGTGGTGGTGCGTGCGTTAGTGCACGTGCCACACGCGTCCGTCACCTTGTGCAGTCACGTGGGAGGACGTGATTGGCGCATGCAACACACGCCCCAACCAAACCGCCTTAGAGTGGTTACTGTAGCACCGTCGGGCGCATGTGGTGCACGTGCCTGATGGTTCAATTGCCTTTCGATGGGGAGGGCGATTTTCGGTGATCCCGGGACCAATTTTTCGCACTTTTTGGCTCATTTTTTATAACTAGCCTTATGTATACCACTTTCACATAATCATATACGCAAAAAAAAAATAAAAAAATGAATAATAAAATGATGAAAACTATAATAGATGAAAATCGAAAAACCTTTTGTTTCCGGTAACCCAATCACGTAACTGCTCTAATACCACGTGTAACATATAGCATAGTCCTTATTACGTGTCTCGAATCATTAATGAAATGGTTAAAAACGAAGAAAATGCGAAATATCTGATTTCGTTTCCATCTTAACTTCTGAAGTGTTTTTCGTGGCCAAAACAAGCTCCAATCTCCCGAGACCTTCACGGAAAACATTCACCCACATGTAGTAACAACGTTCTATAATTTTCTCAATACGTAAGCGCTCTTAACAGGTTAGAGGATCCATATGCTTACGAATGATATAAGCAACTGTAGGAGATCTTAACCTTTATATATAGCTTTCATATTGGGTTTCTCTATCACAAGCCCGATATGGGTCCGGTTCATACTAATTTGGATCCATTTTTCTCTGGACTTCGACCCATTGATTTAGATCATTTATTTGGTCACTTTGTTACCTTTTATCTGGATCAAAATACGTAACTTAACCGATAAGTTATTAAAAAATCGAAAGTTACAATTAATAATTGTCTAACATAACGAGAAAGGACAAAATTGTCCAACATCTGCTTCCCTCGACATGGCATCCAGATCAACGTGGCAACTGAGCTCATTAATGAATTTCAAGAGGATAATGTTAATTACGCCGATGCTTGCACAAATTATAAGAAAGCATAAATATATTGAAGATTAAGAAATTAATAAGGATACTAGGTAAATTTTCAAGTGGTCCATCCATCTGTAACTTTAAATAGTTGGTTGTAGATTAAACAGCGAACAATCAGAACACAATATGTACATTAGCTCTATAAACATTTGTTTCGTCTTACAACAAGTTTGATGGCTAAGAAAAGTACGCAGCACTGAATCCCATAATATCAGTTCTTGGTCGGCCATAAAAACCAGAAACGGACAAATGTATGTGGATAAGTACGCAAGAGTCCTGTAACCATGGAAAGGGACAATTCCAGATCAAGCAATATTAAAATCCAGCGGAAACAAAAGAACTAATTCAAACAATCATTCTGCCTGAGATAGTTGTGCAACGGTCTGTCTAGCAACTCCACCAGCTGCCACAGGGAAAGCAAAAAGTAAGAAAGAAGAATTAATCACTCTTTCCACCAAGACGTACTGTCATATTCAAATATAGCTGGCACTACTATTCTCCACTTCCAAGATGTAACATTTCACCATTTCCGGAGGTTTAGACTGAAATTTTGCTCATTGCTATAGATCAAATCATAGAGTAGAGAAGTAACAATAAAAAGAGTATTGGAGTAGATTAGAATAGTGAATGCATTTATAGAGAGAGACCTTGGACAATGCAAACAGTTGGGTGTGCACGCCATTTTGATCACGATTGAAGTTGGGTCCGAGTCGTTCCATCAATGCCACAAAACACCAAAATGATGCTGATTCATCCTCCATCACAAACAAAATTGGGGATATTAAATCACTCATTCCCTGCAAGAGATAGATCACAATATAAACTGCAACGCCAACTTCACATCCATTGAATGCAGAGAGCAAGATAAAGCACTCTGTATCTTAGAACGAAGCAACTGGAAAATAGATTACTAAATCATTCCTAGGAAAGGTGAACGGAAAGGATCTGTACATTGTATAATACTTCTCTCTCTTTGGCCCACTAAGTACTTTATATTAAAATCTTAAATGTAAAAAAAAAATCTATAAGAAATATGCATCCAAACCGTTTGATGTAATTCAAAAGAAACTAGAACCTTGTTCATTAAACATATCGAAAGATCAGATCATTAAGAAAATGCCTGACAGTAACCCAGATCGAAGTTGTAAAAGGAGTATGTCAGTGGAATATCACGTAAGATACATGAGGATTGTCGTCCCCTTCATAAAAATATAGCATCCTATCAGTCCTCACCTTAAAAACAAATACCACAGTTCTCGAGATTAGCATAAATTCTTAGTTAAATTTTCAGTCTAAAACAAACTAACTGGAAACTGTGAGGTCATTGTGGTCTCGATCTCTAGCTTTTTAGTGGACCGGAGATGCCGCCTCTGGGCATATGAATGATATCCCAACAAAAACTTCCATATCTGGAAACATTATCCAAGTCTTCCGAACAGGAAGCATACAACAGCAGAATAAATTCCTTGCGTCATACAGAACAAACCTCTTTCCGTAGTTGGCGCTCTATTCCTCCATATAGAGTATTCTTTTTCTTAAAGCTCCATAACTCGCCCTTCCGAGGCCAAGAAAGTAGGCCACTAATGAACACAAAGGACAAAGCAAACAGGTAACGGAACATAGCTTTTCATGCATGTCCTCACGGAACATAGTTTTCATGTATGCCCTCAGAAAATACAGAACTAAACAATCTTCTGTAATAGAAGTAATGCAGTTCTGCACATTCGAGTTCTTTCTAGAATATTCATGGCGACTGTATCGTGACTGGTAAAATGATATTCCTTAGAAAAACATGGTCTAAAAATGATTCGTCTCCAGAAGTATAGTCCTTACTTCTTCAGGACCTAGGGGTGGTTCTCCTGGTTTTCGACGCCATTGAAGTGTTAGTTTATCAAACTGCCAAAAAGGATTCATGAGAAATAGAAAGAAACAATTTCATGTACTCACCCATGCATATCAAGGGAAGAACATGTTGAAAAGCAAGTAAACACCTGATTAAACACCCTTTATCTAACTCGCGCTAGTCACTACGAGTCTAATGCAAGAGAACATCTACAGTGGATTGTTATCTCATGTGATCAAATAAAGCCGAAGAACCTGAAGTGTCATGAAACAGTCAACATCCGACTAGTGTCTAAAAGATATTTTGCCACATTACCCACCGCAGGGGAGAGCCCGTGAAAAATTAGTTCATAAACCACTTAAATAGCATGTGGCTGACTCATCTATTTCATGACTGCGACACTGACTCATATATTTCGGAGCTAATGGGAACAGTTCAGCTTAAGTCAACACATGACTTATTTGGGTCCAGATTTATTTATCGCCCATGTTCCTAAGCTAAAGTGAACAGATAATACAGGAAACACAACTCAGCCACATCTTGAAAGTCTTTTTTATGATCGTTCCAAGTTCGTGCAAGAACAGTAAAGAATGATGGCCCATTTAGGGCAAAGCAGTTTTTTATAAGAAACTGCAACGTCCTAGGATAGGATGATTTCAATTCAATGAACATAGAGCCGAAATAAGCACGGGTATTTGTAATCAAATGGCCATAATGCCCTAACTTATACCTTCTTAAAGTTGATTAGCTCAAATGTTCCTGGACTTGTAGCAGCTTCTTCGATATGATTGTGTTAAAAACAGAGGTGTTTCTGTTTAAAAAGAGAATGGACGTCTGCATCAGATCCAAATTAAATGCAAGCTTTGGTTTCTGTTGCAACTCCCCGGAAAATTCGTCAGATATACCGTCTTTTCACCAACTGATTTGTTGAATTCCAGCTTAAATTCCTTTTCTTGCATTTTAATCAATCAGAATGCGGCATCTCCATCAAGCTTCCTTTAAACGTTGACTTGATTCTTATTACAGATCCCAAGATCAAATCATGCTAAGATTGTTTAATCAAGGAGTGAAGTTCTTAAAATTTTCTATTTACCCATTTTATGGGCCTTGAGGTCCTTGAGTGATACAGGAAAAGTCAAGCCAATCAACCCAACTAAATGTGGCCACACATCCATTTTGTGTTTCACGTAAGGAAAACTCCAGGGACAGGGATAACTGAAATTCAGAAAGGCCCAGCTAAACACTGTGTATACGTAATATGCCTAGATACTTATATATAGAGACATCCAAGGATAAGTATCTGTCGCTAACAGTAAGAAACAATGACACAGTTCAACACTAAGATCATATGTTCTAATTACAAAAACAGCCTTATTGTAAAAATTTACAAAGGGAAAAATAACTACATTAATAACCCTCCTCCATTAGACGTTGACTTTTTTTATGTTGGCAGCTAATATAGAATTGATGACCTGAGAATACACCCTAGTTCATATAACCATTACAGCACCGACTAAAATCAAAAGTTAAATGAGATCAATTAATGAAAACATTTTGTTAATGGACTAGATAATTTCAATTTTTAGTTTCGAAAAGATGTTCTAGGTCACTACGTTAGAATTTGATAAAAGAAAGAAACCTCGTTTAACGTCAAATTTTTATAAAAAATCACCAATTCAGGAAAAAGAGATCAATACAATACTTTCAAAATCCTTCATCACGAGTATAAACTTGAAAAAGATATGCAAGAATGAATATGATTTTATACCTGAAGACAACACGACAATTATGTATTGCCACCCAAGAGTTGGTGTGTCGACAGATGGACCGCACCTCCGAAAATGGCACCAACCTGATGGTGTAAAGTTTCCAATCTAAATAAAGAAACAAAACAGTTTCAGCAACCAATTCATTTCCCGAATTTCCAAGCTGAGAACAAGTCAACTAAGTTTCAGAACTTTATTATAAAGGAATCAACCTTTCTCCGTAAGTCTCGTATCAGAGCCCTGAACTTGATACGGAATCCAGTTCTGAAAATTTATATCAAAAGAAAGGAACAAATTCAAACATAGAACCGAAAAACCACACGCGCAAGTAGATGAGAGGAAAAACAGAGAGATGAGAACGTGGTCGAAGCGTGAGTCAGACCAGAAAGAGAGAAAGAACGCTGCCTAATCAGCTTGAATCTTCCACTGATCACGCGCACTGAGTCGGATGAATAGTGATATTATCCTTCAAATACACCTTCTCTTGCAGCTCTCTCCCCCCGTCCTGATCAGGCTCGACAATTGCTGAAATGACCAGAATCTCAGCAATCAAACATAAACAGAAAGAAACATAAAGATCAGAAGTAAACAGGCGAGTTTTTTCATTTCCTAACCAAGTAACCTCCATATTCCAATCGCGTAGTCGAGTTTGAACAAATAGCAAAAGACTTTATTGATTCGTAGCTTACTTGCTCTACAGAGGCCGTGTAGTCGGCGTCGTCCGACAAATCGTGGAGTTCCGATTCTTGCATAACCTGAGATTTCATCGGAGAGCGATAGAATTGATATAGGGGGATGGGTTTTGGCTTTTGCTTGCAGAAGGAATGGGAAAACAAAAGAGAGAGAGAGGGATCAGCCGTTACGTAGAGTCGCGCGTTTCAACTTTCATGTTTGCCTCTACTTTTTACTCCTGCTGCCCTTCTTTTTTTCTCCCCTACCGTAATTCTTTCTTTAAAAAAACAGTTAATCTCATTTTATCTTTTTATAATTTTAAGATAAAATTATGGATTATATAAGTTAAGCCAACTTAAATATTTCCACGTGTATTGAAAATTCAGATAAAGTGAGATTGTGATATCAGATAAAAAAAATTAGTTACAAAAACGGTTTAATAAATTCTAGACTTATGATTTAATTTTAAATATTTAAATTAATAATGAAATAGTTGGTTAATTTTTACTTTGAATTGTTATATTAATAACATTTAATGAGTTTAATCATATATAAATTGGTTTAAATTAAATTTAATAATTAAATTGAAAGCAGTCTCTTTTAGTTAAGAGTAAGGTTGCATACTACTGAACATTTTCAGACTCCACATATTAACGAAATTTATACTGAATATTATTATTGCAGTAAAAATTAAATTAGATTGTCATATATCAATAGCATGTATCTAGATTATGTGTGTTATTCATAATACGTGTATATTCCTGTTATTTTCTTATGAAATTATAAAAAATATTTTTTTCACAATTTTAAAATTTTCAAAATTAAAAAGAAAATTGAATGAGTTAAACCATATATAGGAATTGCAATCACCCGGAACTTGGGCTCAAGCTTAGCTCGAAGCTCAATTAATTTTTCATTTTTAAAAAAATTTAAAAAGATATTATTTTTTAATTACTTGTCGAGTCTCGGGTCAGATTGGGAATTACCAAGCCTAATCACATAAGAAATCTTAATGTTTAACCCTTTCTTAAAACTATGCCACGAGAGGATTCTCACTTATTTCTCTATTTAAAAATCGTTAAAATAATAATATAAGTTTTTAGAATAAGAGGCATGAATTTTCTTATGATTTAAATAAATTTCTTTAAGTTATTTGGAAAAACTCTATATATGTTTCAATTATTCAAAAATCTCCTTTTTGTTAGACTTACATTGAAAAAAAGGACAAAAAGTACATGACATAGATATCATACACAAATCATTCAAATATTATTGACATAATTCAGATTTTAAATCAGTCAATCAAATATTATTAACATAATTCAAAATTTAAATCTTACTTAAATTAATTAAATTTAATTTAAACTAATAATTTTAGATAAATATGATATATTATTATTTTAAATTGAATACAATTATTTCAAGAAGAGTTAATTTTTAGATTAATATTTAATTGGTTCATATGTTTATGACACGTATTTTTTAATGTTATTTTTTATAAGAAGAGCTTTTTAAAGTGAAATCATAAGATTATTTCAAAGATAAGAGAATCAATATATTTTAGCAAATTTTAATAATCGAGTTGGCTTAATTATATAAATCAACATTTCCTAATTATTATCATCATTATCATCAATACACAATTAAAATCTAGTTGAGGCGAGAATGGTAAAAAAAATATAATGCACTTAAATATGTTTATTATTAGGGTTAGAAACATAGTCACTAAATAGAAATATTAACTATTATATACTCACAAATCAAGGATAGATATTACTTTTTTAGAAATATATAAATTTGTGGAGAATATACATCTAACAAAAGATTTCCATTTCCTTATATAGGTTCACCTAACTAGTAAATATCTATTTTCCCAAAAAAAAAAAAAGCTACTAAATATTACCAAATTTTGAATATAATTAGCTGAGACTAACAAACTAGGAAGTGGGGCCCATCGTAAGGACACGTGTCGCTAGCTGATTCATTGTCTTCCATTCATTTTAAGCTCGTTCGTTCTCAAATTTCACACACACGCACACACACACTGAGTAGCGAAGCAGAGCAGAGAGACCTTGTGAGAAAATGGACGCAGAGAATAGGGAAAAGAAGCCACTGACGATGAGGGATCTCTCAAACAGTGACGACGAAGACGTTGAAGCAGTTATTAATGTGCAAAATGAATCTACGATGACCAGTAGAGGGGCTTACGTTGCAGTTTCTTACATGGCCAGTGCAGGTGATGATCACTTCTCTTATTCTACTGTGTTTAGGTTTGTAGATTCGTTCGTTTATCAGAATCCTTTTCCGTTTTTGATTACTGCTTTCTTTTGTTTTGTTCGGTTTTTCGTTTGTTTGTTTTCTTTTTATAGAAAGTTGGTGTTGATTTTTTGTACTTTATGATCGTGCCTTTTACGGAACCGATTTGTGGCGATCGTGTTTGGCTGACGAGAAAATGTTGTGAAGATTTAATGCATGGGAAGGAAGGTTAGAAAGAAAGAAAATAGTGGAATATTCCGAATTTCTGCTTTTAAACTATTAGGATTAGACTTGGCTTGTCGTTGCGGTTCTTCACAGTGTAGAGACTGACACTAGTACATGAACTGATGGTATTGTGAAGTTTTTTCTGATTATAGTTGTAGGCGTAACGTTTATTGCTCTGTGTGTATGCGCGTCTGTTAGTGTGTGAGAGAGAGGGAGTCTAATATTTGTATTAAGGATGTCAAATTGGTTTCCAAATGATAATGTGGTGGGCCTGAGGAAATGGAGGAATATCTAGTATTATTGAAGTCACTAAGGGCACTAATAATGCGGTGGTAGGAAACTAGAGTACTGATTTTGGAAGAGCAGACTGAACTTCCGTGTAAAAGTACTATTGGGTGATTGGAGCTCTCCTTTTGTGTTGCTTATAACTTGTGAGACAATACAACTGTGGTACATCGTTATGAATTGTTGTGAGTAGGGGCCATAATAGAATAACACTGTGAGCTGACACGCGTGAATTGGAAAGAAGAGAGGGCAGTTTGGGGTTTTCTTCTGAGGGAGGCTTCTGCATGGAGCTAGTGGAGTATAGACTACAGAGCCGTGAGAGTACCCGAGGGTAAGGTATTCAAACGAACGAAGGAACAAACAAGATGTGAACAAAATTTAGACTAAAAGGCAGAGCAGGGCTGATGGAATCACGTTTAACTTGCGCAGTTTAAAAGAAGATTCCAGGATACGTTGGGTCATCGTTTCATCATCATGGGTTGAATTTGCCTGTTTAGTTTAGACACGTGGCCGTAATCTTGATTCTCGGCTGTGCCCTGTCTCCGGGTCCGGTCATTTCAGCAATTTACTTCACTGTCAACTGATTTGAATCTTTCATAGCCAACCCAGTTCCCTCTATAGAATCATCTTTTGCTTCCATGTGCAGTTCTCCTGGTCATGTTTAACAAAGCAGCACTTTCTTCGTACGGTTTCCCATATGCAAATGTCATCACACTTTTTCAGGTACGTAACTTGTTAGTTCGTTTATATTTACTTCACCTTGGATTTTTTCATTATTGCAGCAAGTCGGCCTCTGACTTTTCAAGGGCAGTCATGAAGTAAGCTTCTGAAGTTACTTGATTTCATTTTCTCACAGCAGAAGTCAGAAGATACACTGAGTGATAGCACATCGAACTACTATTTTCTATGGACATGCATCTGATACTTGTCTACCAAACCCGCATATCTTGTGGACATGCACATCAATATAACTTCAATTTCACATAAGGATTATACAATGATAGTTTCCCTCATACCAATACTCTTAAGTCTTAACCCACAGGTCATTCTTGTTTATCAAACTTCCATGTTCAACTTTCTTTTAAGCTCGTGTTTCTTTGAGGTACTGAAGAAACACACTTCCATTAACCGTCCGACGTTTATGATGCTTTCAAAAATTTCTGCCTAACCTAAAATACCAATTGAATAATCCATTGTTAAATTGATCACCTGATTAATTTTCTGTAACTATCTGATTTTATGTCAATTCCAGATGCTATGTTCCTGCACTTTTCTCTATGCAATGAAATTTGGGAATTTTATATCTTTTACAACTGCTGAACCAAAAAGCAAGTCTCCTAACCCTGCAAGGCTGGTGCCGTTTACGACAATGTGTCATACACTCCCTCTGGCGTTGTCATATCTGCTTTACATGGTACGTATACGTGATAGTATCCATCACGATTGTATCTGCGCATAGATCTTCAGCTCTAATTTGAATTTTTTGCGTTTTTATCTTGTCCGGTAAAGCTGGTCACAATGGAATCTGTGCGTGGCATAAATGTTCCCATGTACACTACAATACGGCGAACTACTGTAGCTTTCACGATGGTTGTTGAGCATATGTTAACCGGCAAGAAATACTCCAAACATGTGATCTTCAGGTATATGTGCAATTATTTTATGTTGCTGTATGCCATTGATCTTCTACGAGCAAGTCAAGTTTTATCTGTCGAAAGATTCATCAGTGTCCGTGTACAGTTATATACGATCTGTTGGAACTGCTAATTGCTTTAACCATTCTAGGAATTATTTTTTAATCAAAAGATCACTGTTCTTTAATCAATAAAAGAACCTTCTCTCTGATGTAACTCTTCGCATTCTAAATTCGATGACTTTCCATTTCAATATTATATAACAGTATGCATAAGATATTCCTGTTAATAATACCACCTTTAACATAAAGAAAAATCTGATGATTTCATCAGTGTAGGGATCATCATAGTTGGTGCCTTCATTGCTGGAGCTCGCGACTTGTCATTTGATGCTTATAGTTATGGTGTTGTATTTATAGCAAACATCTGTACAGCCGTCTATCTTGCTTCTATTGTTCGGATTGGTAATATTGCATTCCATTTAGTTGGCATATTTGATCTGTTGTGTAAGGTTTGAAAGTACGCTGTACTTACATATTCTCGATATTTTTCAGGTAGATTTACTGGCCTTAATAGCTTTGGACTTATGTGGTGCAATGGTGAGATAAGGGAGACAAAAACTCTATCTGTTGATTCAATTATGGTTACTTAAGATCAACCTATTCATATATCTATTAATTAGCAAATTCTTGTGTGGTGTTTGTAGGTATAATATGTGGACCAATCTTGCTTTTTTGGACATTTGTAAGGGGGGACCTGAAAGCAATGATGAACTTTCCCTACCTACTACTCCCAGGGTTTCAGGTTCTTTCCTTTTGACCATATCTTTAAGCTTCTAAAGAGCACCTTTTTCTGCAATTTTAAGTTGTCTGATTTAGATTTGAACTTTAGATGCTGAAAGCAGGTACTTCTTCATCTTTAGATAATCAATGAGTGTTTGCTAACTTCTAATGCTTGTCCAGAGAAAATGTGCAGGATCCATCACCCTTACGGACCTGCACTTCAAAAAATATATATATGCATCTACTTGAACTCTGTACAATATCTTTTATAAGCTGTCAGAAAAAAGTCGTAGTTTATCAAGCTTCTATTCAATTTACATCATGACCTCAATGCTAAGCCTTTAGAACCCAGGGAAAAATTTATGAGGCTAATCTTCAACTTTGCTTCATCTAGATCTTGTGCACATAATCAGCGTTGCATATTGATATCCACCTAGTACATAGCATTTTACAAGAAGATAATGCTAAACAGCAATAAAGGCAACAGCCTAATCTGATATATCTGTTTTGGAATGTTTTGCAGGTTGTGATGCTCGTGTCTTGCATCATGGCTTTCCTGATAAACTACTTTATATTCTTGAATACATCGCTGAATTCAGCTGTTACGCAGACAATCTGTGGTAATTTGAAGGTGAGTAGTTCTTTGTTTTTATTTTTCGACCGGCTAGACTTCAAACATGGACCGTACGAAGTAGAGGCATCATGTGACGTCGTATTTGACTAGGCAGGAGTTTACTGTCATAAATATATGGTTAATGCTCCCAGCTGTGTGCTCTTTCTAGCGAAGTTGCTAATATTGTCTTTTATTTGAGCAGAATAGTGATGAACCTCTTATTAGTGATGAACCTCATATTAGTTATCCCATGTTACTGACACTGTGACACACAATAATATAGATAAGGCGCAGACTATGGGGAACAAGATTTTCAGATCCCATTGACCTTTTCGATATTAAAACCATCATAGGAGAGACTATTAGATTATCAGATTAATACGCTATTGTGATAAACATACTTTGACAGTTAGGAAGTGCTAGAATCTTTGTCCATTCTATTGTCTTGGAATGGACTGTAGAAAAGCTAGTTAGTTTTTATTAAAGTGGTTGTGGGAATAATTTAAGACCATGCTTGGCTATAGCTCTCATTTGCAGATCATTTTTTAAACATTATACTGCATCGTTTAGGACGTTTTGACTATTGCACTTGGCTGGGTACTGTTTGGAGGGCTTCCCTTTGATCTGGTAAGCTTTTGATATTAAGCTCTGGGTGCCATTTACTGGTTCAAACCGTTCAACTCAATCAACAGCTATTCTTATCTTCACCACTGTCCTCTGTCTTCAGTTGAATGTTGCCGGTCAGTCTCTTGGTTTCCTGGGATCCTGTTTGTACGCTTACTACAAGCTACGAGGGAGATGAACGCCATAGTTCCAAGATGCCAGTAACCTGGAGGTAAATATCTGATTAGGGTAATATTCTCTAGAAAATTTTGGCCCAACTCTTGTGCTTAAGGTTTCATGTACACAAGCAATAATAACAGGCAGGTTGCTGATCGAGTGTAAAAAAAAACAAGAAGCGTTTTTGGGCCCTTCAAATGACATTGACACAGGAAGTTGGTGGACTGAAGTGAAGCTATAACTATTTCCTTCTTTTGCTTTCCAATGTAGTGAAAATTGTAAACTTCTCAGTCCACAACGTGCACAGTGCCTTATAGCTTATGATGTTCTACTCAGGACTGTATTCCTGCTTGATATCAAGAAGCGGTATATCTGATAACTGTTTGATAGCTTCCCACCATAATAATTATGGAGATATCTTCTAGCTTTCTCCAAAAAGGACCCTTCATTTCCTTCCTTTCCAACAGAGACACCATTTTCTTGTGATCCAAATGGGTGGGTCTTTACGACTTTTGGATAGATTGCAACAAGCACTGACAGAGATATGAGACATTTTGATTGTGTCTCAGAAACTTTAATCATAGTAGTGTTAATAACAGAGTTTTAGTCTTGCAGGCTTGAGCTTCTGAAGTGGATATTTTCAGGTAATGCTCATGTCTCCTTCAAAAACAAGAAAAGAAAAAAAAAGGAGGGTTCTGCGAATGACCCACATTCACTTATTCACTTATGGCTCAGTCTTTTGAAAAGCTAAATAGTAAATACTTCTTATTCTCTGACTTTATTTCCAAGAAAATGTTTTGGGAGATTCTAGGAGACTAAATTGCCTGCATGGATGGACATAAATGTCTCATACGCGGAGCATGGTAACGTGTGTGAAAGAGAGAGACTTACAGCATCTTGAGTTCGTAGAGAGGGAGGTGTGTTTCTTGTCTCCGCAAGCTGACAATAGAAATTGGCCAAGTTGCTATGCATGATTGAAACATACCCACAATCTACTTCTCAAAAGTTTTAAAGTTTACTTTACATTCTTGCACTTTCTTGATCCGCATTTCATGCCTCTACACAAAATGCAACCATTGATGTAGGAAAAAAGCTTCTTCAACTTAGATTTCATATGGTCTATAAAAATGTGAGAAAAATGGGAGCTTATGTTCGCTAAGTCTATATAACTAACTTAGATTAATGTCAAGGTCGAAAAGGAAGGAAATCTCCTTTAATCAATAGTTAGAAACTGTTATTCTGACCATATTATTCACATTTTGCCTTGCAACTACACACATTCATTACATTCATCAAAAAGCTGGGAAAAGAAAGGTCTTCACTTCAACCTTATACACGTTTGTCTTCCTCTTTATATGCTCAAACATCATTTTCATCACACGTACATTAAATCTCCTGTCGGGTTAAGCAAAACAATCAAACACATGTAAAAGTTAATGTCATCTTCCTCTTTTGTCCTCAAAATTTGAGGTTAAACTTAAAGTTCCATTTTTTCAAATCTCAAGTCACAATCTTTAATCCTTCTTTTAACCCCACGGTCATTGTAATAGTGGTAGAGTACTAGTCTAAGAAAATGGAAAGATAATGAAAAAAAAAGGGATAGCAAGCCCTAGGGTGTGGTGAGCAAAGAAGGGTGTGACTGTTAGAATTGTGGGAATGGTTTTGAGGCGTGGGGAATCTGTTTTGGGTAGTGGCACGCGAACTTATCGCCCAAAATCATGAGTATGTGAGAGACAGAAACAAAGAGATGAGGCTTTAAAGACCCTTTTACTCTTTTACACTTCCCAAAATCTTCAACCAAGAAGAAAGTCCGAGTCTTTCCTCTTTTAAAATAAAAGCAATACTAAAGAGAAATAAGCAAAATCAAGACGTGTGTCCCCTAGTTCAGGCCCAAGGCAGTGCTGCTTTATCGCCGGTGTCTCCGCTTTGTGAATCTCTTCTTTGTTTTCTTTTTTTTTTTTCTTTTTGCCTATTGGCTTCATGCGTTGTTTTGTATGTACGTGCGTGTGTCACTCTGTGCGTGTGTGTGTTTGTTGAAAGAAAGGTGAATCATATTTAGTACGTATCCTTCTATTCTAATGAACCGAACCTTCTTTCAAGACAATCCTTCGCTGACATTCTGCACTCATGTTCCCAGGACTTCATCTTTCTCTGTTTACACTCTCCATATATGACCTTTGGCTTTTGACCACCTTTAGACGTATAGCTACCTAATCTGTACACTACCAAGTGGCTACTATATATGCCTTGTTATATATCTTGAATCTTTTCGCCACATTTTTGTGGAAAAGTAAGTGTCATCTTTAGTACCATACAAATGTCACAGGATAAATTAAGAATCATCCTTTAGTTTCCTGCTTGATAAGAAATACAAAGGGGTGTGTTTAAATCAGCTAAGTATGTGCATTCTATAGTTAAATATACATGTGGATTGAGGTAAGACAGTTCAATGAGTACAGAAGCTACTTGTTAAAAGTACTGTATATATGGGGAACATATAAGCCAATTACCTTATTCTCTTTTACGCATAACCACGTTTAATAAAATGCAAGCATGATTTAGAAAGGTGGGTGTTAAAATAATTGCAGAGAGGTACAAAGAAAAAGGAAGTTGTTTTTGAAGGCGCTCATTTTATTTGGTGGAAAGGAATATTTTTGAAGGGGCATGCGTTTTGATTTTATTGAGTACAAACTAAGCATGGCAAACCCTAAAAAGTAAGTTGCTCCCCTTGACATCATTCCACTCACCTTCTTCACCTTCCCATCCCGAGGCAGAAAACTTACCACTATTTATATTCTCTGCCTCTCCATCTCTTTGCCTCATCACCCACTCCTTTAATTCACATTACTAAACCAA
This sequence comes from Erythroxylum squamatum, assembly GCA_025629845.1. NCBI lineage: Eukaryota > Viridiplantae > Streptophyta > Magnoliopsida > Malpighiales > Erythroxylaceae > Erythroxylum > Erythroxylum squamatum. Next base: position 397,924 of record JAOTBA010000204.1, read on the forward strand.
TCCCACACCATTTGTCTCTCTCTCCCTAGACAGGTCTTAAATTGCTTATATGTATTCTTGGTCCAGCTTCTCTCTTGTGTATGGATTTGTACGTGTTTACTACCTCTATCATCTTTTATCATTTGTCTATTATGGAGGGTGATAGTGTTTCTTCATATCATCTTCGTAGTCTGTCTACCTTGAATCAAGTCTATTTTGATTTTGTTGATTATCATGTCCTGATCGTATAGTAGCATATCAACTATATATAACATTCTTCAATGGTAAAGCTGTAAGCTTTAATTTTCAGATGTATATGCCAATGTTGCACGGTACCATTTCTGGTTAGGAGATAGGTAGAACCGAATATTAGGGCCGGGGTAATGTATAATTTGATTTGTTTTGTTCTGGTTTATTTTTTTGCTGCTTCTTTTGATGGATAGATATATAAACATTTATATTTATGTGTGGTGTTTGAGATCCCAATGAAAGAATTGAATCATAGTTTTGTATTTGATGTTTATTTATTCTTCTCCTTTAGTATTATGGGACCTCTAATGCAGCATTAGTATAGAAGTGCTTGATATTATCGACTCAGTTCGTGACCTATAATAATCATCATTCAAACTTCAAAGGTCTCACTTCACTGTAATCACCAACAATACCACCACCTCCACCTCTTACTCCACCAAGCTACCATTCTTTTTCCCTACCAAGAAATAGCCCCTTCAATGCAACATATGGGGCCATAGCCAACTAGACTTAACACTGTTCTTTATCTGAACTTTTGAATCCCCCTTTTTTTGGTTACTAAGTAGTATCAAGTCCGTGCAAGTCCAAAAGCTACAAAGCGTCTTTCCTAAAATCGTAATCAAATGAGGTTCATGAACATCTTTGCACGGTACGTCTCTGATTTCTCATTGACAGTAACCTTTTTTGCTTTCTGCAGAAGTGAATACGGTGGTCGCTGGAACAAAGAACCAAAAGTAAAAGCGATATTGGTGAGGTTCAATCCGAAGACGGATTTACAGATATAGTTGTAAAATACGATCTCAGATTGAGCCGCGCCAATATCACTTGTATATCTTCCAGTTGGTTTCACTTCCAAAACCACATCTCAGTACTGCTTCAGGTTCTTTTCTTTAATTGTATGCCTCGTATGTATCTGTCAAGTACTGTCTATGTCTAGCTAGGTAAAAGCAATAAATCAATAACACATATGTCTTACTTTATATTCAATGTACGTCTCGTACCAATATACATGTTACTTGATACTGAATCAGGACCACTATTCTTCTGTATACCCTTGACGGTCTGCTGCATAAGTTGTGACTGTTTGATGTTCTCCTGGTTTCCGGGCATCTCTTTCAGGGGAGACAGGTATGCTCTTGCCGTGTGTCTCTCTCCCATTGCAGTTTCTTTTTTCTCGTTTGGGGGGTAAAACCCATTGCAGTTTCTTTACTGCAATTTGTTGTCAAACAGTGAACTAGATTCTCCCTGTCTAACAGAAATATTATACAATTTTTGCTAAGTACACAATGTTACAACTCGTAACATCTAATGACTGGATGAGGAGTGTTTTAATGGAAACTCAAGAAAGTTATATCCTTTTAAAATGTATTACTCCCTCTGATTCATAATAAGTGTCGTTTTAGATACATTTTAATTATTCAAAATAAGTGTCATTCTTGACTT
>JAOTBA010000204.1:399697-413626 GCA_025629845.1 Erythroxylum squamatum
TTGCTTGCGCTTTAATCCACAACCAATCCACCGTAAGCGCTACTTGAATCCCGGGTTTTTCAACTTTTTGTTCTTATGTTGAGCTTAATTTGTGATTCCGCTTAGTCGGTTCTTTGGTTGTTCGTGAGTTTTAACTCTGGGAACCGTAAATATTCGGTTTTTAGTTTTTTTTTTTTGGTCTTGTTAAGAGGTATTTTCTATTTCATGGACTGTTTTTTTTTAAATGGAGAATTTATTTCCTTATGCTTTCGATCACTCAGGGCCTGTTACTCTTTATCAAAGAGTAAGAAACTGAGAAACGAAAGCGCCAAGTCCTCCAAAATGATTAGAAGAATAACAAATCCGAGACCCCTGCAATCCCTAGCGCATCAATTCCTCCAACGATGCAGCGTAAGCGGCACAGCTAAAGGCAAAGGCAAAGACGGCCAAGCCAAGAAACGCTCCAAAATCACCACCAAAAAGAGCCCTAAAGACCCATCAGCCGCCGCGTCCACCCGATTCGACTCCGACAAATACCGCCTCTATGAACAGTGCATCAATGCCCCTACTCCTGTTCGCTACCTCAAACCCCAGGCCCGAGCAAGAGAGGCCGAGCGCGAGAAACTAGGCCTCGAAAGCAAAGAACGTCTACGGGAGAAGGAGATCTTGAAGAAAGGAGGAAGGCAAGCATTGGGTGTTCCCGACGAGCCCATGGCCATCGGGACTCCTGGGTTGGACTTGATTTCGCTGGGTCTGGTCGATGTTGACAAGTTGCCTAAGTACGAGCTCACGGTGGAGGATGGTCGGCGATTGGCCAAAGAATACAGCAGGGTTTTGATGAGGAAGCATAGGGCTAGGCAGGCGGCAGAGACTAATTTGTTGAATATGAAGAAGGAGGCCATCAATGCCTTGTTGGATAAGCTAAGAGAAGCCGCTTTGGTTCCGGATTTGACCCCGTTTCCGGCGAATAGGTTTATGGCGACTTTGACTCCTCCGAGTGAAGGGTATATTCAGAAGATTAAGGAAGCTGCTTTGCGTAGCTCAGGCAAGGATAAGATCAGATAGTGATGTGTGATTCTCGAGAGGTAGAATAAATCAACTCTATTTTCTTATGCTTCTTTTTGTTTTTGCATTTCATTGCCTAAGTCACCGTATTATTTGTTTTAATGGAAACCTAAGAAAGTTATATCCTTTTAAAATGTATTATTTGTTAGGAATGCATATAGAAGTGTCTTATTATGCTAATTGCTATCCTAAAAAAAATTGTTTTTACTTATAGATTTTAAAAATCCAAGTTTCTTAATTATAGATTGTTTCATATGAAATTTTCAATTCTATAACAAGTATTGCAATTTTCACATTAAAGAAAATTTCTATCTTTGAAATACATGTCCATGATCATTTCACAATTATATGTTCTAAGTAATGCTACATTATTTGCTGATTCCTCAGGATGAGGTATGCATAGATGAATGCTACATGTCTATGGTGTTGATAGATTTTTTTTATTGAGTTTGATATTTAAAAAAAAGCATGAAATAATCAATTTTGCAAGAAGGAAAGCAATTATGCAATTTCTTGAATTTGTGTATGCAAAAATCAGATTAATATCTCAATTACATAACGTGATTTATTATGATCTATATTATATAATCATTTTCTTGAGATATTTATTAAATATAATTCACTATATGATCATTATTTAGTGATTAATATTGTTAAATAAAAAAATATTTTATTAAAATAATATCTCTTATTAGTAATGATAGCCATGACTTCAATTGTCTGATTTATTTTTATGTACTCAAATTGATTATTTTGTTTTTATCGAATATTTTACTTGTATAGTAACAATCTTTTTTAAAACTAAAAAAAAAAACCACAGAACCACCTTAATATATATAGGCTAAACGTTAGTGTCTTCTTCCCTAACCCTACTGTTTTATTACACAACACAGCTTCACGTGTTAACATTCTACGTATCGACCACTTCTGTACATCGCGAGGTATAAACAGGACGGAGACTGGACTATTCTGTATGCGTATAAAAATACGAACATACTTGTCTGCATATCTTATAACGACATGAAAGATGGTTTGAGAAGGAAAAGTAATTGCTCTGTCTGTACGCTCGCCTCCATCTTTTAAATACAAAGAAGGCTCCTTCACCAACACTTCCAAGTTTTGTGTTCTTAGAGTGAATTGTTCTGCCTTTGGTAATGAACATGTTACCTTAAAATGATTATCATTCTCTAGTTAAGTGTCAAAAGCTAAGTGGGCATAAAAACTAGTGAATGCCCACTGAGCTCTGATGTCATTTATGATCTTATTATTATTTAATAGGATAGTGGTGTCGAAATTATCAAAACTTGACAAAAAATAGAAGATATTTCATTAACTATAAAGTATAAATACAAATATTGGATCCTTCTCAAATATGTATGAATCCGTTCTTGATATATGAATCAAAAAAGAAGAATAGTTATAACCAAATATTTAAATTTGTTCTAATTAAAATGTAGATATTATCCATAATTGTTAAAAAATTATATTATTAATAAAATATCTAGATAAAAATAAATAATATTTAGTGTAAAGGTAAATAGTATAATATGTGATAATTAAAGTAAATTAAAATATATGACTATAATTAATTCAATTTACTTATAAATAGTTTTTTTTCATATATAAAAAACAAAGTCAAATATTTAAGTGTAAAACTTGCAAGAATTTCATTCGTATAAAATGTGTTACAGGCTCTAATCGTGAATGATTGAATTTTTTTCTTCATATATGCAGTAATAAAATGATGATTATTTATAAATGAAACCTACTAGTTATAATTATATATTTTAATTTAATATTTATTTTTATATTGTATATAATATTTATCTTCATCTAAATATATTATAACATATTTAAATTCTTTTAATATTTAGATATTTTCTAAACATATGTTATAATTTATTCATAAATATATTATAACATATTTAAATTCACCTTGAGCACTGTTGCCTAGGTGAATAGAGTATGAACGATTGTACTGAAAAAATCACACCAGGTAAATTCTCATGAAAGATTAGAGGAGTCACAATCGATCCCACTTAAAACTCAATCTCTTAGACAAAATTTTCCTAGATATGTAATTTAATAACACAATAATTCACTACAACTATACCCGACGATAGTTATTAAATAGACAAATAAAGAACACCTGAATTTAACGAGATTCAGTCAATTATACCTACGATACTACTAAATTGATATTTTATTATTTTCAGAAAATAATACAAATAAATACTACAAAAAGAGAAGAGGAATTTTTATCTTATGGAAGACAATTTTAGAATGTTAGATAAAGATGAAAAGCCCTTCTTTTATAGTATATACCATTTGTATCTAATTTCTCCAATTTTAGTATTGCTATATGTTGGTCTCATGTACGAGTCATTTTTTCTTGTGCTACGAAGATCAAAAGCTAGTTGTTGACAAAATTTATATCCAATCTTGGGGATCAAAGATGGCAACCAGGTGCTTGTGTATATGTATATACAGGAAGCATACCATCAATGTAGTGAGATGGTCAGAATGCCCCTTACGAAGAGGCTCATAAGAATTGTGAAAAGGTTCGAATTTCACTATATATTATAATTAGATTTGAATTAGATCGAATTCTGAATTTATGTTTTGAATACGAATTCAAATTTTGAGTTGATTTTAGATATAATTATGTTACTTAAATTTAAAATTAAACTCAATTTTTAATTTTAATTAAAGTATGAACTTAACATAAAATTAGATTAAATTTAACTTTATTTTATAATTTTGAATTAAGTCATACTCTTAGATGTTATAAAAAATGCAAAAGCCCTCATTGGATGTGGGATGACTTGACTTGACTTTTTAGAATGGTCAATAACATTATCTCATGCCTTAAAAATCAAATTTAAATTTGATTGAATTTTGAGGTAAATTAAGTTTTCGGTTTTAAATAAATGAATGAATGTCAAAAAAATAAATAATAAATGAATCAAAACCTATCCATTTGCAAATGAAATTCTATCAGTTACGATGTTTTAAGTTTTAACCCTTTTTTTTTAATTCTCGTCAACTCATTTATGTAGACACATGTACATGTGTTAATGATATTTAATAATTAAAGAACATGACATCTGTTACTGTCTTTTTGCCACCCCCTACGTGCTTAGAAGAAATTTGGGCAAAAATCTCTTGATTATGTGCTGCTGATCCTAATTTGAATAAACTTTATGACATCTTACTGGAGCTACCTCGTCTACGTGTTTCTAAACATGATATAGATGTTATACTAATCTCGGTTGCTACATGCACTCAAGCAATTTGGAAGGAGAGGAACAACAGAAGGTTTGAAAAGATGTATGCTTCCTTACTCTCTCTTATAGAGCTCAATATAACTAGCATATATAAGAGAACAACTGATTATAAATCAGTTGAATTCGCGTTGTAACAGAGGAATAGCTCTTACATGGAGAATCTAGTCTTCGCTCCATCTTCCTCAGTGAAATTCATGACCAGAGTTTAGTCTTACTACAGATCAAAAATCAATAGTCTCATGCACAGAATTTCTTGAATACTAATGCCTAATCATGCCTCTACTTATGGAAAATACAAGGGTAGAAGAGATCTAGACTCACCTGTTGGAAAGCAGAGTCCTTTCCAGTAGTTACTCCCTCCTCAATCTTAGTTAAAGGAACTCCTCAGTCCCTCCTATCAGATTACAGAGTTACGCTATGAGTTCAAACAACAACAGACAAGAGTCAAACTGATCTGAGACGCTTACCTGAGTGAGATTCCTCTGTCCTTCACTGTAGATTCGAATCTTGAAAGCGCATCCTTCACTCCATTGGTAAGCCATGTCTGAAGTGTTGGGAACAAAGGATAAATTATGCCCTAAAACGCAAAGAATCATTGTGTTTCTGAAGCTGAGGTTTACCTAAGATGAGATACATTGTGTGCGGAGAAAGAAGGAGAAGAAGAATTGGGAAATCACGCTGCTATCCTCGCCATTAGAGCTTCGTCTCTCACCCTCCTGAACCGATAAGCTTCTGTAGTCTTTGAGAAATGAACAATTAATTATACCATAATTGTAAAACGACAATACTCTTTCGTCTTTGCTCTTAACGCGTCGACGTTTTTGTAATTGCTTAGATGCTTCAGTATATTAAGGAGTCTTATCACAGGTAGCAGACCTCTTCTGTATGTTAACCCTTTAATTCTTTAATGATTTTTTAATTTCTCAAAATAAAAGCGATAGGTGAAAACTAATAACGTACCAGAAAGTTGACTTATTCTTCTGCTAAGTTTAAACTTTTGCTACTGTAAATATTTTATTGTCTGTGTTATCTCCTATTCTTTAGGATTAGTTACAATCTTTTTTAATTCTAATAGGTTTAAATTTAAATTGTAATCTCTGTAAGCTTTGTAATCCTTGTTGTGTATAAATACTTATGATCAATAAAATGTCAAGCACAACTTTTACTCTTATATGGTATCAGAGCCTAAAACACTCACACGAGTTTTTTTTCCCAACCCGTCCTCTCCCAATTTTCGATGGCCCCTTCAACACCAGTCGTCAATGCCGACAACTCTTACTACACCACCATTGTTCAATTCAATCCTGCGACACAGCTACCTATTAAACTTACCGGCTCTCAAAACTTTGCAACATGGAAAGCCCAGATCTCCATATTAATGAATGGCCATGATCTCTATGGTCATCTCGATGGCTCATCTCTTGCTCCTAGCTAGACCATAACCCAAAATAACACTGCCGTTCCCAACCCTGCCTATCACACCTGGTTCGACAGGACCAGCTCATCCAAAATGCATTGATGGCATCGGTGGATCCAACTCTAGCATCCACCGTTGGAAATGCCTCGTCTGCCCACAATGCCTGGAACACCCTTCATACTGCCTTCGCCAACAAGTCCCAGACTCGGATCTTCAGTCTCCGAGATCAGCTTGCCCACCTCCAAAAGGATGCTCAATCGGTTGCCTCCTATCTCCGTGAGATCCGATCTCTTGCTGATGAACTCGCTACTGCCGGTGCCCCCATCAGCAACGATGAACTTGTCGTTAAAATTCTCAGCGACTTAGGGACTGAATTTCGTGAGATCTCGGCAGCCATCCGTTCTCGTGATACTCTGGTAACATATGAAGAACTATATGAGAAGCTAGTTAATCATGAACTGTTCTTAAAACATGAAGAAGCTCGCAAGCCATCGATTCCTCCCATTACTGCGGCCATTGCCCAAAAACAGCCACCCAATTCCTATCGACAAGGCAATTACAACCGGCGACCAGCCAACAATCAAGGCAATAATCAATTATGGCGCAACCAGTCCTCTCATTCGAGGAGGAACAATCATCAACAGTCATTCTCGGCTGATCAGACTCTGCGGTGCCAACTATGTGACCGACCTGGTCACTCAGCACGGGTTTGTCGATCTCAATCACATGATCATATGCAGGCTCGTGCCAACTTTGCTGGATACATGTCGCAACAGCAAGATCCGTGGATAATTGACACAGGGGCCACTCATCACATTGTCTCGGATGCTCAACACCTCACAACCATTAATGATTACAATGGCTCGGAAGATATCACTATGGGTAATGGCAACACAATACCAATATCTCACACTGGTAACACAAAACTGAATGCATCCCCTTATAATTTCAGCTTAAACAATGCTCTTTGCTCTCCTTCAATTACAAATAATCTCATATCTGTTTCCCAATTTTGTCGTGACAACAAGACCTCTATTGAATTTTTTCCTTTTTCTTACCTTGTGAAGGACTTGACAACGGGGACGCCGCTAGTTCAAGGACAAAGTAGAGGTTGACTTTATCAATGGCCACCGAACTCAATCATACCTAATCCAAGATGCAATGTGGCTGCTTCGAAAAACCTGTGGCATTGGCGTTTGGGTCACCCCAGTCACCGAATTTTAAATACAGTTTTAAACAAATTTTCCATTCCAGTAAGCACCTTGAAAACATCAGTTTGTAATTCCTGCAATTCGAATAAAATGCACAGGTTACCTTTTTCAAAAACACATTGCAAAGCCATTCTCCATTGCAAATTCTCTACAGTGATTTATGGGGACCATCTCCGGTTTTATCAATCGAAAAAATGCGGTACTATGTTTTGTTTGTTGATCATTTTTCCAAATACATGTGACTTTACACTTTGAAATCAAAAACTGAAGTTTTCCACATATTTCATCAACTACATCCAATGCTAGAACGTCGGTTTCAAACCAAACTTTTCTCTTTTTACACCGATGGTGGAGGAGAGTTTCAAATCCTAGATTCATATTTAAAAACCAATGGTATTCAACATCTTGTTTCCCCGCCATACACCCCTCAACGTGTAGCCTTAGTAGAACGCCGCTATAGACACATCATTGAAACAGCTAAGACCCTTCTGCACCAAGCTTCAATGCCTTCACAATTTTGGAGCTTTGCCTGTCAACACGCAGCCTACCTTATAAACCGATTACCAACGCCCAACTTAGGTAACCAATGTCCATATGAAATCTTATTCCAAGAAGCTCCTAACTTAGAGTCTGTCAAAACATTTGGCTGCCTTTGCTATCCATGGTTAAAACCGTATGCCAAACACAAGCTTGATCCCAAATCCACCCCTTGTGTATATCTTGGTTTCTCTAACAAATACCATTCTCATCAATGCTTTGACCCGAGCAACTCCAAAATATTTTTATCTTGTGATGTAGTTTTCTATGAAGATAAATTTCCTTGTGCAAACAAACTTTTTAAATTCAAGGACAATTTATCTCATATTGCTTGGGAATCTTTTTCCAATGATGAACATGTGAAAAATGATTCACAATACCACCCATCCTGTTTTGAACTTCCAGGTTATTTGCAAGTAAAGTCGATCTCTACCACTCCAACTACGACGTCCACGGGTTCAGGTATGACTTCCAATCCCTCTTTACCACTTACCACATCGACAACCTGTGAAACAGAACAACCTACAAACATTCCCACGTGCTCCACTCCAACCCCGATTCGTACTTACCATCGCCACAGAAAATCACTCCCATCAAGCACCCAATCTGTCCAAACCATCGACTTACCATCTTCAACTCCGCAAATACCACAACTAGATCCAATTATAGAGCAACCATAACCAACACATCCCATGGTTACTAGGTCCAAAACCAACAGCCTCAAACCTAAACAATTCCATGTCACCACTACACCATCTCCTACACACATCCCACGAACCTATAAACAAGCTCAAAAACATAGCCATTGGCAGACTGCAATGCAAGCCGAATATGATGCTTTAGTTCGAAACCAAACATGGAACCTAGTCCCCTATGATTCTTCCAAGAACATTGTCGATTGTAAAAGGTTGTTTCGTGTTAAGTATCTGCCTAATGGTTCAATTGACAGATACAAAGCCAGATTGGTAGCGAAAGGGTTTACTCAACGACCTGGAATTGATTATCACTCGACATTCAGTCCGGTGGTCAAACCTGTCACTGTCCGACTCGTTCTTACAATTGCTACTCAACTTTCATGGCCTATACATCAATTAGATGTAAACAATGCTTTTTTACAGGGACATCTCGAAGAAGAAGTCTATATGAGACAACCTCCGGGATATGAATCTGTATCGTTTCCTAATCATGTTTGCAGACTGAACAAAGCCATTTATGGCCTCAAACAGGCACCTCGTGCTTGGTACACTGAGCTCAAAACCCATCTAGTTCATTGTGGGTTTGTGACGGCGAAATCCGATTCATCCTTATTTATTCTCCACACCTCTGAATTCACTGCTTATGTCCTTGTGTATGTAGATGACATAATTGTCACTGGCAATCAGTATCAAGGTGTTCGTCAAATTATTGATGCTCTCGCGAATCGTTTTTCGATAAAAGACCTGGGTTCCCTACACTATTTTCTTGGCATTGAGGTTATTTCTAATTCTGATGGTTTGTTTTTATCCCAGAATAAATATGTTACTGATCTGTTGGAAGATTTGAACATGGCCGAATGCAAGGGTGTCCCAACCCCAATGAGTTCGACGACAGATTTCTCCAATGAGTCTATTGATGACAGTGTCGATGCTACATTTTTTAGACGAGTCATTGGCAAGCTTCATTATTTGTCTTTTACTCGCCCAGACATCGCCTTTACCATTAACAAGCTGTCTTAATTTATGCACAAGCCAAGTGCTAATCATTGGAAAGCAACCAAGAGGGTTCTAAGGTATCTTCAACAAACATCACACATGGGCATTCAAATTGCTCGTGACGGTAATCGCCAACTTCTTGCGTACTCTGACTCCGATTGGGCTGGGGATCCTAATGATCGAACATCCACCATGGGGTTTATTGTGTATCTTGGTCGTACACCAATCTCATGGTCATCAAAGAAGCAAAAATCTATCTCACGATCCTCCACAGAGGAAGAATATAGAGCTGTTGCTGCTACTGTTTCAGAGACTAATTGGATCCAAAATCTTCTCTCTGAACTTAATTTCTCCCTTCCTCGTGCACCAACGATACTATGTGACAATGTTAGCACCACTTACATATGTGCTAATCCAGTCTTTCACAGTCGAATGAAACATGTGGCAATCGATTTTCACTTTGTTCGAGAGCAAGTCCAGAATGGTCATATTCAAGTTCAACATCTTCATATGGCTGATCAAGTTGCCGATATTCTAACGAAACCTCTGCCCCGAGCTGCGTTCCTTCGCAATCTCTGCAAACTAGGTCTCGCTGATCATACCGTCAACTTGCGGGGGCGTAATAACGTACCAGAAAGTTGACTTCTGCTACTATAAATATTCTGCTTATGTAAAGTTTTTATTGTTTGTGTTATCTCCTATTCTTTAGGATCAGATTACGATCTTTTGGATTCTAATAGGTTTAAATTTAAATTGTAATCTCTGTAATCTTTGTAATCCTTGTTGTGTATAAATACCTGATCAATAAAATGTCAAGAACAGCTTTTACTCTTATAATAGTCAAGATTCTATCTCTGGGGGAAAAATTTTTCTAACAATAGTGGATGATTATAGTCGAGCTACTTGGACATATTTGATGACTCATAAGTGTCAAGTAATCAGTTGTTTAGATGGTTTTTTTGGGATGGTTAAGACTCAATTTCAGAAATTTGTTCAGGTTATTCGAACAGATAATGGGGCTGAGTTTTTAAATGGGGAATGTTAGAAATTGTTAAGGGATTTAGGAATTTTACATCACAAGTCCTGTGTTTATACCCCTCAACAAAATGGAATAGTGGAGAGAAAACATAGACACATATTGGAGATAGCTCGAGCTCTCATGTTTCAATCTTCTTTACCTGAACATTTTTAGGGAGAGTCTATTCTTACGGCCACCTATATCATTAATAGGCTTCCTACTTCACTTCTTAAGTGGAAAACACCTTATGAGGTTTTGTATGGTTGTCCTTCTAAATATGATCATTTGAAATCTTTTGGATGTCTTTGTTTTGCCACCAATGCTAAGCCCCATAAGGATAAGTTTGATCCTAGAGCTTCTAAATGTGTTTTCTTGGGATATAGTCATGGTCAAAAGGGTTATAAGTTATTTGATTTGGACTCACATTCTTTTATGGTTTCTAGAGATGTGGTGTTTCATGAACATTCTTAGCCTTATCAGTCTTCCTTTCCTACCACATCAGTTGTTTCACTTCCTTTGGTTATCTTTGATCAGTCTTCAAAAATAATGGATGAGTTGCCTTCTACACTTAGTAGCTCTCCTGCCAATTTACCTATTTCAACCACTGACACATTTTACCCCGAACCTTCCTCATTACGTTCTTCATCACTCCAATTATTCCTACTCCAGAGTTACGCAAAAGTACTAGAATATCTTATAAACCAACCTGGCTTAATGATTTTGTATCTCATGCAACCATTAACCATTTTTTTTCTTCTTCTTCTTGTTCTCAGCCTTTTGGTTGTGGTTCCTCCGATTACTCTCTTTCTACTTTCCCTTTTAGTCCTACTCCACATCTGTCATCCATATGCGTAACTTTTTTGGCGATGTTTCGAATATTCAGGAACCTCAATCTTAACATCAGGCTAAGTATCATGACCATTGGGTGAGGGCTATGCAGTAAGAGTTGGCTGCCCTAGAATCCAATGATACTTAGATTTTGACTTCTTTACCAGCTGGTAAGAAGGCTATTGGTTCCCGATGGGTTTATCAGGTGAAGCTTACAATTTTATTTTAGTTTCCAATCTAATTGAAATATGATACCTTAACCGATTTTTGTCATTTTATTAAATCTAGTCGTTTTAATTCATACCTTGCAATTTTCATATTACCTTGATTTACTTATTTTATTTTATTTTCAAATCAATCAATTCTTAATCGTCTGATTAATTTTTCATCGTTTAATTTAATTGTCTTACGTGTTAGAAATTTTCCCTTGGGTACGATATTCAGTTCTCACCGATTTATATTACTTGTCGACGGGGTACGCTTGCCTCTAATTGGTCTAGATAGAATTTAATTCATATTGTTCTGTTTAGATCGCAACACCAAGTCAAAGCCACCTTTTTACAACTCATCACAGTCTAGTGATTTCCAATATTAAACCAAGTTTAATTCTTAACATCCTTCCTTAAACTTAGTTGTCATTCTGAGCATGTTCTTCAACTTGTAAAATGTCTCAACCTTCAAAGGCTTTTTAAAAATGTTTGCTATTTGATCTTCAGATGTGCAATACTCAACAATAATCTCTTTGCCTTTAACCAAATCTCGAATGTAATGATGTTTAATGTCAATGTGCTTACTTTGACCATGGAACACTGGATTCTTCGTTAAAGCGATTGCTAATTTATTATCATAGTAGATTGTGGTGGGACCATCTAATTGCTGTTGCAATTCACTAAGCATCCTTCGTAGCCAAATTGCTTGAGTAGCATAATTTGCTGCAACCATATACTCTACTTTAGTAGTTGAAAGAGCAACTACTTGTTGTTTCTTAGAAGACCAAGAAAATGCTCCAGAACCTAAACGAAAAAAAAACATAATCTGAAGTACTTTTTCTCTTTTCAACATCACCGACCCAATCGCTATCTGTATATTCTATTAGTTGATTATTTTTATTGTTTGAATAAAATATGCCATCATCAATCGTACCTTTAATATATCTCAAAATTTGTTTAACAGTTTTCCAATGAATTTGTCGTGGTGAATCTATAAATCTGCTCACGACTCCCACTTCGTAAACAATATCTGGTCTAGTTACAGCTAGGTACCTCAGATTTTCAATAAGTCTTCTAAAATTTGTTGCATCAACCAAATCATCACTACTGTCTTTCACAAGCTTTAGCCTCTCTTCAACTGGTGTTAAAATTGGTTTGCACTCATCCATCTTGAATTTCTTTAAAATATCTTTTGCATATTTATGTTGTGAAATGAATATGCCTTCATTTGTTTGCTTTACCTCGATACCTAGAAAGTAGGACATTAATCCTAAATCTGTCAGTTCAAAATGAGCAACCATATCTTTCTTGAACTCCGACAACAATCTTGAATTATTACCAGTGAATATCAAATCATCTATATAGAGACAAACTATGATGATGTCTCCTTTCTTGTTGATCTTGATAGATAAAGTATGTTCATATGGACACTTATGAAATCCATATTTAATGAAATAAGTATCAATATGAGTATACCATGTCCTCGGTGCTTATGAAATCCATATTTAATGAAATAAGTATCAATATGAGTATACCATGTCCTCGGTGCTTGTTTAAGACTGTACAATGCCTTCTTTAGTCGATAAAACTTATCTTCTTCTCCTTGCTTTACATATCTTGGTGGTTGTTCAACGTATACTTCTTCTTCAAGTATACCATTCAAAAAGGATGACTTTATATCCATTTGATGAATCTTCCAATTGCTTTAAGCAGCAAGAGAAATGATTAAACGTACAGTATCTAATCTGGCAACAGGTGCAAAAACTTCAAAGTAGTCGATACCTGACTTTTGCCTATATCCTTTTGCAACCAGTCTTGCTTTAAAGCGTTCCACTTCTCCAGTAGGCTTATACTTTGTTTTGTACACCCATTTGACACCAATAGGCTTCTTTCCTTTTGGCAAAGTGGTTAACTCCTATGTTTCATTTTTTTCAATAGCGTGAATTTCTTCATCCTTTGCTTTAATCCAATGACCATCATTCATTGCTTCCTTGAATATTACTGGATCACAATCTGCAAAGAAAGCATAATGGGCAACAGCTTCATTATCATTATCATCATCACCTACTTAATAGTCTTTCAAATAAGTAGGTGGATGGCATTCTCATTGTGAGCGCCTAAGTGTAGGTGAAGTAGGAGGAGATGACACTCCAGGATCAACATGAGTTGACTCTTCAGGAATTGGAGGTGAAGACGACTCTCCAGTTTAACCAGTTGTTTCAAAATCATTGTTTATTAGCACAGGTAATGGCAATGATTTCTTTTCTTTTTCTAACCAATCCCATACTCCATCTTCTTCAAAAGTAACATCTTGACTGATGATCACTTTTTAAGTCTTTGGATTATAAAGTTTATAACCTTTTGTTTCCCTGCTGTAGCCAAGAAATATACATTTTTCTGCCTTGTGATCCAACTTCTTTCTCAACTCATAAGGCACGTGTGAATAGGCTATGCAACCAAACACCCTCATATGACTAAGATTAGGCTTTTGTCTACTCCATGCTCCTTGTGGAGTTTTATCTCGAACACTTTTAATAGGACACCTATTCAAGATATAGACAGCACAAGTGATAAACTCATATTTTCACATATGCTTAGGACTTAATTCAGAGTCTTTTACATTCATTTTATGTTCATCTATGGCTGGTTTATCATGTTTTAGCATTATTTGAGGTCCATTGACGTAA
>JAOTBA010000204.1:413726-430218 GCA_025629845.1 Erythroxylum squamatum
ATTTAAAAAATATCCCGAAACGGGTACCGGTACCGACCGGTACCGGTACAGTTCCGTTCCAGAGCCCAATCCGGTACTAAGTCCGGTACGGTATTCAGAACTTTGTGTGTTAACATCCTTCCAGGGAAAGGACATCAAGTGCATGCCATTGCTCTGTCTCTCTGAAGCTTTTTTCCTTAGGTCCACGGTCTCCTAAACAAATTAAAAAAGTAAAAGCATACATTGTGATGAACTCGACAAGGTCTTCACTGGGTCCGTACCCTGTTGACACACCACCAACACCCTTTCTCTTTACTTTATCAAGCACGTGCGCCCAACTTTTTCAGTTGAATTGAAATTTCGTACGTGCTTATAAAGATAAACATGATCTTTGTTTTTCTCAAGACTCAAGGTAGATTTGTTTGAATACACATTACTTTTCATTTGACTATTCCACGGAATCCACGTTGTTTTAACTATCAATTATAGTTGTTAATGGTAAAATACTTAATCCTAACAATTATTGGAGTTGTAGAGTGTCCTACAAACTTTTAGATTATCCATTAATCTAATTAATTAGCATTGGCACATTAGTAAATTAGTAAAAAAGAAAAATTATAATTAAAAAAGGGTTTATAACACTTAAGACTCTTTTATAAAAAAAGATTACGATACAACAATAATAACTCAATAAGATTTTCACTAAAATATAGAGTCTGAACGATAAGAACAACAACAAGGACGATGATTCGGTAAAAATCCAACTAAACATGAAGTTTGAAGAGACTTAGTCTCTGTTTATTTGGGTTTATACCAGTTGAGTTTTTGCCAGTAGAGTTTTTTTTTGTAGAACTTTTCTGATAAAAACTTTTCTAAGATATTAGTTGACTGTTTGACTGTCATTTAGAAAAGAATTTTTTTAAAAGAGCTAATACAGTAGACTGTTTGGCAACATAAAAATAAAAAGCACTTTTCATTTTAACTATATTTTATATTGTAATAAAAATTATTTATACATATAAATATTATTCAAAGTATATTAAACAATATGCTAAGCACAATATATTAATTATTATATAATTTTAAATCATATGAAATATAAATGAAAATATATATAATTAAATCTTTTATATAGATTATAACATAAGTAAACTAATATCGAAAATAAATATTAAAAAAGACAAATAATAGTATATAAATCTCAAAATAAATATCCAAGTTGAGTAAATAGTTAAATATATAATAAACGAGCTAATATCGAAAAAAATATTAAAAAAGGCAAATAATATTATATAAATCTCAAAATAAATATCCAAGTTGAGTAAATAGTTAAATATATAATAAACGAGAAGATAGATTTGCTGGTATTTTGGGAATTATGTGTAAAACATAAGGACAAAATGGACTAAAAATGCTCATTAATTAATCTGAAAAATCTAACTAAAAAACACTTTTTTGAAAATCTTCAAATTTGAGCTTCTTAAAAAACTATATTTTGGCTGTCAAAAAAGTTATATCTATTAAAGAAGTGTTTTTCTATTTTACAGCCAAACATCTATTTTTTTAAAAAAAAGACTTATGCGGTGAAGAAAAATACTTATTAACTTCTCAAAAACCTATTCAAACAGGTACTTAATGCACGCAACCTTATTACTAATTAATATAGAGACTATTTCAAAATAAAATGTAGAGTACATAGGAATGTATAATTATAAAACCTTATGTAAGAGAGAAAGAGTGTTAAAAAAAAGAAAAGAAAAGTTGGAAGTCATTAATAATAACGTACTAGAAAGTTGACTTATTCTTCTGCTAAGTTTAAACTTCTGCTACTGTAAATATTCTGCTGCTGTAAATATTTTATTGTTTATGTTATCTCCTATTCTTTAGGATTAGTTACAATCTTTTTGAATTCTAATATGTTTAAATTTAAATTGTAATCTAAGCTTTGTAATCTTTGTTAGTGTATAAATACTCATAATCAATAAAATGTCAAGCACAGCTTTTACTCTTATAAAAACGTTAGCAATGCGTCAATGGTGTCTGACCTTTTATGCTATGGAAATGCCCTTTCCATGGTCACCCTGGTTGACCCCAAATTAGCCTCTTAAATAATTCTTCAATTTATCTAATGTTTCTTTTTTCAATGTTATAAAAATCATATTGGAAGTTAAATTGATAAAGATAAAATATTTAAAGTTTAAAATATCCAATACTATTATAAAATTAGTTAAAAATTAAATAAATTTTAAAAATTTTGAAATATAATTAAAAAAAGTCGGTTACTTATTAAAAATTGTAAAGTTTAATTGAAAAAATTAATTAATTTATGTCAATCTATAAAGACTTATTAATTTACAAAAATTGACATGTTAGTTAATAAAGTAATCAATTTTTATTAACAAGAGTTATTAAAATAAATCAAATCTAAAAATTCAAAACTAAATAAAATATTCAATCGATTCAAAATTTGTACCATTGAACCAATTAAATCAGATTTATTTTTTAATCGTTAACTTTTTTTAGTTACATTTGGTAGAGAAACAGGAGAAAGTGAAGGCAGAGCAGAGTGATAGTGGTCTTCAATGCACATATTCTCCAGGGGACTTGATGCTGTACTGATGGCATTATTGTGAAAAGGGATTCAATCAAGTTGTTCAACCCTTTTCGGTTTTGTAATGAGTTAGATTAGATTCTTGTTAAGATTGTGACGCTAAGTTCTAAATGCATCTCATAATTGGGAATGTTTACTGTGTGTTCTTTCTTGATGTCATGTGCAGAATAAGCTAAAAAAGCTTAGAACAGATTCTGGTTTGAATGTGATAACTTTGCAACCAATTTTAAAGAATCGAACCAATTTGCTCTATATTAAATAAAATTTTTGAACCAACTAATTTTTCAGTTCGATTTAGTTTAATTATCTTAATTAGTAAAAACTGTTCACTTTATTAATTAATCGATTCGTTTTTATAAATTAATCAATTTTTATAAACTAAAAAAAATTGATAAATTTTATTTAACAATCTTCTTTTTATTAAATTTTTAATTTTTCGATAAATAAGGATGATCTTCTTCAATTATTTTCAAATTTAATTTTATTCAATATATAATTCATTTTATGAGAGTTTAATAACAATTTAACCTTTTAAACCGATATGTTTAAAAGGTTAGTTAGTATGGGAAGAAATGAATGGATAAAGAATAAAAAAAAGATGGTTGGTAATATATTATAATTAGATAAACAATATTTTTATATCCCATTTTGAGTAATACTCCGTATCCCCAATATTGTGAGGAATGGAAATCATATCTATTTTTATTCTTCCTGTATTCCTGTATTCATTATAATTCCTATTACTATTTTTGTAATTCAACCAAGCACACCCTAAGATTATGCTGAACAGACAAAAAAAGAAAATCGAGAAAGCAAATTTTCAGTAACTCAAAGCAATTGACATTAAATACCAATAAAAAATGGAAGATATATATATAATTACAAGACATAATTGAATTACAACACAAGCAAATCGAAAGGAAGGTACACCATCAGTTGTTAGCTCTCTCTAATGTAAGGTTTTTGTAAGATTCACTGTCTCTCCAACAATCTTGGAACACCCAAAAGAGTTAACCACAAAACCTGAACTGTTCTCTCCATGGTTAACCAACGACACACAATGATGCGGACTAGCAAGAACCAACCTTTGTTTCTTTTTTGATAGTTGGACTAATCAAGGGAGAGTGAATTTGATCATACACATTACCTGCATCTCTGCTTGCCAGTACTATTCAAGGGAGAGTCTTTGATGCTTTTGGATGAAGCATTTGTGTGAAGCTGAGCTGCTCCTTCGGATTTCTTCTTCCGCCTTCCTTGTTGCGACAACCGGGAGTGATACGATGAGACAGCAAGGTCGTTAAGGTCCTGCAATGGAGTCAGGACCTTCACAACTTCATCCATTGTGGGGCGAGACTTGGAGTCCCTACTGAGGCAGCTGTAGGCTAACTGAGAAACCTTCTGCACACCTTTGAGTGAGTAATTCAGCTCTAGCCTTGGATCAACCAGCTGATACAGCCTTCTTTTGTCGGCTAAATACGGTCTTGCCCACGAAACAAGATTTTGTTCTCCGCTGGGACGCTTCTTGTCCATTGATCTTCTACCTGTTAGAATCTCCAGTAGCACAACTCCAAAGCTATAAACATCACTCTTAGATGTCAAATGCCCTGAGAAACAGAAAGAGTCTTTAAGAAATGTCACAATGAACTTGAACCATAAGTGAGGAACGAAAGCATAGGATTGTTGTTACCTGTCATTACATATTCAGGAGCAGCATACCCATAAGTTCCAACTACTCTCGTGGAAACATGAGTTTTGTCCCCCTGAGGACCAGCTTTTGCTAAACCAAAGTCTGAAAGCTTAGCATTGTATTCCTGCAAAAGATTCTTGAAAAGTTAAGGTTTCAGTCAGAAAAAAATTTATACTCCAAGCATTGTCTAGCACCAATCACAGCATACCGAATCTAGCAAAATGTTGGAAGTCTTAAAATCTCTATAAATTACAGGTTCCGGACCACCGTGTAGAAATGCCAATCCTTTTGCAGCTCCAAGTGCAATCTTAATTCTGTTAGGCCATGGAAGAGGTATTGTTCCTGCAAAAAGTCATCATTTCATCAGCATAACATAGAAGGATCCAACACGAAGACGTTGCTGATTATTACGAGATTGTCTTTGCTTCTATTGATTTGGTACTTCACGAAGATTAGTATGTAACAAGTAATGCTCAAGGGAAAAAAAACCAAGCAAATCATTATGTTTCTTACATTTGAATTTCCCCAGTATTTAGCTTCTGAAAATGTTTTCTGAGAAACTCTTGCAAAGATTGTGCTCACATGATAATTTGCAGAAATTGTTTCTCTTAGCTAGTGAAAGCAAACTAACTGTAATCTTAGGAGGAATGGGGAAGTATATAAGACAAACTGCAATTGAAACTCACTTCTAAAAAGATGGTTTTCCAGACTTCCTCGTGTCATGAACTCATATACAAGCAGACGCTGATCATCTTCAATGCAGTAACCAATAAGCTTAACAAGATTAGGATGATGTAGTTGTCCAAGAAAATGAACTTCGGCCTGCAATGTAGGTGAAATTGGTGCGATGTTAAAAAGTCCCATTGCTCATAATCTGACATAATAACCTCCTTTTCATCAATCTACTAACCAAGAAAAAAGCAGATATTATCTACTAACCACCCATTCCCTATGGCCTTGAAGACCATCTGGCTTCAAATTCTTCACAGCAACTGTGATTCCTGATCCAGGTTTTGCCGGGGCCGTGCCATTCTCCTCTATCCAACCTTTGAACACATATCCAAATCCACCCTCTCCAAGAATGCTATCAGGTCTGAAATTCCCAGTTGCTGATTTCAGTTCTTGAAAGGTGAACTGAAGCAAAGGGCATGGAGGTTTGTTAACTGTTGGTGGAGGATTAGGGTTATCTGAGGACAGCTCCGCCTCATTGGGACATAAATCTCGATTGCTGGCATTCAGGTAACGAGTTTCAGTCACTGCAAAAAGAGAATGACGCAACTTTAAACAAAGTTGGGACCTTTATTGTCATCAATGGTTGGCTTTGGCTCTCTTACTAACATAGAAGTTCAGATTAAGTTGGCCACAAGAAGTGACACAGAAACTCGAACTTTTAATTGATTTCTGCAAATTGGGAAAAAAGATGATGCATTTCTGCTACCTGTAAAAAGAGAAGCTAAATTTTTGCAGGAAAGTATGTAGATTCATGATTTTGAGATCTGTTATGTAACTATATACTTGAGCTTGACTAAAATTTCATATATCAGAAAAGGACTGCAGAACTTGTCTGAAGCTGGAGTCTATTAAGCTTAAAATCTTTATACTTGAGCTTGACTAAAATTTCATTTATCAGAAAAGGACTGCAGAACTTGTCTGAAGCTGGAGTCTATTAAGCTTAAAATAGAAAGCTGAATCAGGAAAAAACTTCCACGAACGGATTCAATCAGGTGGGGCAGAGTGGACAAATAGACGGAGAAAAACAGAGAACATAAGAGGATGTACGAGAAATAGAGTAAGACCCATTTGAAGATATGCTTCGAAAAGTGTATAGAAAACAAGAAATGAAGAGATACAGAGTACAAATTGGAACCATTAATACCTGCATCATAAACGAGACTAGTACGAGGGATAGTGTTAGGAGAATCTCTGGAGGCAGAGGACTTGCAGGCACCTCTAACTCCTCGTCTAAGAAGAGCCCAGCAACCACACTTTTTCTCCATAAAGATCTTATCTTTGGATTCTTTCTCTATACATCTATCATGGGTTCTCAATATAATTGCATGGGATGTGATAGAGAGGTGAGCAGAGATTGGTCATGGTTATGAGTGAATAGAGAAGACATGGGTGACAAGAAAAACAGAGAGGGAACAATGAGTGGGAAGAGAAAAGAGTATGTGATAATATAACTCCTGTTTGTGCTTGTGCTTGTGCTTGTTATTGTTGCTGTTGCTGGGGTTAGAGATTACAGGCATCATCATCACCATCATCACAGAGTGTACAAAAAGAACTTTTGTTCCACCACCTTTTGTGTGGGGATAGCAAATGGATCCCTCTCTCATTCCCACTGTTTCACTTCACAGAATTTACCAAGTTCACCGTTTTTAAAAGAATCAACTTATAACAGCAACTTAAGCAAACCCATTAAACGTATCTTCAAAATTAGTTTCCCATTTTCTAACACAAGAAAGAACTTGGAGTCTTCAAAGCTTTTGAGAGAAACCTTTCATAGTGTAGAGAAAAGTGGACATCACTCTTCACTGTAACATTGCTAAGATGGTGTCCATTGTACCTAATATTACTAAAATAGGATTCATTGCACTACAAAATTAGTAATAAAAATAACAATAGTAACTTATTCAAACATATTGTGAAATGTTATGGCAAAAATTACATTTTTAACTAGTATTTAAAAATTTACTTTTAAAATTACATTAATATCTAGTAGGTCCAAATTGCTTAATTATAATATAATATAAGCTAAATTTATGGCTCGTATATTAAACACTACTAAAAATTTAATTTAGTTAGAATTTAGGGTGCTATCAATATTGTTTTAAAAATATTGAGATGCAACATGAGTAACTTAAATTTATTTTTAAAAAAGTTAGGCAACAATTTGTACTTTTTACTAATTTTTTTAACTTACAATGATTATATATATAGTTCTACACTAGAAAAACTCTAACTTGTTTGTATGTTCTTGGTATGTTCTTTGGAAGTATCCTTTTCTTGTTTTGTCTTGGAGGATGGGACATTTTGCTTCATTAGTAACACTAGTGGGTGAATGAGTGATAAGAAACATAACATAAACAAAATAAAAGGGTCCCATTTATTTTTTATATTATAATTAAAAAAATCTTGAAAAATACTCTAGACATAAAGGATTACTCAAAATGTGTCAATAGTGCAAGCATTAGAAGTGAGAGTATACATTAAGCTCCATGATATAGGCAATGAAGGGATTCATGCAACTTTTTCTTTTCTATTTTCTTAGTTTCAAATTATTTAAAAAATACATAGAAAGTAAAGAAAACAACAATTATGAACTCTATTCCATGACCCTAAAATAGAGGCAAGAGCAATGCCAATCTTGAGAACTAAGGTTGCACTTTGAATCTAAAAAGAAAATATAAAAAAATTGGTGGGGTGTACCAAATTAAAAGAGAAAATGAGATTTAGTTTCAAGATTACCTAAATTATCATCTTTATTTTTAATCTATCTAATTATGATTATGTGAAGAAATATACTCATTAAATGAGTGAATTTTAAGGTAAATTGTTTTTATAATTACATATAAAATACGTTCAAAGTTTTGTAGGATCACAAGGAGAGTACATAATAGAGGATTATCATATTTCTTATCATATTATTTACAATCAAGTGAATGTGCATAGTGCTTTAGCTTCAAACATTAAGTTATTTTTTTATCTATGTGAGAAGGTTTGTGATAGTTTAGCATCTTAACCTTATGCAAGGTTTCCTTTATGAAATATAAATAAGAAATTATAAAAAAAAACAAGTAATTACAAGTTAGATCTACACACAAACATATGTATATATAAGAAATCTCATAATTTTGTATTATCATTCTAGTCAAAGTTAGCGGGTAGAGTTGGTCAAAGAGCATATTTGAGTGCAATCCCATCACACACACACACCCACTCAAACACTTCCTCTATCTCTAGGCATTGCAATGAATAATAGATAAATACATCAAGAATAAGAAATGGGGACTCAACATGGCTTGTGATAGGTGGGTTTCTCATAAGAAAAAGGGCATATTTTTAAAAAAGGTAAGAGAAAAAAAGGAAAGAAGATGCTTTGGTGAGAAGTCATTTCATCAACAACCATTAAAGGAAATTTGGTATTGCAAGTGTTATATATGCCTTTGGATGAAGAAAAAGGCAACACAAGATCCTATTCTCTTTTTCCTCCTATTGCATTGTGGTTGCACCTTCACAAGTTCCTTCCTTGTTGGAAAGAAGAGATACCCATGCCCCCACTAATCTTTGATAGGCCCACATCAAACGCACATAATACACAACAAGCACATATATTGAGAAATAGAGAGAAAGATAAGAGTTTTGAAGCATTGTAGCCCACTCTAAGTCAAAGGTCATCATAATCATATGGACAAATAATATACTTATGGTAGTGTTGTTTACAATTCTTAAAGGTTGGTTAATTTGTTTAAAAATATTTTTAAAAATATATATTTTATAAATTATTATGCTTAAGAATTGATTTAATATAAATTTCTAGGATATTAAGAAAAAAGAGAATCATTTAAAATGAAGAAGATAGACTTTCATATGGCCTATGTTTGCTTAATGGGCATATCTTTGTACATGGCCCAAAAGATTGGAACTTTTTTGCACTTGAAAACAAAAAAAGAGAAAAGATTAAAACTTTCATAACCAAATAAATACTTTTTGTCATACAACATAAAAACTATATTTATTTGGCAAAACCCAATTTATTATATATTTTACCAATAACTTCCAAAGTCCACTATTTGCAACTTTCGGCGGACATGTTTTGTAGTTACTTATTATGAGTTTGAATGGAGATTATGTCCACTCAATTCTATATCCATGTGCATGCAACTTTCTTGGCTTATGGCTTTTGCAAAGTCTATATATTAGTGTTTATTTATGGGTTTTTATAATTAAGAACATGTTACCAAAAAATATTGACGGCTATCAGGAAGTCAAACCTAAAAAAAAACAGAGCAAAATTTACAAAGACAGACGCAGCTGTGTCTTTAAATCACAAGACAACCAATTAAATGTGGCCACGTATTGGGTAAAACTGTCCCCTCCCAGAAACTGTAGACAACATCTTTCCTTTTTCTCGATAGCCAAACACGGATGGGGCTGTAGGAGAAGGAAAATTAGATAGAGAATAAATTGAAAAAGAAAAGGAAAAAGGAAACCCATTTGGGAAATTACCCGAGGTCGATAATTCCATCCTCAATTGAGGCAATCGATATAGGGAAAGTGAAAAAGGTTGAATCTTTGAAATTGGGTAGGGGGTTAATTTGGAGTGGGGGGCTGCATGAATTGGGAAAGAGGATCGGCGGAGGAATTAGAGTAGAGAGGAGGTGGTGGAGGAGGGGGAAGAGAATATAGAGAGAAGAGAAGAGAGTGGATCAGAAACTATGTCTGCAATAGTGTGCGGGAAGAGATCTTTTTTCGAAGAATTGAATGTAACGACCCCTCCTAAGAGAATTCGCTGTTCATCTTCTTCTCCTGTTCGTTTCTCTCCTCCAAGGCCACAAGCTATTTCCTCCTCCAACACTCTCCAACGCCTTGTCGCTCTTTTCCCTGATATGGACAAACAGGTTCGTATTTTCTCGTTCCTTCTTTTTAGTTTTATCATAGAGTGAATCTTTTTCCCTTTTCATTGTTACTGGGTTTTGTTAGCGTAATCTTATTGTACGAGCAACCATGTAAGGTGCTCTATTTTCAGCACATATGAGGGATTTTTTTAAATCTAATTCGTTTCCCCCTAATCCTTTTCATGTTTCAAGGAATAACAAGTTATGAAGATTTTAAATTTCACATAGGATGATTCCATGGCTCAGCCCCATTTAGTGAATATTTCTTCTTTGCATATTACCTATTGTGCCTGATGTAAACTGGGTTTTCACTTTGGAGGATTGGTTATGAAGACAGATTTTGACACTGAACATTACACTTTTTTATTAGAAATTTTGTGATCTTAACAGTTTCTATTGGGGTGATAAACTGGTTGCTGACTCTTTTGTTATAGGTTCTTGAAAGAGCACTTGAAGAATGCGGTGATGATCTCGATTCGGCAATCAGGAGTTTGAATGACCTCCGATTGGGATCTGCAGAAAAGAATTTCAGTCCCACGCCACTTAAATCTTATGTTCTCAGGGAGGATAATGCTACAGTGGAAGGTAGACATTATTTATGAGGAATACTTACCCATAAGATTGAGTTTTTCATGTTTCTGCATGGATGCCTGTTCCTTTGACCTTTCTGTGGATAACTTTAGGAAGATAGAAGTTGAGGGCTTTTGAGACTTTAGTTTGCTGATAAACAGCCGAAGAGAAAGTGAATTCATCGATTTCTTTAGGCAGCTACAAGAAACCGCATCGTTGACTTTTGTTGTTTTAACTGTGTTAGTAATCTTCCAATTTTAGGATCTTCAGTATATACTGACAGTTGATAGGTTTTTGATACGCCCATCACAGTGGCTCATCTTTTTTGTCACATGCTATATTTGGACTTCCCTAAATTTCGCGTTTCAACGGAACTTTTATTGAGTTGTTGTTATTGTTGTTGTTGTTATATTTGGATGTGCAAGACAATCTCCATTTTGTGCCCTTCCACTAAGATGAAGTTGGTGTTTTAATGACCATGATAGTGATATGTTCTAATCCCCGTAATTGGAGATAATGGTACCTTATAATTCTCATTGGCACTTTTTTTGTTCGTTGGATGCGAATTACTCAGGGTCCATTTCATGTTAGCTGATATCAGCATTGTCTTATAATACGCTGAACACATTCGCTTACAGGCACATCAACAACTAATGAAGAGCTCCCACCAATTGAGAATTCATCAGCTCCAACAAACCTTCCAATGGATGGTCCTGAATGGGTGGAACTCTTTGTAAGGGAAATGATGTGTGCTTCCAACATCGATGATGCAAGAGCACGTGCTTCAAAAGCTCTGGAAATCTTTGAGAAGTCCATTTGTGCACGTGCTGGAACAGAGGCAGCCAAAAACTTCCACCAGGTTTTAGTAACTGCTGTTCTTTCCATATTCCCTACTTTAGCCCTTTTTTCCTTTCCTCTTTCGTTTTTCAATTTTAATTTTGGTTTATTGGTGAGGAAGAGGGGGCTGCAAAGAGACATTCGGGGCCTCTTAGTTTTAAATTGTTATTGCGTCTCTTGGTCTATATTGCTACAGGAAAACTTGATGTTGAAGGAACAAGTACAAGCATTGATTCAGGAGAATACAATTCTCAAGCGAGCTGTAGCTGTTCAGCATGAGCGTCAGAAAGAGTATGAAAATAAGAGTCAGGAGTTGCAGCATATGAAGCAATTGGTATCCCAGTACCAGGAGCAGTTGAGAACCTTGGAGGTTTGAGTTCACTAACTCCCAAACTTTTAACATTATTCAGCATCTTTTTTCAAGTTATATCTTTTTCAATTTCATTTCCATTTTTTGTCGTGGGAATATTTTAATCGATGCTACTCCCAGCCTTTCTCAACTCTGACAACCATTGTTTGACCTGATACTCCTCCAGGTGAACAACTATGCATTGACAGTGCACTTGAAGCAGGCTCAGCAAAGTAATTCAATCCCAGGCCGCTTCCACCCCGATGTATTTTAGTAAATCTTATAGGTTATTTCGAGGAACTTGTGCTAGTAAGTTGGAATCACAAAGCAATACAATTTTGTACACCATCCTTTTGTGGAAGTCTATGGTGTGGTTTGAGATCTGAGACAAATTTTAGTCTCTTTCAGATGCACTGACAGGGAGTTCTGTCTGAATTAAGTTGTGTTTCACTTTGACATTGTGATGCTTTATACGTCCAAATGGGTAACAATTCATATACATTGGTTTGTATTATGTAACTCCATATTTGAATCACGAGTGGCGTACCGACCCCGTCGTTATCGATCTTATCGTTACCAGTACTATCATTCATCCAATGAGCTCTTATTCTTGTTGATATACAGGTTCAAACTTGCTGGTTCTTGAATCAAGATCTTGTAAGAGAAGTAAATTGGTTTCTAACCCACCACCTGTTATTCTTATTACCAGTCATTTTTAGGACGAGTCTGCCAACTGAATTATCGCTTCATATCAATGAATAAGTATGGGATGGAGTTGGAAGACATCTGAAACACTTACTGGTTAAGCTGTGCTAGAGAATGGGGCATTTTACAAATTATGGTGTCTAGGATATGATGTTTTGCTACAAGTTTAGAAGTAAGCTCCAAATTGCAGATACATGGACTACAAAAGTAGAATTTGTGTGGGTGTATGGCTATGGATTTAAGTTACATCGCTGACTTGAGTCTCAGTATTCAAGTCAGCCTCACAATTTCGGATAAATCATTTGACGAATTCGTGTTGACTAATAAATCAGCTGACGGAGTCGTCTCGACGGATCCGTCAGCACCAAGTTTTGCATCGGAGGCCTTAGATATTTTCAAGGGGATTGAATTTTTTTTTCGTCACTGAACATGTTCATTCTAGTCAACAAAAAAAACAACAGAAGTCTGCCACTTGGAAGTTAAAAGCATACAAGCCAATCTCTCTTGGTTTTGCATATACTGGGCAGAAAGGAGGACAGAGTAAATATGTACACATACGTTTCTTACATGAAACAAACCAAAGGAGCAACAAATCAATACAAATTCCTTGTTAGTTTCTGCTGAAGAACACAACCTTGGACCAACAGAACTCGTAAAAGCTAAGGTTAGATAAGAGAGACCTTGCACGATACCTGAATCTTTGAAATGGAAACCCTTTTAAGGGAAGATTGATTAGGCAGAGAAATTGGGAAGAAGAGCTCCTGTTTCATTGAAGTATATATACGTTTCAGAGATGCTTCTGATATGAAGAAATAGGTAAGTTCTTGTTAGAAAGCAGAAACAAGCGTGTCTCCACCTCTCATCATCATCTTAAACTCATCGAAATTCACCATCCCATCACCATCCACATCGAACTTCCTGATCATTGCTTTGCAATCTTCTACTCTCTTCCCTTTCTTCAATCCCAAAGATGACAGTACCAGGTCAAGCTCCTCCACCGATATTAAACCATCTTTATCCTTGTCAAACACGTCAAAAGCTTCCTTCAAATCACCTTCTGATCTATCACCCTCCTGTCTCACATCTCCTGAACTCTCTCCTCCTCCTCCCCTTCCCGAGTCCTGAACTCCCATTAACTCACACAGCAAGCAGAACTCTTCAAAGTCTATCAACCCATCTCCATTGGAGTCCACCTTGGCCACTACTTCTTCAACTTCTTCCTCAGTCATGAAGATCTTTATGTTCTTGAGTGACTCTCTTAGCTCCTTCTTCGTTACGAAACCATCACCATTCTGATCGAACGTATCGAACACACTCCTCAGCTCCGCCTTCTTATCAGCACTAATCTCTCTGCGCGAAGCCACCACCTGTGGAGTAGCAACAGTATTACTCTCAACCGGAATGGTCGCAGACTCTATCTTCTTGTGGGGTAAAAAAGAATAGACACTAAAGAGTCCAGCGATGAAGAGAAGCAGCAACATCAAAAGGGTTGTCACCATTTTTCCTCTTGTTCACAACAGAACCAAGTCGGTTGAGAATCTGTGATAGAAAAGAAGAACAAAGCGACAACATAGAGAGGAGGGCTTCGGTTTTGGCTTTAGCGTAAGTCTTTGTTTAGGTTAAAAGACTTGGTGATCATTTAACAAGTTACGCGGTATTTGGTATACTTTCTGAGTCCCCACAAAACGCGTATGGAACATTACTTTTAAGTTAAAGGATTGAGCTTTCCATTTCACGTCCAGCTCGCCTCGGTGGACTCAACTTCAGTGCCATTAATGTCTCATTGAGACACTTGTAACAGGCAAAACCGTTTCCAACTAATTTGGTAACTCCGACAGAGCCGGTTTTCAGTTACTAAGGCTACTGTTGAATTGTAGCCACTTCACAACTATATGACCTAACACCTAAGACCTTGTTCAATTTATCTTTAATTGGAATTGTGTAAGTGATGGATTGGATAGGAGGATTGGGAGATTGAAGGATCATTTTTTAATAATTTGTCCTACTTATTGCATGATTGTTAGGTGCATTATTTGATTTTTTTAAGAAAATATCATCAAATATCTTAAAATAATTTTATAAATATAAAATAATTTTATTTCGGCTTCAAACTGAAATTAAAACTTAAATAAAATTTATATTAATTCAAATTTTTGTGAATTCAAATTAAATTTATTATACCGGCTTCTTTTGTTATACATACTTAAACAAATGTGTAAATGCATCATCGAAAAGTAGAATATTATGATTAAACATTTTAAGTCATAAGCTAAAGTTTCATGCTAGGTGCATCATTTTTTTAGAAGATGGCTTGGACATTTCCTCTTCTTTTGGAAGAACAAAATGATTCCCACGTTGCTTTTGTCCGGCCAACCACAATCCCAACAACCACATGTTTTTTATTACTCATTAAATTAACAAAAATTTAAAAATTAAATAAACGGTATTTCTATATCATCATTTTGGTGGTAGAGCCGGTGAGGTAAGTTTACCGCTCAATTAAGCACAACCGGCTTCAAATAAACAGAAGGCACGGGAGAAAGATAACGGCGCAGGTCATTTGAAGCCAGTACAACTTGATCACGCTAAATTTTTGTTTCGGTTATTCTGTTTTATTAAATTTTATCCGTATATTTATACGAAACATATCATAAATAGTTTACCTATCTTGATAGTCGTCATTAATATACAATCCAAAAGAAGGCATTATGGTATTGGTAGCATCCTCGGATATTCGGTAAAGGATAAAAGAGTACCTATTTTTATTAGCATACGAGCTTGAAAGCAGCCAAATCACATTCCGTAGTCTTAATAAAAGAAGGAAGGGTTAAGAATTTATTCGATATGAAATATTACATTATTTGAAAAACCTTAAATATTGTCGGAGTAAAAGATTGTCTATTAAAATGATGTGGATTCTTATTCAAGACTTGTACATAGATAAGATGAAATAGAATTGTATACGAATAAGATGAAATAGAATATGAGAATGAACTTTTCCCTGTAACCAAAAAAAAAAAAAAAAGAATATGAGAGTGAACTTATCCCACCTGAGCATGCGTTGTTGTCGTAGGTAAAGTGAAAAAAGGCGGATGCTTTTCCTCGTTGGTTGGTAATTGACTTGAAACCAAATTGATGGTTTCATGGGCCTAACCGAACCTTTTCCTGGAAGCACGTGAAGTATGTAGCACGTAATTATGTTAGAAAAAGATCTCAGATTTTTAAATAGATTCGTTTCTTATCAAAATTAATTAAATAAAAAGTAATTTTGTGATATTGAAAATTTTGAAAGATTAACTTTTTATTATGGATTGTTTTAATAAGTATTATTATTTGACTAAATATTAAAATCATCTATTAATTATTTTTAATAATTTTAAATCACGATGGTGGTTTTTAAAATAAGTATAACACGACAATTTTTTTTCTTTTCTTGAAAATTATTGTAAGATAAAATATAAATAAAATATTCAAAAATTAATTTTTGTCAAATTTTTTGCCATTTTAAAAATTAAAGTCAAATTTAATGTACCCAGTGTACAGAGATTATCATTTTGCGAGAATCTAAAGAAAATTATAATATACAAAACTTTGTTTTAATATTTTTATAAATAATTATTTACTTTACTTAAACTTGAAACTTTATAGTCAAAAACTAGTAGGCTCGCCCTCAAAATTTGTTATCCGGGAAATTACGCTATGATTGCAATGTTAGAACAATTTTGTCAATTTCTTATAAAGTTGAATAATTATTAATTACATTTGTTAGTTTTTAAATAAATTATTGATTAAATTACATAATTTAATTTAGATAAAGATAATAAAGTGATCCAATTATTTAGATTAATAGGTTAAAGTTTAAGTGAAAAATAAATCCTAATTAATGTGGACTGAGTTTATATCAACTTTGTGATAGAGAATTCCGATATGAAAACTATATAAAGATTAAGGGGGCGTTTGGTTTGAGGGTTTGGGAATGAAGGAATGGAACGATTGTAAAAAATAGTGTTTGCTTTGGGGTTTTCAATTCCAAGGGAATGGATTTATTCCATTAAATTAGGGAATCCACTAAACCCTCCAAAGGGGGTGGGTATCAAGTTTTCATTCCAATCTAGTGGTTACTATTTATACCCCTC
>JAOTBA010000204.1:465795-476407 GCA_025629845.1 Erythroxylum squamatum
AGCCATCCATGTTCAAGTTAACTACCAACGCATCATCATGTGGACAGCTAATTCCATCCAGGTCTGACTCGTCGAACAAGATCACCTCATCGTTCTGCCGCTTTTTCTTTGCCGATAAATCCTGCCTGGCACGCCTCTTTCTACCTTTAGCGGTCGACTCTCCTGCGGCACTTCCCCCAAAAATCATATTGACGAGTTTAACCGGTCGGTCATCTTGTCGTTCGGCACTTCTATCATCTCTGACCTTGGACTGTGCCCTCATGCCACGTCGATCGTCAGTGTCCTTGTTTTGCCTCTTCTCACCGTTCCTGTTTTTTTGCCTCCAAGGCCGTCGCCAGCTGTTGAGCCGATCGATCCTGCCCTCATTATCTCGATCAGCATTTTCTAGGACGTCGACAGAGTGCCGGTCGGCTACCACACCAATCTGCCGAGTGGGGATCTGTCGTTGTTCCAGCTGAGGCTGTAGGGTTTGGCGAAGCAACGGATCAGCCGCTCCCTCTGTTTGTCTTCGGGTAAAGGACGTTTGCTGCGGTGCAGGGGGATTTGCGTCTGGGGGGCGCTGGGCATTGTAGTGTGAATTAGCCTCGGCGTTGTCCTTCGGGGCGACACTCTGCTCTTCTTGATCATGGTTCTGGAGTTTTGGTGGATCGTCTGGGTGCAGAGACTGAGTGCGGGACTCGTGATGCTGCGGCGGGAGAGTGACTGGTAACTGAACACCCATCCGTTGCAGCGCAAGCACCGTGACGGCGGCTACATCAGGATTGGCTGCAGCCGCCTGACTGACCTGTGTATTTCTGGACGTGGTGCCCTGATGTCAGGCCCCACGGTGGGCATCATCTGGTTCTGCCAGAATCTGCCGGGGCTGGGCGTTGTAGCTTGGATCCATAATCTTGGTTTATTTTGGCTGAAGTACACCTGCAAAACAGATAAGGCACGCCGGGGGTTGATTGCCGGCAGGCCCCTCCGACGCTCAAGTTAGTCTTTTGGGAGAGTTTTGGGTGCTGAAAAGCAGAGAAAATTAGGGTTGAAATCTCGTACCCGCATCACGGCGAAGTGGTACCTTATATATGGGATAGATGCTAGGTTTAGGTCTTTACGCTTGCATGGGAGACTGATGCCTGCAGGTGGGCTTCGGACGTGTGGACTTGGACCTGGGCTTGGCACAGCCGGCCTAACCACATTCTCTCCATCAATCCCTTCAAATTATCCTCCATCTTACCTAGTTCTGTATTTCTTGTACCTTCAGCCATGGCCATCTCCCATATTCGAGTGCTTTGATACCAAACTGTTGTAAGAATTAACTAAATACAGAAGAAACCACGAATCAGATGTAGAATGTAGATTTGATTCAAGAAGAATGCGGAAGAGAAGAGGAGATACACAGAATCACGAGAAAGAGAGAGAAGAAGAATAAAACTTCATTCAATTATATCATATCCATATATCCATTACAAGGCAGCTTAAATACAACTGGTATACGGTATTGTAGTTCAGGTTGTATGTTAACAATGGTGGACAATATTTAAAACGCAACGTTTCGTATCTAACTCTAATGGCTAGTGAAGTTTCCTCTGTCGTTGTCTTCTTCTTTGTTTGCCTCCGTAACATGAAACTGTCGCTTTTTTCCACAAAAACAGCGCCCGGTGTAAGAACATGATTTTTGCTATGTATTTTGTGTTGACTCGATGCTATAATATGAGTGTGTGATGATGTGTTTTATTTTTTGTGTTTTTTTCTTTTTGCAGTGGTGCCTGCCGGAGAAGAAACTTTGTTACTCGCTGGAATATAATGAATCCTGGTAATTGATCTTGTTGGGTTTATCTTCCAATGCACGTATCAGCTTTTGCTCCTTTGCTTACTTGCTATTTGTTTAACCAAGTGTATGCTTCTTGGATCTAGACAGTAGTGAGCTTACTTCATTCTTTGGTTGAGAATTCAGGAGTAGAAGCAATTAATGTTATTGCAATTAAGGCCAGTGTTCATCTCCATTTTGATCAGCGGATGCTGGTTCAGAACCTCACCACTCAGGTAATTATATGACTTATGTACATGAATTTAAAGTGTCATATTTGATGTCTACTTGATGAACAACATGCTCCCATTACCTTTCTAATTTGTGTTCTCTCTCTCTCTCTCTCTCACACACACACACAGATACGGTCTTCCGTCCCACCTCGCTTGTTCAATATTTGCAATATACAAATTTGAGTTGGATTCTTACATTGTCAAAAAAGAAATTTTATTGAATACTTTGCTTTTCTACCTTTGTGATGTTTAGGGTACTACCTATACTCAGTCAGAGTCCAAGAAATCGAAGAAGAAGAAGAATTGAAGTTCAGTTCATACTTCTGTAAAACTCACACTAAGAGAGCCCATAAGTAGAACTAGTTCTCAACTTTTAGGCCTTTCTAGCATGAGAAAGAAACTTCTATTTTTTGCATTTGGTGGAAAACTTTGAAAGATGAGCCCTTTTGAAGAAAAACTGAACTGTAATATGAGGAAGGATATAGTTTTTTTTTCATGTTTTCATAATTTAATTGATTTATGAAATTATTTATATAATTAATTGATCAGAGTACTTGAAAACTTAAATAGCCTTGCATTGTTAAAAAAAGCCTAAATATGTTATGTTGAACTCAATATATTTTAGATCATGATAACTCTATAGTTTTATTAATATAAAACTATCAAATAAATATAAAGTTATCATGATCTATATATATATATATATATATATAAATAATCAACATCACACAAAACACTTTTATAAATTCACCGTTTATTATAGAAAAATAAGATAAAACATCAAAATAAAGTTAAATGATAACCAATAAACTTTGTTAACCATCTAGTTTGATTAACAATAGCCTAGTTCCTCACATAATTGCATGCTCTCATTTTAATTCTTCATCAATGCAGTTTGTCTTCGGTGCTTCTAATCTAAACCTTTAAAGAATCTCTAATTCACCTTCCTCCTGTAATTAAATGTTAAATTGTAAAGTATAAGTTCTAACAAATAATATGAAATAAAAAACCTCAAGATATTAACCATAAAAATATTTTCAACATAAATTATCATTTAAGAGGTAAGACTTTAGCCAGTTCATTGAATAAAAATCCTAAAAAAGCTAATACCACTTTGTGTAGAATTATGATTACTCATAAAAAATATTTATTGTAATATAAATCTTACCTCATCCAGCACACATCCAATATGAGCAGTGAAGTAGCATTTCTTGCAATAATAAGCATCATGTTTTGAGTTCCTTAAACTCTCACAAGCATGACAGTAATATTCATCTTGTCCTTTTTCGATAACCGAATCCATTAAAGTAAGGGGATGAACGTGACATACACTCTTAACATTCTTTGGTATTGGAATACACTCAATGTGTAGGTTAAGATCACACTCCAAACATCGGTAGAAAGATGCATTGCAATCTTTTTCACACGTTTTGCATCTAAACCTCCCCTTCATATCTTCAACCACAAAGCAAAAAAGTTTGTGCTCTTGACACATATGTTGAAAACCAGATGTTAGGTACTTGACACAATTTGGATCAAGCTTAAAATCACATTTTGCACACTCATAACCAATCTTTGAAAAATCGTTGCAAGCTTTGCAAATAACTTCTCTAACCGTAATATGCAGGGGATGTTGGATGTGAAATGGATGCTGAATATACTCGAGTTTGAGTTCGTTAAAGCAGGATTCATTAAGAAAGCAATAAGTTGGACCTGAAATTAGCAACCGGCATGTTGAGCAATGAACCTTGAGTTTCTCAGGAATAACGGCAAATCTAAGTTTATGGTTGTGGGAGAAATGTGAAAATCCAATTTTACTCCCATTATCATTCAACTTTCGGTAATGGTTGCCAGTGTAAGGGATTCCTTGAGCACACATCCTGTCGAGGGAAAAATTACATTCTTCACAGTAGTAACACGTCACTTTCATGGTAGACTTGACATCCATCACATATAAATCTTTTGCGAAACTCTCCTCCTTGGATAAAAAGAGGGTGTTCATGAAGATTGTGTTTTATTTTGAAGGGCAATTTTGCACATTCCTTATGCAAATGAATTTGACAAGGCCAGCATTCATGGCGTGGACTCTCCTCTACCTCTCCACATAGATAGCAGTAGAAGCTAGTTATATCTTCAAAATTTTTCAAAATATGATTATGAAATTTATACTTATGCTGCATAAAAGGGAAAAAAAAGAATTATAAGTTTAAGTTAATTACAGTAAACATTTTTCATAATTAATATTATTCTTTTTAACATATCTTCTTTCATTTTAATTTTATCAAAAGAGTTCTTGTGCATGATATTATCTAGTTATATATATCATTTTTATTTTATTTTATAATCTATAATATTATAAATCAATGCATTGTAATTAATATGAATTTTAAAATTAATATTTTTATGTTATATTATAATTTAATAATTGATAAAGTATGAGAACTTGTATATATTTAATTAATTACATCACAATACTAAAAAGATAATAATATAAAATAAAATTGATTTATGAAACTAAAAAGAATACCAAATAGATTTGTGTCTCTATTATTGATCGTTTAGAGTAAAATAGTAGTTTGATATACTTTTTTGCATTGAATTCACATTTTATTTATTAAATTTATTATATAAATGACTAGTAAATTTTGTGCCTATCATACCATATTAAAATGTGGTAGTAGTTTATAGATACTTACCAGGAGTTGCTTCATGCACCGTGGACTAACTGAATGATTACACAAGTTAGATCTCCGACAAACGTCACATGTTATTGCACGTAAATATGTGAGGTAAAGAATGTGAGGGTGATAAAGGTGTTGTATTGTTCGTGGCAGTTCGATACAAGATTTATGTAAATAAAATGAACATTCAAGGCAACCATAACTTGGGCCTGAAAGTGGCAATCCGCATCCTTCACATCCTAGATCAAGGTCACGAGTATAGTTGAAGAAACTTAACTGATGTTCATCATGGAATCGATACCAAATTTGGGTCTTCACCACATCCCCAATTGATCTTTGAATCGTGATGTCTTTGATAGAAGCACATTTGAAATCAATTTTGAAGCCACATTCTTTACAAATTGCCATAAAAAAGCCACTGCACAAATTCCTGCACTGATCACAGATGAACTGCTCACAACCATATTCGATAGAAATTGAGTGATGCGAGTGACAAGGGTGTTGTACTTCACATTCTTGTTGGGTCATCTCTACGCATCTCTTATGAAGGTAGAAAGGGCAGGAAAAGCAACAATACGTTAGACCGGCTATTTCCCTTTCACATAGCTCGCAAATATAAGAAGACCGAATCAATTTATGTATGAATCTGGAATTGACAAGGAAGAGCGTATGAAGACGATGGCTGCCATGGGAAATCTGAGTTTTTGTATCTGGAGAAAGTGAGGCTGTGATTTGTTGGAGGTCAGCGTTATCTGGTTGAAGAGCACATTTTAAATCCAGCTTCAACCCGCACTCTGAGCATTCATAATAGTTAGAAATTATTATGAGATGCCTGCAACCATTACAAATATATTTCTCGAGGTCAAAATGCCAGGTTTCTATAGTTTGAAGGGTTAGAGAATGATCCTGTTGCAAGTGTAGGGGATGAGCTCGTATCTCTCGAGGTAAAGAAGCACAGGATTTGTGAACCCAGATATCGCCACAAATTTCACAGTGTTAAGAAGTCAACTATACATATCTTCTATATTTAAGATATGATATTTTGTAGATAATAGTTTCCCTTGATTGTAGTATGTACACTTAGCATGTAGCTTAATTGTAGGAGTAGATATCGTGTAATTAGGAATCAATTCCTGTATATGTACACATCCTTTCTTTAATGAATTCAATTCAGCCAAATATCATCTTTTCATGGTATCAGAGCAGGGTTGAAAATCCTGACTCCATCGACGCCGCACCCTAACTTCTCACGTAGCGATTCTTTTCACGTTTGATCATCATGGGTGATGAGAAGAAAGCTTCTCCCTCAGAAATCTCTACAACCGATGTTTCCAATCCCTTTTTCATTCACCATTCCGATCATCCAGGTTTGGTATTGATTTCCAAACCGTTGAATGGAGATAACTATTCAACTTGGCTACGGTCAATGACTATTGCCTTGAATGCTAAGAACAAATTGGGTTTCGTCAATGGTACTATCAAGGCACCTTCGGCAGAGACTCATCCAAATGATCATGCTACCTGGTCCCGATGTAATGATATGGTGCATTCATGGATTGTCAATTCCATTGCTCCGGAAATTTCCGATAGTGTTATCTACTATGTCACTGCTCGTGAGGTTTGGGAAGACCTCCGTGAGCGCTTCTCTCAAAGCAATGCTCCTCGGATTTTTGAAATTCAGCGAGAGATTGCTTATCACCGACAAGAACAACTCTCTGTTTCGGCTTACTACACCAAACTAAAGAGTTTGTGGGATGAATTGGCCTCTTATTCCGATGCTTCTTCTTGCACATGTACGATGCAACACGATAGGCAAAAATTGATGCAATTCCTCATGGGATTGAATGAGTCTTACAGTGCTATTCGTGGACAGATTCTCTTAATGAATCCTCTGCCTTCTGTTCGTCAAGCCTATTCTTCTGTTTGTCAAGAAGAAAAACAAAGGCTCCTTAGCGTCACACATGCCACAGCAGAGTCCAATTCCAGTGCGGCTATGGCTGTGAGAAGCAACATGCCAAACAACTCAGCAGGAACAGGGAGAAGTGACCGTGCCTATCGCGGTTCACATGAGGGACGACATTCCGATCAAGGCAAGCGCCGCTCAGGATCCTTCAAGGGGCGTCCTCAATGCACTTACTGTGGAGATGTGGGACACTTTGTCGAGAGATGTTATAAACTGGTTGGGTATCCTCCAGGACATCCAAAAGCCAAGTCAAATTCACACCGTTTTCAACAAACTCCTGCAGCCAATCATGTTTCAGAAGGGTCCAGCAAAGAAGAAGGGGAATCGGTCTTGACTGGAGTTTCTGAGGCACAACTTCAGCAGTTTTTGTCTCTACTAAAAGACAAAGATGGAAGTACACACTCTCAAGCAAATGCGGCTGTGACTAAACCAGGTTTGTCTAAAATCACTTCCCGCCGCTGGATCATCGATAGCGGCGCGACAGACCATATCTCTTCATCTCCAAAGTTGTTCTTGAGTAAAGATAAAAATGCTTTATTACCTCCAGTATTGTTACCTAGTGGAAAAAAAGCCACTATTGTTGCCAAGGGATCATTACCGCTGAATTCAGTATATCATTTGCGTGATGTACTATGTGTGCCTACATTTAAAGTTGATTTACTATCAGTTTATCGTCTCACAAGAGGCATGAATTGTTCAGTCACATTTTTCCCTTATTGGTGTATTTTGCAGGATCTGGCTACGAGGAGGATGATTGGTTTGGGTAAACAGCGTGATGGTCTATATTACTTAGTGGCATTAGCGACGAAGAAACCCGTAACCAACTCTCACTCCTCATCCATACACAATCAACCAGCTTGCAATCTCACAACCTCCTCTACCGACCTCTGGCATAGTCGTTTAGGGCATATTTCTCATTCTCGCTTGAGTTTTATTGCTAAGAACTTTCTGAATATTTCAATTCAGTCTAATAATGCTTGCCCTATTTGTCCTTTGGCAAAGCAAACTCGTTTACCTTTTGGTGCTAGTGCAATTTCTTCTACAAGACCTTTTGATCTTATTCATTGTGATATTTGGGGTCGATATAAAAACCCTTCATTTTCTGGTGCACATTATTTTCTTACTATTGTTGATGATTACACACGCTTCACTTGGATTTTTTTGATGAGACACAAAGATGAGGCACAACCTCTTTTAAAACGTTTCTTTGCCTACGTATTCACTCAATTTGCATCTCACATCAAAACTTTTCGAAGTGATAATGGTGGCGAATTTCTTTCCCTTCAATCTTTTTTTAAAGATAATGGTGTTCTTTTCCAACATTCTTGCGTTTACACACCCCAACAGAATGGAGTTGTGGAACGCAAACATCGCCATATTTTACAGGTAGCACGAGCTTTGAAATTTCAAGCTCAACTCTCTACTCAATTTTGGGGAGAATGTGCTCTTACCGCCGTACACATCATAAATCGCTTACCTTCACCCGTTTTGTCTTTCCAAACTCCATTTGAACGCCTTTACTCGAAACCACCTTCTTTTTCTCATCTTCGTGTGTTTGGTTGCTTAGCTTTTGCCACCAATGTTCATCCTTCTCATAAATTTGATCACCGGGCAAAGGCGTGTGTTTTCATTGGTTATCCTATTGGTCAAAAGGCTTACAAGTTATTTAATCTATCCACCAAAAAAATTTTCACCAGCCGCGATGTTATTTTTCATGAAGAGATCTTTCCTTATGCATCTATGCCGACTCTTCCTCATGACCTTGCATTGGGCCACTACTCAGGCCTAAAACCCATACCAATTGATGACCCAACTCTCACTTTGCCATCTTGTTCTGACTCTTCCCAGCTCTCTTCGAATTCTTCTCCAGCTCCTATAGCTACCTCGCCACAATCACGGTCTCCTTCTTCTGTCACTTCTTCTTTCCCAGACCCACCGGCGCCGTCATCTCTAACGCCTCTCTCTGACCTGTCGGCTCCTTCTCTTGAACCACCAGCTCCCTCAACTGAGTCATCCTCGCCCGAGCCACCCTTATTTTCGCCTGCACCTGTCGCACCCTCACCCGCACCTCTTCGTCGCTCTAGCCGCTCCACCGGTCCACCGGTGCGGTACCAAGACTATGTGTGTTCTCAGGTCACGCACCCTTGCTCCGATTCATCTTCCTTGCTGCCAGGTCCAACCAAGGGCACTCGCTACCCCCTGGCCAACTATGTCTCCTATCACCGCTATAAGCCGGAGCACCGTTCTTTCATTGCCAAAGTCAGTCACGCCATTGAGCCCAAATCTTATTCAGAGGCTGTTGTTCATCCTGCATGGCAGAAGGCAATGAGTTCCGAATTACAAGCTCTTCAAGCCAATGGCACCTGGACTCTCACATCTCTTCCGGCCGGCAAGATACCAATCGATTGTCGATGGGTGTATAAAATTAAACATCGTTCTGATGGTTCCATCGAGAGGTATAAAGCACGTTTGGTGGCAAAGGGATTCACCCAATTGGAAGGTGTTGACTATCAGGATACTTTCTCCCCCACTGCCAAAATCATCTCTGTTCGCTGCTTGCTTGCCTTGGCTGCAGCTCGTGGGTGGTCTCTGCACCAATTGGATGTCAACAACGCTTTTCTTCACGGTGATTTGCATGAAGAAATCTACATGTCTCCACCGCCGGGGCTTCGGAGACAGGGGGAGGAACACTTGGTGTGTCGCCTTCATAAATCATTATATGGTTTGAAACAAGCATCTCGTCAATGGTTCGCCAAATTCTCAGAGGCCATCCGTTCTGCTGGTTATGTGCAATCTCGGGCTGATTATTCATTATTCACCAGAAGACAAGGCAAGTCCTTCACTGCCCTTTTGATATATGTTGATGATATCTTAATTACTGGAAATGACCCTATAAGTATTGATGCAATTAAGACGTTCCTGCATAGTCAATTTCGTCTCAAAGATCTTGGTGACTTGAAATATTTCCTTGGTATTGAAGTTTCTGCTTCTAAAAATGGGATTTTTATTTCTCAACGTAAATATGCCTTAGAGATCATTGAGGATGCAGGTCTCTTGGGAGCAGCCCCTATTGACACTCCTATGGAACGAGGTTTAAAATTGTCTGACAAAAGTGAATTGCTCAAGGATCCGGGTCGTTATAGAAGACTGGTTGGAAGGTTGATATATCTCACTGTTTCAAGGCCGGATATCACATACTCTGTTCATGTATTAAGCAGGTTTATGCATCAGCCTCGGAAGCTTCACATGGAAGCAGCACTTAGGGTTGTTCGTTATCTCAAGAATGCACCTGGTCAAGGGTTATTCTTTTCTTCGAACAGTGATTTCAAATTAAGAGCTTATTGTGATTCAGACTGGGCAGGTTGCCCAATTACTAGAAGGTCTACCACAGGTTATTGTGTTTTCCTTGGACCTTCATTGATTTCTTGGAGGTCGAAACGTCAGAAAACAGTGTCGCTTTCCTCTGCTGAAGCAGAGTACCGCGCTATGACTGGAGCATGTTGTGAGTTGACTTGGCTGCGATATTTACTCAGAGATCTAGGACTATTGCATCGAGAATCTGCTTTGTTATATTGTGATAATAAGGCTGCGCTGCATATTGCAGCTAACCCCGTGTTTCATGAGCGAACCAGGCATATCGAAATGGACTGCCATTACATCAGAGATAAAATTCAAGATGGATCAGTTGCTACAAGGTTTGTGAGCTCAGTGCATCAATTGGCAGATGTTTTTACTAAAGCCTTGGGTAAGGAGATTTTTACTCCTATGATTCGCAAGTTGGGAGTGCAAGATATCCACACTCCAACTTGAGGGGGAGTGTTAAGAAGTCAACTATACATATCTTCTATATTTAAGATATGATATTCTGTAGATAATAGTTTCCCTTGATTGTAGTATGTACACTTAGCATGTAGCTTAATTGTAGGAGTAGATATCGTGTAAT
>JAOTBA010000204.1:492571-554185 GCA_025629845.1 Erythroxylum squamatum
GGCATCTTTGACGAGTGGACCGATCGGCCCACGGGTCACTGTGCCTGGGCCCAGGACGATCGAAGCCGACCCGACCACTCCTCATAGAAGACCAAAATAAACACTGAATATAGGCTTTACACAAAACACAGAAGGCTTTACACGAAACACAGAAGGCCTTATTTTTAACCTTTGTCTTTTTTCTCTTATCTGTCTTTGTACATAAATGTTGTGTTTGGTTGCTGTCTTCAGAGAGCAGAGACGGAACGAGACGAAAATTTAAGGACGGAATAGAACAAAAATTAGAGACAGTGAGGTGTTTGGTTGTGGTGGGCAGAACAGAAAAAACTGTCTCCGTCCCGAGAACAGAAATGTGTTTGGTTGCGACGGACAGAACAAAAAAACTGTGTGAATGACAAAATTACCCCTACAGTATAATATGAGTAGAAATATGTAATTCATTGATTATTTTATAATTGTATCAATATTTATTTTAAGTATATTTTTAATTTTATAATTATGATGAAATAAAATGAGAAACCTAAAAATTTGTTGAAATGTGAAACCTTAAAAATTAAAAGAAATGAGTTATTGAATAAAAAAATCCTACAAGTTAGATATTTCATAATAATTTAATAAAACATCTAAGCTTTCATGGAATTA
The DNA here is from genome assembly GCA_025629845.1 of Erythroxylum squamatum. NCBI lineage: Eukaryota > Viridiplantae > Streptophyta > Magnoliopsida > Malpighiales > Erythroxylaceae > Erythroxylum > Erythroxylum squamatum. The sequence goes on from JAOTBA010000204.1 coordinate 493,214, forward strand.
ATTACATCATAGGTTTGAAAAAATTCTACGATTTAGAAATTCTAATATATAATAATTTAATAAAACATCTAAGCATTCACTGAATTAATGACATAATAGGTTAAAAAATCGTACAAATTAGATGATCTAGTACATAATAATTTAATAACATATTTAAGCATTCATGGAATTAATTACACAATAGGTTTTAGAAAATCGTAAAAGTTAGATATTTCAATACATAATAATTTAATATATCATGTAAGCATTAATTGAATTAATTACATAAGAGGTAAAAAATTCCTGCAAGTTAGATATTCTATAACATAATAATTTAATAAAACATGTGAGCATTGTGAAATTAATTACATAATAGGTTTTAAAGAATCCTACAAGTTAGAAATTCTAATACATAATAAGTTAAGCATTTATGGAATTAATTATTGAAGATACATATAAGCCTTATATTTTATTAAGAATGTCCTTAACAATAATACTCAAAATAACTCCAACGGCAATGAATAAAAATTCTTGACTCCATGCCATTTTTTTCTTCAAAGTTGTAACTTTATTTTGTTGTTCATTTATTGGAAGTGAAAATTGAATTGGTATTAATGACGGTTTATTGGCGGTACATACAATTTCTTCATTTCGACGAGTCCGTCTATTAACATCCATAATACAGGCACTTTCTGCTTTAACAAAAGTTCGATACCCCTTAAATCTAGCATTAGGAAAGCTCTCAGTTGTCAATTTAACATCATCCCAATTTATAAAAATACCTATTTGACATTTAACAAATACGACATAAAAGTTGTATCTGCCTGTAGTTAAGTACCTGGAAACAAATTAGTTTTCGGTGAAGAGATAAGATGATGATGAGATAATATTAAATCAAACGACATTTTTCCCCACCCCGACAATCCCAGAATTGCAAATCACGAGCGACTCAAAATAACTCTCGCAAGATGTATAGTTTTTAGGTTCCAAAATCTCAAATGCAAACATCCCCAGAAAGAGAGAGATATAGGAAGACAAATGAACAGAGACGCAACAAAGCAAGAGATCGGCATTAATCCAGTAAACAATCTACTACTTTTACCTGACATGCGACGAAGTTATTAAGAAAATAGTAAAATAAACATACTAAAAATATGCTGTAAAGTTCTACTTATACCTTGGACCAAAAGGTTGATCCCCAACTTTAAGAGCCCCCAGTCGCAAGCCGACCACTGCTGGAGGATTGAATCGCGGTTTGATCTTGAGCAGCCCCTAACAAAGCGGTCCTGCTTATACCTGACATGCGACGAAGTTGGTCACCATTTTTGGACCAACAAGAACGGACCTTCTTTTCCGAGTCCGAAAGCAAAATTGTCCTCTTTAGCTATTAGGTTTTCATCTCTTTGTTGCTCTTCAACGCCCAAACGACCTTCCCTTCACACTTTGAACCGAAAGCACGACTTCTTTCTCTTTAAGGTCCAATTAGCTTCTCGGGTCGGCTTTTTCGTTTGTTCCAAAGCCCAATCTCTCACTTTCCCGAGAAAAAAAGAACCTTGGACTGGCTGTGATGCCGGTGCTTCGCTGTACATCGTCAAGATTGTATTTTATCGCTCATCGTGCAAACCCGGTGAGTACCCTTTTCTTGTTTCCCAAACCTGACACTATATATCGAGCTGTTGATCGATTCCGGTAAATACCCCTTTTCTTGTTTTATAACTCTAACCCTAATTCTTCGAGTTTTTTCTGGTTTCGAATTTGTTTGCTTTTTTATTTGCTGGTACTTGAGTCTGTCCGTGGTTTCGATGGGGTTTTTTCTGGTGGAAGTCCTCCCTCCTATTCATTAATTCTTTAGTGGTTGGTTTTAAACTTCGTATAGAATCACGAAAGTGGCAATCTTTAACTTTTTTGTGGTTGTTAAGTTCAAGTTCGCATTCCATTGTCCATGGTGTCACTGGTTTGGGTTCAGTGAGATCTGAGCGCTATTTTTGAATTTCGGATGGTGATTTTACGTTGAAATTACTTTCTCTTTCTTGTTTTTGTGATCTCATCTGGGCTTGTTGTTGCTTTTTATGTAAAATTATTTCGAAGCCCAAGCTACTTGAATCGAAACTCCAGATCTGTTTTTCCTTCTTTTGACCCCTTTTTAGCCTGTTCATAGGGAAGTGTCAAGTGTGAGTCCCATCTATAATTGTCTGAATGCTCACAAGCCCCTGTACTATGTGGCCGATGTTTAAACTTCGTTAAATTCGTTGGCAACACAGCTTCGTAGACTGTGGTCCTGGCCTATGTATCTGCTATGGTCTGCTGGTTCACTAAACTGTGTGGACTGTGGAGTTCTTCCTCTCTGCTGTGTCTTTACTTGAGGCCTTTAGTGTTTAGCCATAGACAACAAAGTTAAGGTCTTTCGTTGTTCAGAATAAGCTTGAGCTTTCCTTCGTCCTTGTCCTGTTACTTGGTGATAAAACATGCATGTACCTCTTAGGATAGCAGTAGATCAGTTCTCTCTGTAATATTTCTCATTTCATACCTTCAACAATATGTTTCATATCCTTAGTGTGATGGTTTGTTGAGAAAAGAATAATGATTTGGCAAATGATGTTTCCCTATGCTTGAACGATATATGATAGGAGTAGGAAAGTGGAAAGGTTTCAGTTGACTGATCTTTGCCTGTTATGTTGAACAAAATCTAGGAGAAAGTCTTCAACTTTGGTAGGAAATGTTAACCACAAGTATATTTCTCTTAGTTCTTCTTTTGTGTTTTAAATGCCAAATTTTGATTTTGTCCCGAAGGTGTTCTATGTTGCAATAGGTCATCTCAAGTTGGAATTTTGTCGATAACTTAGTACTTATGTGATCAACCTTTTGTATCAAGTATCGGTATTTCATTTAAGTTCAGTGATGGGGCAAACCATTTACTCCAATTTCTGTTGGGTTCATTTTACTTGTAAAATAGGCATTTCACTTTCTGAGACAAGATGGCAACCCTAGAAGAGGATAATGCACTTGCTGTGATAACCCATGAGGAGAGCAATGAAATTCTTTCGACCAATAGCTTTTTCGGATTGAGCTTGGAAAGATCATTGATGCGAGGGAAGCTATAGATAGAGACCCTTCCCTTCTAAAAGACAACTTAATGAAAAAGACAACTTAAGACAACGTTGGACCAATAGCTCAATTTTTTCGGATTGAAACTATGTACAACGTTGGACCAATAGCTCTATTTTTTCGGATTGAAACTAGCTCTATTTTTTCAGATTGAAACTATGTAGCACGACATCTAAATAAGACTTAATAAAAAGTCTAATTTCTTTCCCAACTTCTAAAAAAAATTTATTGATATTTCCTTCGCGTCAATAATCTTTCCAAGCTCAATCCGATTATTCTTGTACGGAATCCGTATCATTGTTTCGGTGGCTCCTCAGCTTCTCTTCAACACAATTGCGATGTTCATCAATTCGGTTTATGTCTCCATTAGGAGTAAATTTCTTCGTACAGCTATAAGGAATCGAGGAGGAAAGCTTCCCGTGTTTAACCACAAGTCGGATTAATACCGTAATTTACTGGTGAGTTCAGCAAGTCTTTGGTTAACGTTATATATATCTTTCTTATTATGCTTTGAATCTTCCTTAATTAATTTCAATCTGAATCTTTTTTAATTAGCTGATATACCATTAATGTTAGATTGTTGCTTTTTATTAAAGTTGGTATTGGAAACTAAGCCATGGTACATACATGAGGTCTTAAAATGTCAAAAAGAGAATAGTATTGTAGTTAATAATTCAAAGGAAAAAGTAAATGGTGAATTAGATTCTAATAATAGAGTGATAATAAGTTTTTTATAATAACTCTGCAATTCATATTGCTTTTTATATTAATATAATTAGAATAATTATTTAACAAATAAATAATATAATACTCCCTCCGATTCATAATAAGTGTCGTTTTAAAAAAACGCACGCTTATTAAGAAAGCTAATGAAATTATAGATATACCCTTATTAATACTCCCATGAATAATTAGCATGTGAGAGAAATTGCATATTAAATTGTCTTGAAATTGTGATCTGTGTAATTAAGATGAGAGAAAGGTTAATTTTGGAAGTAAAATTATAAACATGCATACAAAGTCAAGAATGACACTTATTTTGAATAGTTAAAATGTATCTAAAACGAAACTTATTATGAATCGGAGGGAGTATTTTGTTGTGATGATAATCACGTTCTCTCCATCAATCTCCACTCAGATACAACAAACACAGAAGATACATAGAGAACTGAAGAAGAGAAGAAGAAGAGAAAATTAGAATCTAACGGTAGTCCATTAGATTCTAATGACATTAATGTCATTTCTAAAAAGTTATAATCAGCTACAAAGTATGCTCATTCTTGTAGTTTTAAGTTTCTCTAATATTTTCTATTTGTGACAGCCTTTAGGCTGACTAATATGACTTTAGCTTTTTACTTTTCTTGACTTCTGGGAACAAATTAAACTCCTGGGTAAACTAAACCCTCTTGTCTGTAATACACTCTCAAGTGTATACATCATGTAACATTACCTTTGTAAACACCAATGTCCCTCAAATGTTCTGGTCTGTATCTTTCTCAATTTCGGTTCACATCCCCTGATCTCTTGGCTAGTGGTGATGGGTTAAAGAGTGCCACCATCGCTGGTGATGTCTATATTCATCCATCGGCCGAAGTACATCTGACTGCTAAGGTAATTGTATGATTGATTATTGGAGTCTACTTATATAATTCCTCGACATTTGCTTATCATCACTAGGGAGGTTCTAAAGCTTTTTTTTTTTTTTCCCAGTTTTAGGACATGAGAATGAAGTGTGCATTAATATTACTGCAATGAAAAGTGAAAACCTTTTGAGCAGATATAGTACTGTTTTCAATGTAGTTAGGAAGCTCAATAACTCGTATCCAGGTGGACACTGATCATGCAAAAGGGTCTTGGAATCTGTGGTTGTTAATGGTTTAAGAGCATCACGTAGCATACTTGATGATGGCTTGTGGTGATCAATCATGACCAGTGCCTTCTTGACCTTCTTCTTCTACAGATGGTTGTTCAGTTCATGATCGGAAGACAGGCCATTCCGGGCATGTCCCGAGCACATGGGTACTGGTCCTTTTCTGGTTCTCTGACTGTTCTAGCTTCGCTTTACACGTGATTAATGGATAATACATACCCCCCTTTAAATCTACAGACTGGTAAGGCATCTTCTCTTCTGTCTAGAGGAGTTGAAAGGTCCAAAGAAAACTTGTACAGGATGGGGCTCAGTGGATTTAAGGTCAGGATTGGGCTCAAGACATAGCTCTAGACTTTGCTGGCCTTAATGGTGATTGAGTTGTTGGTAAAACTCTAAAACACAGAGTTCGAGTTCTTCTTCAAGGACTATGATTTTCCTGTAGATGTGGTGATGCCAAGAAGGTTAGTTCATATTTTGAATGTCTGTTGGAAGTATTAAGGTTAAGAGTTAGACATGGAATTCTACAAGAATGACGATATGTATGAAGGATTGGCCAATTTATAACATGCATGCAGTTTTACTGTCAAAACTCAAAAACGAAACCTGGGATTGTGGAGCTTATAGAAACGCAAACTTTGAAACCTTTGAAGGAATCAAAATAAAAATTTGTCTGAAAGTTCCAAACTTTACTATTCTACTTCCGCCTCTGTCTTGTGGGTTCAGCTTAATTCCTTCACTCTGATTTATTTCTCCTCTTTTTTATCACGTCCCATCTTTCTCTTTATATCCAAAGTTTACTCTTCTTTTTGTTGTTCTTGGACTCCCAAGGATGTCCACGAGTTTGAATTTGTCCCTGTTCAAGCTTGACACTAATGAGCTTATTGAGGTAGTGTTCATTTCTTGTTGTTCTCTTGGATGTTTAGTTTTCAGTAATTTGAAACATTTGAAATCATTTTTGTTGTTTGTTTGAAATTTTTTGTCAACGAGGCTCAGCAAGTTTCGCCGATTGGAAGTATCTATGGCAGCAGAGGAAGTTCTCCTGCTTATATGATGCCAATCCCCCCGCCAACTTGTTCTATTTGATGCAGTTGCCATTGGTATAGCTCTCTTAAATATTCCCATTTGTTAGTGGAAGTAATTTTTTTTGTCTGTTTAGGATGGCATTACTCTTGTTGGAGGCAATGAAATGATGATATTAAACATTATAATTTATAGGTCCTCCATGCTTTTCTTCTGTCTTAGCTTCAATTGACTGCCTTCATGTTTTTTTTCCAGATTGAAAAGTTGGGAACTTTGAACAATCTATTGTTTCTTATGGATGCTTTGCTGATTAGCTCATTTTCTTGTAATTACATGATAAGTACTGCACAGGCTTGCAGGAATGTATTGTCTTTACTGCCTATACGAGACTCAACCCTTCAAGGTCCCATTTGCAGTCTTTCTCTTGGTGAGATGGTGAATGAACGAACCAAAATTGCAGAATACCCGCATCAAAATTGCGTATGACGAGTATATTTCCAACCTGAAACTATCTTAATGTACTCGAGTAGCATACTAGTCATATTTCTTGACACCTTTGCACCTGATAGTAGATTATTTGCTGGCTCTTCTTGAACAATTCCTCCAGATGGACATGAACTCAGTGTGTAATTTGTTCCCCAAAGTGTATAGAACCCTGAAAGATGTTTCAATATCCTAACTTCACTGATCATTTTGTTGAGATGCTTATTTGTAGACCTATCCAGCCGTACTCTTTTCCTCAAATAGTCAGCTTGACAATGTGATCGTGAAGATAATCTGAGTTTCATTTCTGTTTCAAATTAGTCAGCATTGTAATGAGATTAGAATAATTTCTGACAGGATACATAAATATTTCATTGGGAAGCTCGTGACTTGGTTTGATTGTGGTTTCTTGCTGTGTGTACTAAGATATGGAATTTGATCTGAACATGCTTAAAAAGACGTAAACAGAACACTCCGAGGCAAAAAAGCAAGCTATCGGAGATAGATAGGTTAATCTTTTCCTTTCTATTTTGTATGCTTATGAATAACTTTGCTCCAAATTCTTTCTTTTGGATTAAAGATTGAAGATCCTCGCTGGTCTTTAGCTTACCTAAAATTGCATGTACCTGTTAAAAACTGGGTTCTATGTTGCATAACTCCTCATTAAACCTTGAAAGTTTCTCGGTTTGGACATGGACTCTGCTGAACCAGAACAGCAGCAAGAACATTATGAAAAGCTAGAACATGGTGCTGAATTTAGTCAGCAACCGAAACTGCCATCTTTGGAGCAAGACTTGCACCAAGAAGAGAAGCAAGAGGACGTTGATGACTGCAATCTCATGCACGAAATCGAGAAGTAATCATCTGCAAAACAATAACCAGTACAGAAATCCAGTTTGTTGATAATACCTTTGGGTCTTAAGATCAAGATCTTTACACGGTTATATTTGTTGAAGATGGTGTAAGCTCATCCTAAATTAACGAATGAAGTATGAAAGAAAGGTAGCAGCTTGTTCAGTCTTTTGTATTCAACAGATGCAACTAGTTCATAATGTGGAATAGAATGTCATTTGAGTGCATAATAGAGGCCATAAAGCAACTCAATAATTAGGATTGTATTGCTAAAAAGGATTAATATAATTATCATAATTACTATCATATAGGGGTAAAGTTGCTTATTATTAGATCTTCCCGTATCTTTTCAGTGCGGGACTTTGGATTAGGTGTGATAACGATGACTATCATATAAATGTAAAAGGCTTATGATTTATTTTAATCACTTTGTCACGAGTGGATAGAAAGAGCATAAGCATCAAGAATAGACTCCTTTTCAAGTTCTGCTTTGTGAAATTCCAACAATTTTAATATATACAAATTAGGTTATATTAATAATAAAATATAAAATTTCTTATTAACATGTTTTGGAGAATTCCTTGTGTGGGCTTTGTGGTCCATCCACAAATAAATAAATATATACAATATATACATATATGTATATGACATAAGTAATTAAAATAACAAGAATGGACCTTATCTTCCAAGTCCAAAAGCAAAATTGTCCTCTTTAGCTATTAGGTTTTCATCTCTCTGTTGCTCTTCAACGCCCAAAAGACCTTCCCTTCACACTTTGAACCAAAAGCACGACTTCTTTCTCTTTAAGGTCCAATTAGCTTCTCGGGTTGGCTTCTTCGTTTGTTCCAAAGCCCAATCTCTCACTTTCCCGGGGAAAAAAGAACCTTGATCTCGCTGCATCGCCGGTGCTCCGTCACCGAGCTCCGCTATACACCGTCAAGATTGTATTTTATCGCTCGTCGTGCAAACCCGGTGAGTACCCTTTTCTTGTTTCCCAAACCTGACACTAATATATCGAGCTTATGATCGATTCCGGTAAATACCCCTTTTCTTGTTTTATAACTCTAACCCTAATTCTTCTTGTTTTTTCTGGCGGGTTTCGAATTTGTTTGCTTTTTTATTTGTTAGTATTGGAGTCTGTCCATGGGTTCGATGGGGGTTTTTTCTGGTGGAAGTCCTCCTATTCATTAATTCTTTAGTGGTTGGTTTTAAACTTCGTATAGAATCACGAAAGTTGCAATCTTTAACTTTTTTGTGATTGTTAAGTTCAAGTTCGCATTCTGTTGTCCATGGTGTCACTGGTTTGGGTTCAGTGAGATCTGAGCGCCAGTTTTGAATTTCGGATGGTGATTTTACGTTGAAATTACTAATCTCTTTCTTGTTTTTGTGATCTCATCTGGGCTTCTTGTTGCTTTTTATGTAAAATTATTTCGAAGCCCAAGCTACTTGAATCGAAACTACAGATCTGTTTTTCCTTCTTTTGACCCTTTTTTAGCCTGTTCATAGGGAAATGTCAAGTGTGGGTCCCATCTATAATTGTCTGAATGCTCACAAGCCCCTGTACTATGTGGCCGATCTTTAAACTTTGTTCGTTAAAATCGTTGGCAACACAGCTTCTTAGACTATGGTCCTGGCCCATGTATCTGCTATGGTCTGCTGGTTCACTAAACTGTGTGGACTGTGGAGTTCTTCCTCTCTGCTGTGTCTTTACTTGAGGCCTTTAGTGTTTAGCCATAGACAACAAAGTTAAGGTCTTTCGTTGTTCAGAATAAGCTTGAGCTTTCTTTCGTCCTTGTCCTGTTACTTGGTTATAAATACACCCATGTACCTCTTAGGATAGCAGTAGATCAGTTCGCTCTGTAATATTTCTCATTTCATACCTTTAACAATATGTTTCATATCCTTGGTGTGATGGTTTGTTGAGAAAAGAATAATGATTTGGCAAATGATGTTTCCCTATGCTTGAATGATAAATGATGAGTAGGAAAGTTGAAAGGTTTCAGTTGACTGATCTTTGCCTGTTATGTTGAACAAAATCTAGCAGAAAGTCTTCAACTTTGGTAGGAAATGTCAACCACAAGTACATTTCTCTTGGTTCTTCTTATGTGTTTTAAATGCCAATTTTTTATTTTTTCCCGAAGGTGTTCTATGTTGCGATAGGTCATCTCAAGTTGGAGTTTTGTCGATATCTTAGTACTTGTGTGATCAAGCTTTTGTGTCAACTATCGGTATTTCATTTAAGTTCAATGATGGGGCAAACCATTTACTCCATTTTCTGTTGGGTTCGTTTTACTTCTAATGTAGGCACTTCACTTTCTGAAACAAGATGGCAACCCTAGAAGAGGATAATGCACTTGCTGTGATAACCCATGAGGAGAACAATGAAATGCTTGAGACAGATTTCGAAGAGAATAATGCAATGACTGTTATAAGCCTAGAAGAGAACAATTCAATGATTGTGGCAAACTTGGAGGAGAAGAATGAATTTAAGACACCAGAAACACAGCCTAACAAGCGAAGAAAAAAGAAGTCCTTAGTATGGGAACACTTCACCATAGAAACTGTGAGCCCTGGATGTAGAAGAGCATGCTGTAAGCAGTGCAAGCAAAGTTTTGCGTATAGCACAGGCTCCAAAGTAGCTGGTACCAGCCACCTCAAACGTCACATTGCTAAGGGAACCTGCCTTGCACTTTTACGTAGTCAGGGAAATTCAATGGCACTCTATACTCGAAGGACTGGGGGAAATGACAGTTCTGGACCTCGAAAGCGACGATACAGATCCTCTAGCACACCTTACATTCCATTTGATTCTGATCGCTCCCGCCATGAAATTGCCAGGATGATCATCATGCATGATTACCCGCTTCATATGGTTGAGCATTCTGGATTTGTAAGTTTCATACAAAACCTTCAACCAAACTTTGGTATGGTAAGCTTCAACAGTGTCCAAGGGGATTGTCTTGCAACTTACTTGAGGGAGAAGCAAAGTTTTATGAAGTTCATGGAGGGGATACCTGGCCGTGTTTGTCTTACACTGGACATATGGTCTTCAAGTCAAGACCTGGGTTATGTCTTCATAACAGGACATTTCATTGATAGTAACTGGAAACGGCACAGGCGGATTCTTAATGTTGTGATGGAGCCATATCCTGATTCCGACGGTGCTCTCAGCCATGCAGTTGCTTGTTCTCTTTCAGATTGGAGTCTGGAGGGCAAATTATTTTCTCTTACCTGTAGTCATCCAGCTGGTGAACCTGGGCTTGAAAATCTTAGATCTCTCCTCTGCCTAAAAAATCCCCACATTCTCAATGGCCAGTTACTTCTTGGGAACTGCATTGCTCAAACATTGAGCAGTGTTGCAAAAGATGTATTTTCATTAAGAAAGGAGGTCATTAACAAAATTCGTAGTAGTGTAAAATATGTTGCAACTTCAGAATCCCATGAGGAAAAGTTTCTAGAGCTTAAGCAACAGCTTCAAGTCCCCAGTGAAAAAAACCTGTCCCTTGATGACCAAAGGAAGTGGAACACAACGTATCAAATGTTGGTGACTGCTTCCGAAGTAAAAGAAGTATTTTCATGCTTGGACACTTCCGACCCGCATTACAAACAGGCTCCATCCATGGAAGACTGGAAACAGGTTGAGACTATCTGCACATATTTAAAACCTCTCTTTGATGCAGCCAACATTTTAGCATCTACTGCCAACCCAACCGCAGTAACATGCTTTCATGAAATCTGGAAGATCCATACAGAGTTGACCTGTGCAGCTACAAGTGAGGATCCTTTTGTCAAAAGTATCGCTAATGCAATGAAGGAAAAAATTGACAAGTATTGGAATGATTGCAGCCTGGTTTTGGCTATTGCTGTGGCCATGGATCCTCGTTTTAAGATGAAGCTCGTTGAATTTAGTTTTTCAAAAATCTATGGGGAAGATGCTCCTTCATACATCAAGATTGTTGATGATGGGATCCATGAGCTCTTTGTTGAATATGTGGCCCTCCCTCTCCCTCTTACTCCAGCTTATGCCGATGAAAGAAATGTTGACAATATGAAAACTGACGAACATGGAAATCTTCTGTCAGACAATGGACTTACAGATTTTGATGTCTACATCATGGAAACAACTAGCCAACAGATGAAATCCGAGCTGGATCAATATCTCGACGAGTCTTTGTTACCTCGTGTGCAAGACTTTGATGTGTTAGGTTGGTGGAAGCTGAATAAGCTGAAGTACCCAACTCTTTCTAAGATGGCTCGTGATATATTAACCATTCCAGTGTCCACAGTTGGACCTGACGCTGTGTTTGATACTATGGTGAAAGAGCTAGATAGTTACCGGAGCTCCTTACGACCAGAGACACTGGAAGCCCTTGTTTGTGCCAAGGATTGGCTTCAGTATGGATTTGCAGAAGTATCGAATGCCCTTGTGGCAATGGAGTTTTAAGACTTACAGGTGCATTGTAAACTCGCATGTTGTTATTATTATTATTATTTTATCTTTTATAGGTTTGTGTATCTAGGATTTTAGCTGTGTTTAACTCTGTATTAGGAAATATTTTACCACTGGAAAGTAGTTTAGGAGCTTGAACATCAGAATTTATGATATGCAAAGTACATTTTTATTCAGAATTTTCTCTTCAACTTATTAGATTATTGCAGGAGTTCAGAGAACCAGAACGGCATTCCATAGATCACTGTAAATCATCTAGTCCTTTGCTCATACTCTAATAAATCTTAAATTCACAACTCGACCTCTACTACATGAATATCTCCTTCAGACAGGTTATCTATGTTGAGAGTAACCAATCCAGAAACTGTGTCGTAAGTGAAATCGACCACATTTGAATCCACCTGACACTTCCTCGGCTCAGTCGATGTGTAAGCACCGAATTTGCCGCAACCTTTAACGTCCATGGAGACTTTTGCCACCAACTCGGAGTTACTATTCTCCACTTTCTCACCACCCACAGCATCACCTTCACACCCTTTCACTTCATAGTTCAGTCTCTGAATAGCTCCACCGGCATTGAACATGTTAATGAGCCCCAAAGGTGCAAAGCTAAACCCAGGAGCTAGATCCTTGATGGGTGTCACTGTAAAAAGTTCGTACTCGAGGACTTTGAGTGTGACAGGCATGGCTGCGTTGTAAGGGAGAGTGAAGAGCTCACCAGTCCGGTGACTATAGACAGCACAGTTACCAGACCAATTCGTGTCGGTGGCTGCTTCACAAATGAGATGGACGTCACGACCTCTAACAGCGCCTGTTATGGCCTCGTCAGCTTTGGTTTCATGAGATGTCATTCTTCTCTCTGATGCGTTCCAGGCAGCTCCTTGGCAATTGTAAACACCCAGTACTCCTGTGAACTTATTCATGTTCCATATCTTCAACAAGCTGCAAAATCAGCAAGAACTTGTTAAAACATGACTCAGATGGAACCACTGAAATCAAGCTGCAAGAAAAGAAAGAAAAGCTTTACCTCACACCATCACGGGCAGGGTCATTAAACAAACTGTCACGAGTTGGCCGACCGGGCAAAAGGGGTCGGAGGATGGATCCGTCTGGCAGAACCAACTTCTTCAGTAGCTCAAAGTTGTGCTTCCCAGGCTTATCACTGCTCATTTCAAGGTATATCCAATTAAGCAAAATATAACAGACACAAAATTCAACCAGAAAAGCATAAAAGCTGCAAACTTTTTCTGCAAGAGCTTACCTGACGTAGATAGGACCACCGCTTATGGCTCTCGCAGATGCATGATATTCTGCAGCTGGGTGGAGCGAGTGAAACATGTCCCAATCAGGCTGCATGAACTCTCCAAGAAAAACACTATTATATGCAACCGCTGTTATATGAATAGTATGTGATAATGGATCTCGGGGGAAGAAGTCATCAGATGCTCTTACGACTGCTGTTTGCTTCGAGCTGTTCCAATCCAAATTTCATCAGAAACATCAGAAAGAAAAAGTTGCAAACTTTGAATTGATAAAGCACCAAAGCCATGAAAATTTACCAGTATAATGCGTCGGTGTTATGACTCATACACGCAATGCAGCCATTGTCAGGGAAGTTCCTGGCCACAGACGCATCAAGAGCTTGATGGTATTGTCTTGTGAACTCAACTCTGCCTCCTAAACCGCCACCGACGGTCTCCAATATGGACTGCACATCCACTTTAAGCCCATCTATTCCGGCGGACGCTAAGTAGTTATGCATTTCGTTATAGAACTTGTAGGCACTCTTGGGATTCACTATACCCAACCCTTGCAACACCATGGCATCAGTCTTCCACGCTGGATCGTTCTCCACCACCCCTTTTGACATCATCGGAAACTTCATCGCCGAGTCGTACTCCTCCATCTCCTTCACTCCGGGTCGGACTCCTCCCCAGTACCCAATGATCGCATGCCACACGTACACGTATTTAACCCCAAACTTCTCTTTCGCTGTGTGCACAATGTTCTTGATACCCACAGTTGGATCATCCTTGTTCTGAAACTTAGCGTTCTCTTTGATTCCGGTAAGCCTCATTATAGGTTTCTCTTGCTCCTTATCTTTATCTGGGTCGACGTCGATTCCGACGGACTGCCATCCGTCGTCGATAATGATGAATTTCGGCGGCAACCCACCGGCAGACAAGGTCTGGAGACCAGCCTCCACACCCTCTTGCGTCACTTCCTGGTAAAAAGCATCCCAGGTGCACCATCCAAAGTAGTCTATGATTCCAGGCAATTTTTTCTCATGACGTTGACGAAACGTCTTCAGGTGTGACTTCACGGCGCGGACCGCCTCCGATATCGTGGCAAAGGGATCGGTGCCGGCGTGAACAAACAGCGAGTGCGTGAACGACGACGCTTTATTGTCGACATCACCGCTTTCCAAGCAGAGCTCAAGCTCGTCGCTAGTATTTCCCTGCAAGCATGCTCTGAAAGGACCTTCGATCAGAGGAAGCAACACCGCGTAAACGATCTGGTTCTCTTCATCTCCGACGTCTGGTTCCAGAATAGAACCGCCTTTCGTTTCAACAATCAAGAACTGGGTCTCCATAGGAACATCCCTCCCTTGATCTCCCATCTTATGGGTCATCCACCACAGCTTGAACCGAAAGCTCGCCATGAAACGAACTCCTCGGAGAGTCCCAAGAGGGACCACGTGGCGGCTGTTCTCTTCGTCGAAAACCGCTCCAACGAAGACCCCCTCAGCCGGACCGGAATCCGGAACCGCCGTCGCTATCACATTTTCCGGCACTCCGGTGAGGATGGTCCGGTCCTTCACGACCAGCTTCCTCTCAGATATCCGAACCACCGGTTTGATCGTCATCGCTTCGTTCTCGCTCCTCTCAAAGCCCAACAACGAAGTTCGACACCGAGTTGAACAACGCCTGTAAACTCTACGATATGAACAACCCAACACCCCAGAACTTCGTTAGCCCCCACTCAAAAACAGAATCCCCAACCAAAGAAAAACGAAGAGCTCTTACCAGAAACAGAAAGGCCGGTCTTTGAGATTGGTTTAACGAAGGTTGAGTGAAGCCAACAGGTATTTATAAGCAGAGATGGAGTTCCAATCCTATTGTGAAGCAACAACATTGTTACTTCTTCTCTGGCCTTCTCTTGCACGAGTCTCTAAAGACAGAGAGCCAAGACAAGAAGAGCCGCTTGGCTTCACATGTGCTGTCCTGTTCTAAACTGGAATTGCAACTACACGTTATCCAATCAAATCAACTGATTCATTTTGACTGTTTAACGGTGGTGACCTTTTCACCGTCGATATGAATGCCACGTCAGTTGTGTATAATTGGATACAAATCCAATTTCTTGGAGATCTAGTTTACCTCTTCAGGACACGTTTGTGATTATGTTATTATAATTAATTATTATTTAAAAATATATTATCTTCATTTGACGTGTGTCCACGTAGGCAGGCACGGACTTTTTTTGTAATTTTCATGTGACACGAAATGGGTTGGTACATTTATCATCATCCTAAGAAAAAGTATATACAATTTTATTTATAATTTAATATTATAATTATTCCCCTATAATCACTCATTTTATCTTTAAATAATTGTGTATCTAATTTATAATTTAGTTTTTTTTTAAGTAAACAACAACAACACTTATTATAAATTTCTCATAGAAGTCCAGTAGCGCACAACTTTATCCCTGACTGGTAAATTATTTGATAAGTGAATTACATATTTAAATATTTTTTTAGTATTATCCAAGAAATTCACTTCTAAATTAAATAGTAAAATATACTTAAATAATCAAAAAAATAACTAAACATCTAATTAGCTTAAAAGGTAAGAATTATTGGAAATTATTAAATTAGTTATTTAATATAACGGTGAAAGTTTTGCTAAAACGCGAGATTTTGGAATATTTAATAGTAAGTAGCTTTATTCTTCCATGGTAAAGAGCTTGTTCCGGTAGATTCATATATAATGCAAATGTATATTTTAAGTATGTTATTCAAAAAATACAAAACCTAAATTAAATAATAAATTTGCCAACCAAAACGACATTTAATTATTTTGAAGGTGTTAACTCAAAATTTTGAAGTTCTTGAAAGCTACGAATCATTTGAAAAATATGTTGTTTTTATTGAAATTGAATTAATCCTAAATTGTATAAATGATAAAAATAGATTTCAAAATTATTAATTTTAAAAAAATACACAATAATTGATAAGTCATGAATGATCCAACCCACCAAGAAATATCTCAAAGTTGCGCGTTTTGAGGAAGTGGTGTAAGAATCTTTGCCAGACATTGTCGCGAAGCATCAATCAATCAATCAATCAAATAAGTCCAAAGTTAATTGTAATAATTGCTAGAAATGCGTGGATTTACTTTAACGTCGCAAGTTGCCAACTGGAACATGGGCTGACGCGGATTGCTTTATTCCCACCTCACATGGCAAATGAGGTAAGTGGAACATTTAGCCTGCCGTCTTCAGTTACATAATTGAGAGGTGACAAATGTTTTAAATTATTAAGGCTATGTTTGGTAAATAAGGAATTGAATTAGTCGTTAGCTAATTTTATCAATTAATTTGATCAGTGAATAATATTAGCTGTTTGTTAAAAATATTTGGTAAAATTAATTATTTAATATTAGTTGTGAATGTATAAAATGACTTATGAGGGTATGATTTTAAAAAAATTATAAGGGCATAAATATTATATTTTTTAGTCTTTCGTTGAATATTCTTATAAGAATTTAGATTAGATATTTAATTTTACAAAAATTAATTTTATAATTTTAATAAAAAAAATATAATAATAATAATAATATAACGTTAAATTCTCTATTAATATGAATGATGTAACGAGCTAATTATATTAGTAGTTTTCATATAATAGGTATAAATTTTATTATTTAATAAATTAATAATATCTATAATTATAGTATGACATAAATACGATATATAGTAGCTATATACTAAAAATATTAATTTGATATGACTCTATGTTCAAAAACTTAATAGTATGGTATTTATGTAAACAAATATTATCAAATTAAATAAAGATTAAAAAGTTTAATTTGCTCCTTTATTATATTCTTCCAAATTTCACGACATAATTGTACGATCAAAAAAAGCCAATTTTGAAAATACACGGACAAAAGTAGAGAGTAAAATAGAGGGCAATACTGTCATTAGGCAAACAGCTAACTCTAAAAACTTCTCTTATGGAACTTTTAGAAATCAACTTATTAGGATAAATAAGCTAATTAATAAATCATTCACTAAACACATCAACAGTTTTTTATCGATAAGTTGTTAAAAAACAGTTGATAAGTTGTTTGCCAAACACCCCTTAAGTTCAGTTAAATGTTTTATAATTTTGTTATAAAAAATTATATTTTTATCGATTTTTAAACTTTTATTTTAATTTACTTTAACAATTATTTTTAAAAATTTTGATTAGTTGTGATTGTGAAGTTTGAACTGTAACTCCCAAAGAGCTCATCACAACTTGGATGAAGAATCGCAACCGATGTTACCTCTTAGAGCTAAAAGGCATGTTCCCATGTGAACCATCTCTTTAGATATTTACATAATATATACGAGCCAACAAATTGATTTGAATAAGACAAATTTGATGAAAATGACTCTTGTTTCTAGCATAATTGTTACAGGAAATTTTAAAATTTTAAATTAGTATTCTAAAACTATAAAATTAGTACAATATGTAGCAAAAACCCTGTTACGTACTCAGAATTATACATAAAATGATTAAAAACAAAGGAAATATGAAATACTTGATTTCAGTTCTATTAAGAGTTTCGAAGCAATTTTTGATGTTAAAACGAGCTCCGAATTTCACGGGACAGTTAAAGAAGTTGTTCACCGACACTCGATGTAGGCCTTTCTACCGTTTCCTTAATACGCAAGCTCTCTTAACAGATCAGAAAACCGTATGCTTACAATTGATATGAGTAACTGTAGGAAACTTTTTCCATATCGAACTTCCCCATCATAAGATCGATATGGATCAGGTCCACACTGAAAGGGATCAATTTTTTACCCGAACTTCGACCCATTAATCTAGATAATTCATTGGGCCACTTTATTACCTTTAATTGGATCAAATTACGTAACTTAACCAATAATTTATTAAAAGTCAAAATTACAATTAATAATGGTCCACTTAATAGGAGAAAGACAAAAATATCCCCAAGGACAAAATTGTCTAACAATTAATTCTCTTAAAAATCTCTTAATATAATAGGTTATATATGAGATTCATAATTTATATCAAAATTTTAAACATTTTTTTGAATGTAAAAATAGAGATAAAATATTTGTATAATTTTTTAAAATTTTAATTTAGTTTCAAAAAATTTAATTAGTGATTAATTTTTAAAAATTGTACAGCAACAGCAACAACGACAACAACCAAATTAAAGTTTTACTTAACACAGGATTTGACCAATTTTAATAATATGTAAGGTTATCTCTAATTAGTAGAGAGACTTTTGACTAATTTTAATAATATGTAAGGTTATTTCTAATTAGTAGAGAGACTGTTTTCAAATTACCCGTATTAAAATTTGTATAAATTAAATTTAAAATGATATTTTAAATTTAAATTAATTTTTAAAATTTATTTGTATGAGTTTTAAAAACATTAAAATCATGATTGAAAGTGTTACGACACGCGTGTGGTTAAAAATCAGTGGTCAGTTCGGGACAAAAATATCTTTCGGGCATGGATGGAACTGCCGGGTCAGAGTCGGCCACGTAAGGTTTGGTCCCTCTTAGACTTCCAGTTCATGAATCTAATTGTATCTGATTAATTGTATCACGAGGGTAAAAACTTAAAACGCCGCCTTCTGATTTGTGAAGCTTCTGCTTAGTCAACGTCGTGTTATAAAGATGATGATTAAGACATATGATTATAATAATAATTTTTTACATTATTGAAAATTTATTTATAATCTTTAATTTTATTTTTTAGAATAATTCTTCTTAGATTTTTATTAAGAATAATAATATTTTAATATGAACAATACATATATAATAATTAAATATTCTAATACAAATTTTAAATTAACTAATTAAAATTGATATAAATTATTACTTGAGTTTAATTACATCATTCAAATTTAAAAGTTGAATTAAATTTTCATGTTAATAACAATTTATTAGTTCATACGTGTTATTAATGCATGTATGTTTTGCTATTATTTTTAAAGAAAATTAAAGATATAAGATTTTCTAAAAGGCTAAAAATTATAAAAAGACTTTTTAAATAAAGTTTTTTTTAGTTTCAATTGATTGCAAATCAAATGAAATGATCGACGGGTCTTGATGAGTGGGACACCGCAATCTTCGTAAAGGTTGTAAAGGTCAGAGTAAAGCCAAACAAAATCGCAAGTTTCAGTTACTACGTTCTAACTCTATTTTAATTCA
This sequence comes from Erythroxylum squamatum, assembly GCA_025629845.1. Classification (NCBI taxonomy): domain Eukaryota; kingdom Viridiplantae; phylum Streptophyta; class Magnoliopsida; order Malpighiales; family Erythroxylaceae; genus Erythroxylum; species Erythroxylum squamatum. The sequence goes on from JAOTBA010000204.1 coordinate 512,440, forward strand.
TCTCATCTACACATTTATATGAGTTTAAAATAACACAAATGATATAGGTGATCGCGTCATAAATAAAGCTCGTCTCATAGAAAGAACAAGATACTCTAGCCATAAGCCTCTGCCAAATCATATGCCTGTTTAAGATAATCTCATTCATATATTTTTTTAGTCTTATATATTTATATCATGAGATCGTCTGAAATATAATCGATAAAAGGTTATAGATACAGAAGATTTGATCCCTTCATATAACTATTTATTATTAAGTTGGCAAGGCTCATTTGATACGGTTTAAAATTAAAGTTGATAAGTTTCGATGTTTACTTCAAAACTTGAAAAAAAAAAATTAAAGATGCTTTTATTTTTAAAATTAAAACATATTTAATTGATCTTAATTTGACTTTGATCAAATTTTGAGTTATCCAAACTCAATTGAATTCGACTCAAATTGATAGTTTTAAACTTGATCAAAATTTAAATCAAACTTGAATTCAATCATAAAATTTTAAATTAGATTTAGATCTGAGTGGATTCAAGTAGAGATAATAATTGGGCCTGGATTTAGCCCGAAGTCAACAAGCTAGATCCTAGGTGATAGCCTGGGGCTCCTTTTTTTTTAAAATTGGGTCTCTATAAGGCTCAGGCTACTTAGGCTTAGATTGTCTCAAAACCCAATACTTTATAAGTAAAATGACGTCATTTTGTTAAAAATGATGTCAATTTTGTATTTTTAAATTTAAAAATAAATTAGGCCTAGTTGTCTCAAGTCAAAGCAGGCCCAACATGGTAATGAGTTGAGCTGGACTTTGATATAGGGATAACAATGAACCGACTCATTAATATCTATATCCTTAACTCTTTAATAGAAATAATCTCAATTTGATATAATCGCAATGTATGTCTACTTTGATTGCACTAATGGCATTATGTGCTCTATATAAACTTGTTGTCTTTGTTGAGCTTCCATTAGAAGGGGATTGAATCAAATTCAAAATTTAATTGAGTTCAAGAATTTAAATCACTCTAAAATCATAATGAATTTATATATCAAAGTAATATTATTTTGAGTAATTAAATAAAAATAATTTGTAATAATTTCTTAAATTTAAGTTAAATTTAGAATTTAATTAACATAAATTTGATATATTAATTTTAAAAACTTAAGAACTAATTATAACTTGAAATTAACTATCAAGTAATTTTTAATACTGTCACAAAAGTCAGTTCTAAAATTGAAAATAGAGTGAATTTATTTGAAAGTGCATATAAGCAGCCTATTGGTATAATTTATTAACTCGTTTAATAAATTATTTAAAATACATAATTTATACTTAAAATTTAATCGATATTAAATACAAATGTTATGTATTATCGTGGGCTTAAATTCCAGCATCCATAAATCCAATTCTCTCGCAAAAGGGTCCAATCCAAAATAGCCCATACCCATTATTGTCCCCCAAAATTCATATCAAATAAATCAATTATTATATATAATAATTCTATAAATTAATAATTAAAGTAACATAGAAGCGATCTAAATATTATTAAATACCAAACTCTATTCTCTCTCCAAATAAAATTTAAGGGATTCAAATAGGGAAAAGAAAACATAAATTATTTTATGTAAATTCTAATAACAAGATCAACAATTCCTAGTAAAAATTTCTAGTAAAAATAACAAGATTAACAATTCCTAAGATTTGGAGAATTCTAGTAGTACGTAGTTTTACCTCTAACTAAAGGTATGCTTGGTTAGATGTAAGGTTTATAATAAAATAAAATGGAATATAATGATTTATAATGAAATGGAACGTAAATAGATGTAATACTAGATGCAATATAGAGAAATGTTGTTTAGATGAAGGGTTTATAATATAATATAGTGTAAAGTTGTTTATTATTTTATATTTTATCCTAAGCCCCGCAAGTCAGAGGTTTTTAAATTTTACTGTTTAGGATGGAATGAGATGTAATATGAAATACTCATCTTCCATCACATCCCATTTAAATCCTTTATAAAACCTCATCCTAAATGATGGAATAATATTACATTCTATTTTATTTTATTAATAAACCTTCAACTAATAATAGCCTAATAGAGAGATCGTTTTCAACTGACCCACCAGAAGTGAGAAAAAAGAAAAGAATATAATAATAATAATAATAATAATAATATACGTGTATATATATATATATTTATCTTTGAAATTATATTAAATAATTTTTTACATATAATTTTTGAGTAAAACCCTCAAAGCCCTTATGTCCCTCGTAGTTCTATAGTTTTATGAGATTCCAGACCCATCACAGCAAAATGAGGAGGGCCCAAATGTAAAAAAGAAAAGAAAAGCTGTCCTTCCACATTTTTTTGGTAAAACCCTCAAAGCCCTTTTCTCCCTCGTTGTTCTATAGTTTTATGGGATTCCAGACCCATCACAGCAAAATGAGGAGGGCCCAAATGTAAAAAAGAAAAGAAATGCTGTCCTTCCAAGCATTTTCCTAGAACTCCAGGGGCTTCTCCTTTAAACTCACCAAGTTAAGTAAGCAGGAAAATTTAATTTTGTCATCTTCACCATCGAAGAATTCATTTTCATTTCAAAGGTTAGGGTTTTTAATTCATCGAAAATGTCCGTACAATTTCTCCTTCTAAACTAGACGGTGTTGGGAGAGATTTGTAGATTAGATTTTAGATATTTGGATATTAGCAGTTATTGAGGTTCCAGTCAGCTTCTTTCTGCCGTTTGTTTCCTCGGATCTGATCATGGATTCCCGAGATTCGCCGTCGCAAGCCACCGTCGCTACTCGAGAACCGTCACCCACTGGCGGAGGAGGAGGAGGAGGAGGGGGCAGCGAAGACGATGCAGTTCTGTCACTCACCGCCGTTCTTGCTAAGGACGCCGCTCTTCATTTCCAGTTACATCGTTTCGTTGAGTGCCTGGAGGTGTTGCATCAGCTCAAGCAAATGAAGAAAGACGATCCGAAAGTAAGTATAGAAACTTCATATGCATTTTGTTTTTGTTTGCGGTTTTGTTCTTGGGTGTTGTGTCTTTGGAATTTGAGTCATCACTTGACGGGAAAAAAAATTGTAGCTTTGAACTTTGAAGAGTTGGATGTTGTCTGTGGGGCCTTCTGCTTGGGGCCTTATTTGGTTTCTGTGAATTGGGTTGATTTGAATTTCGCTTAATTGATCTGGAAATTTTGATTTTTAAGTTGCACTATACAGAGTAGATGAAATGATTTTGAGCCTGAGACATTCGTGGATTAGGATGATCATGCTTGAAGATAGGGTGTTATGGCTGGTTTGGTAAATGCCTGTTGCAGGGATGTGGTTATCAGTCCAGGTGTTGATTTGGATTGCTTTTATTGAGATATGGAGGTTTTAGGTGGTGCTACGTGTTGATTGCTCTGTTCTCTCCATGGCTTCCTTTTGTTACCGGGCAAATTACATTTTTTGTCATTTATGGGCTTCATTATTTTCCCTTTGGGATGCCACATTTTATGTGTCAAATGAAATCGAAGATTTTCTGTGTTTCCATTTGTTGTGTGATGACGTATCTAGCATGAAGTGTTAAATCTGTGATCTAGTATATGGTAAGATTTTATTTGGCAGGCGAGGAGACATAGTTTACATTATTGGTTTGAGAGCCTTGTCTTTGTTATGCCGTGAAGAGAAGAATGCCAGTTAACTTGTGTATATTTGAACAGCCATGATTGATATAGTTTTTCTTCCTATTCGATAAATATGTTCCTTTTTTTTAACTGGTTGGATGTATTCATATCAACAGCTAGGCTTATTTTGGCTAATGTAGATTATGAAAGTTGCCAGCTCGTAGAAGCTAATATATTTGGGTGTCTAGCTTATCTATTACTGTTCTGTGTTGTAACTTTTACTGCATGTTTTATCTTAATATGTTTGTCTATATTCCTACATGATCTCCTTTTATTAGAAGACTTGCACCATTCCACTTTAAATTTTTCCGCCTTTGTTTAAAATTGTTGAACTGTGAATGTCTTTACAGGTTCTACATAATATTGCAATTGCGGAATACTTTCAAAATGGTTCTTCAGACCCTAGGAACTTGCTTGAAGAACTTAATAATATAAAGGTATAGTATCACTACCTGTAGACCAATAGTTGTTTGTATATTTGTAGTTTTAGGTATGCTATGCTGTTCATGCAGTATTTACCAATTAACCCTTCAGGAATTTTCTGCTATTCTGCAGTAAAACTTCTTCCACTCATTTCTTAAATAATCAATTGCATTTACTATCCTTGAATCATAGGTCGATTTGTGACTTGAAACGAATATGATTATCTCAATCCCATCTTTGTCTTACGTTGTTCCTTTGTTTTCATCTTGAAATTGACTTGCGGGCTACTGTTCATTTAAGTTCTTTGCCAACTATCTTTCTACTTTCCACTGATTTATTTGAGACTTCAGTTTGCATCGTTAGTCTGACACTCTGACTTGATAATGGTTAGTGCTTAGCATCCATTTTGAGCAGCTTAATCAAGTCCTGCTTGCTTTAACGTCATGAGTGGTAGTCTATCCTGCTTAGTAAGATGTTTTGCTTATAAAATTTGGTGAACTTCTTGTGAAAATGTTTTCTGCATCAAAGTTTACTTTTTTTTTTCTTGGAATTTGTTGTGAGCTTTACTTCTTTGTTTCTTGTGGTGGTGTTTGTTCAGAAGAAAAGCGAAGATCTTGCTCGTGCTTCTGGAGAACAGCTGGAAAATGCTGGCAATCTCGGGAATAAATCTAATTCGGGATCTAAAGGGAGTGGAACCACAACACATCAAATTTCCACCTCAAATAGTGCAACTCTTGTGTACATGGATGAATTTGACCCAGCTGTTGTAACTCTCAACATTGTGAGGGCCTTTTTGCTGTTGGCTTATTACCTTGGTGATTTCTATCTGGCATGTATTGACATGTTAAATTGAAATTTTACAGGCAATCATCTGGTTTCACCTTCATGAATATAACAAATCATTATCAGTTATAGAACCGTTGTATCACAACATTGAGCCTATTGATGAGGTACATTATCATTGCTTTTTTTCCTGCGAGTGGTTGCTTTGTGTTTTTGTTCTTGTTTTGTGAATTTTTTTCATTTGATGTGCAGACAATTGCTCTTCATGTTTGCCTTTTGTTGCTAGATGTTGCTCTTGCATGCCAGGATGCATCAAAAGCTGCTGTAAGTTATAGTAAAACAAAATTTAATAATTTATACTTGCCACTTCTGTTTGCTACTTTTTGTGACGTACTCGATTTAGGACACTTGTGCTTTGTGATGAGAGTTATCTTTTATATTCCTTGCTTTCATCAACTGCTGCTCACTGGTATATATTATGAAAATAAGCATGATTGAAAACAGTTTTAAGGATGAGAGCATATTGGTAAGGGTATGATATTTATATGAATTCATGAATTCATATTTGGGCCTTTAGTTGTGGATTTGAATATATAGTGACTGTTGTATTGTTTGATTTCACGGCTAACCTCAAATTTCCATACCAATCTTTTCTTCTTATTTGACAATGCATAAGCTAGCATCAATCTAGTATGTAAATTGTGTTGTTTCATTTATGCACCCTGACCTGACCCCATGTTTTAGGATGTGTTGATTTATCTAGAAAAGGCTTTTGGTGTTGGTGGTGTAACTCAAACTGACAATGGAAGCACAGTACAGCAACAATCTGCAAATTTAGTTGGGAAGTCCTCAATTTCAAGCAGCTCATCAACTATGGATGCTACTAATTCGGATTTATCTCCTGGTGGAAGTACCTTGGAAAATTCTTTATCTAGAAGTTTATCATTATCAGAGGAGACACTCGAGTATGAAACAATGTTTTCGTTAGAAATTGATGGACAGAACTTAGCAAGGCCAGCTGGTTTTTCATCTTCACATGATCTATTGAGGAATCCAATCGATGATTCTATGTCTAGTATTGATTTGAAGCTCAAGTTGCAGCTTTATAAGGTGCGGTTTCTACTGCTGACCAGGAATTTAAAACAGGTAAAACGTGAAGTGAAGCTTGCCATGAACATTGCTCGTGGAAGGGACTCATCTATGGCTCTCCTCTTGAAGTCTCAGCTAGAATATGCCCGTGGCAATTACCGTAAAGCTATCAAACTGTTGATGGCATCAAGTAATCGAACAGAGGTTGGAATTTCAAGTATGTTTAACAACCTTGGGTGCATTTACTTTCGGCTTGGGAAATATCATACGTCGTCTGTCCTCTTTTCTAAGGCCTTGACTAGTAGTTCATTGCTAAGGAAGGACAAACCGCTGAAGATGCTAACTTTCTCACAGGATAAATCTCTTCTAATTGTATATAATTGTGGTGTGCAGCACTTGGCATGTGGGAAACCCTTGCTAGCTGCACGCTGTTTTCAGAAAGCAAGTATGGTTTTTTATAATCGATCCATCTTGTGGCTGCGGCTTGCTGAATGCTGTCTGATGGCTTTAGAGAAGGGACTTATAAGTGCTCATCGGGCTTCATCAGACAAATCAGAAATTTTTGTTCATGTCATTGGCAAAGGAAAATGGAGGCATCTTGCAATAGAAGATGGGATTTCCAAAAATGGTCATGGAAGTTCAATTGAGAGGGAGGATTTGATTTTGTCCAGTGACCGTCAATCTACACTGTCTATTTCCCTTGCCCGTCAATGTCTATTGAATGCACTGCATTTGATGGACTCTTCGGTCTTCAATCAGTTGAGCTCTGGTTTGCCTACTGATTTGTCTTTGGAGGAAAATGAATCAAGTGAAGCAGGATCTGTGAAGAATTCAAACCACAAGAATCTAACTAGCCTTGATTACAAAACAGCTATTTCAGCAGGCCTAACTCAAGCTAATGCAAATGGAGATGCAAAAGAACAGAAGGTTGGAACAAGTCAGGAGATTTTGCAGAACTCTGTCTCTTTCTATGAGGATATTCACAGGAAAGAAAATCATATGATTAAGCAAGCTCTTCTTGCTAACTTGGCATACGTTGAATTGGAGCTGGAAATTCCTGAGAAGGCCTTGTCCACAGCAAAGTCTCTATTGGAACTTCCAGAATGTTCAAGAATTTATATATTCCTGGGTCATGTATATGCTGCAGAGGCTCTTTGCTTACTCAACAAGCTTAAGGAAGCTGCTGAACATTTGGCGCATTATTTATCTGGAGGAGAAAATGTTGACATACCCTTCAACCAGGAGGACTTTGACAGTTGGCGAGTTGAGAAGACATTTGATTGTGAAGAGCTGAATGGCGTGCCAGTTGCTGCCAAGAATTCTTCACCTGAGGAATCGCAAGGTATTGTGTTCCTCAAGCCAGAAGAGGCACGCGGAACCATTTATACAAATTTTGCCACTATGTTTGCTTTGCAAGGTGACTTTGAGCGGGCTCATCTTTTTGTGTCTCGAGCATTAGCACTTATACCTGATAGTCCACAAGCCACTTTGACTGCAGTTTTTGTGAATCTTTCACTTGGTAAGTCTCAAGAAGCTATTGAACAGTTAAAGCAGTGCAGTCGAGTGAGGTTCCTCCCAAGCAGTGTACAATTGAATAAGTTTTGATGGTTGTATCAGTGACATTCAGTTTATGTGTCTGGCTCTCATTTGTTCAGGTTAGCAGGTAGATCAGCAATCCTTTAAACAGGATGTGTAATATATATAGTTCAATCAGAGAATAAATTTCCTTTTCTTTTTCAGGTCTAGGTTCATTAGTTGGTGTGGCTGTGTGTTTTGAATAGAGCAGATGCCCACCATTGACATTTATGTTGTGAGCATTTCGAATTGAAACAGAAGAAAAAGAAACTAGTTATCGATTTATTTAAGTTCTGATTGTTCTCTGATGTCTCCTGATTGTTGCATGCACGATAGTTTTGAGGAGTTGATATATCAAAGGATAGGGTTTCATAATCTTCTGATGAGGCGTGCCGAAATTTGGTCTGTTATTGTTGCTGTACTGAAAAAAAGTATCCAATTTTGACTTACAGTTCTCAAAACTAGCTTATAGATTGAGCTCTTATAGGATGGTTGCTTTAAACAGGGTTGACCTTTCCGGGATGGATTTATGGTCTTAATTTCCTTTCTCGGAACGATACAATCCTGTGAAGTTCTAGCAAAGTAGCTCTTTACTTTTCCCGAAAACAGAGGCCCCTTGTGTCCACAAAACAGGGACTTCAGTCTTCCCCTAGTACTTGCTTATGAGTGGGAAAAACAAAAGAAGTTGCACAATTAGTACATGGGGTCTGCTGATTGGTTTAGTCATTTCATAGCAACTAGAAGAGTACTAATTGGAGAATGTGTGCAAGTTGGTTCTCTTTTGGATCCATCACACTGACCTTTGAAGCTGTTTTGTGGCCATTAAGGGTAGCAAAACAAACTTTCTTGTACTAATCCTATCGGAAGGCACCAAAGGATCTTCAACATTCAAGCAACATGACATGAGCTGCACCAATGAGGAATCTATATAGCCAATGTGGTAATAAGACAAATTAAGTTCATGTGCCTATGGCTTTTAAAGTGGTTTCCTAGTTCCTTAACCATAGCTAAAATATTGGTTATTCTCACTAACCAAAATGTAAATATTAATGATCTTAAGACTCCATAGTTAGAAACTTCTGAAAAAAATACATCAATAGGAAGGGAAGGAGATATGTTTGAGAAGTGGGATCCAATTGTTTCCTAAACTGTTATTTATTTAATTTTTTTATAACAATAAAACCTGTAATTATATTAAATAAATCAATAAATTAACAAAGATACATTTGGCCTTGTCTTGTCAAGTCATACTTGACAGTGACTTGATATTACATTGGGCCATTGGCTTTTGCAGAAAGAAAAAGGAATTGATAACCTACACATAAACGAAAGTACAATTACAAAAGGCCTTCTATTCACATAACTTCACCTTCAATGGATCTAGCAAGGAACTTGTTTCCTTTTTTTTATATATAAAAACAGTGGGTATAGCTATCCAGACCACTTTTATTTATATATAAAAAAAGAAAAGTTGTGTCTTTTCCACTTATGGATTGCCGGTGGACAGTTCAATGAGGTGGTCTAAACCATCAGATAGTTGGATTAAACTCAACACTAACAGAGCGGTTAAGCCAACATCGTCCGGAGCTTCCGCGGTAGGTTTATTTCGTGATTGGCACGAATAGTGATATGGTAGGTTTCTATATTACCTTGGCAGAGACTCGCCTCTTTCGGTAGAATTCTGGAGAGTCCACTCGGACTTTACCCTAGCTTGGTCGCTAGGGTACCACCGTATTATGTGTTGGATAATCCTTTACGTTTGCAGATTCTTATGAAATAAATGGTCAAATTAACCAGATCTTAGGTAAATTTGATTATGATATTTAGTGCTTGATTTTAAGAATAAGTTTAGAGATATTATTGTGATATTTAGCAAATATTTAAGATTTCCTGTTACATTTCAGCTCTATATAATGAGTTTTGTTGTTGTCAATAATGTAACGGTATTTTACGATAAAACCTTTACTTTCTCTTCTTTTTTATTCACTTATTATGCTTCAGCTCTATAAAAACAACATGATATTAGAGTATTTATCTTGAGGGACTTGTGAGATGAGCGAAACCAAAACATAAACTTGATTTACAACCCAGAATTATAACAAGAATTACAACCATCTTCAAGCAATGGAGATTGAATCACAACTGTCTCAAGGTGCACCACTAATTTTTGATGGTAAAAACTATCAAATTTGGGCTGTTCGAATGAAAGCTCATCTTGATGCTATGGATGTTTGGGAAGCTATGGAGGAGAACTATAAAGTGCCTCCATTGCCAAGAAATCCTACAACAACTCAAATCAAGATGCACAAAAAAAGGGAAAATAGGAAGTCTAAAGCCAAAGTCAACAAGAACGACAACAACAACAACAAAAACAATGATGATTCATATATATCATGCCTACATTGCAAAAAAAAATCACCCACAAATTAAATGTTGGAGGCCTGATATCAAATGCAGAAAATGTGGACAAATTGGGCATATGGAAAAAATTTGCAAGTCACAAAATGAAGAGGCAAAAGCAATACAAAAAGAGGATGAATTATTTTGACATTAAAGCTTTGCAACTCCTAAGGTAAGGAGGAGTTTGTTGGACAATCCCTTAGGTTTGCAGATTCTTACAAAATAAATGGTCAAATTAACCAGATCTTAGATAAATTTGATTGTGATATTCAGTGCTTGATTTTAGGAATAAGTTTAGAAATATTATTGTGATATTTAGCAAATATTTAAGATTTCATGTTACATTTCAGCTCTATGTAATGAGCTTTATTGTTGTCAATAATATAACGGTATTCTATGATAAAACCTTTGCTGTCTCTTCTCTTTTATTCACTTATTATGCTTCAGCTCTATAAAAACAATATCATGCTTGAAGTGGATTGCTTAGAAGTCATTAATCTTTTATTTTCTTCCTAGATAGATTTTGACAGAAATAACTTTTTGTTGACAGATACCCGCGACTTGCTTCAAAGAGACTGAGAAATGCAACTTCAGCATATGTATCGAGAAGGGAACCAGTGCGTGGATACCTTGGCTACCCTCGCAGGCCTTGCCAATCCAGGCAGTGGCGGATCCACAATGGGGGCAAGTGGGGCCACTTGCCCCCATTGCCCCCGAAAAAATTTCCCATTGCTTCGAAAAAATTTCATATAAAAAAATTATGTTAAGTTTTGTCCCCACAAAAAAAATTGCTTCCATTAAAATTTTGCCCCAATTAAAAATAAAATTTTGCCTTCACTCAAAAAAATTTCTGAATCCGCCCTTTGAATCCAGGCATCAATATACTGCAAGAACCTCCTCTACCAATTATACTTATACATCTTATTCACCGGGACAAGCAAGAAGATGTGTACCGGAGGGACATGCATTAGTCTAGCTATATTTTTTCTTTGATTGTTTTTACTTGTAATAAAAAAAAAGTGGGTTTATTTTAATCTTGAAGGTGAAACCAGAAAAGCTGAAATCATACAGGGTTACGGAAACCAACATGAGAAATGCTTGAAATGCTTCTATGGTGCAAGTGCCACCAAGTTAGTAATTTGGAAGATGACCCATGTAAGAAGAAACCACAACCAGTTCCTCTCTCAAATTATTGGTGAGATTCTATCTGAGAAGTTACTGTAAGCTAATGGGAAAAGAAATGGTGATGTAGCAGGAAAAAGTTGCTTACGCATCACCATATGTATTTTAAGTTTTTCAGTGCATGTGCATGGAAACTGATAAGACCTTGCAGGCCTTTTCTGTCTCTAGATCGTTCACATTGCTATTGTTACTGTTACAGGAAGCTGGTGGGGTTTCATAAGCCCACAGGAAACCTAAAACCAGCGTCCACAACAGTAACTTTGTGTCTGCTTATCTACATGCATGATTCTTTTCAATTATTGTCGTGTATCGGCTCAAGATACAATACGCTTCCACTTGTGAATCAGAAGCTTTAATCAGATTTTTGTTTTCTATGTGTGGTTATAGTCTTAATGGTGATAAGTATGATATAATCAGAATTAAGAGATCTAACTCTAACTACATCCCAGAAACTGATATAGAAAATGAAAGAGAGTGATTGCTTCACTTTGCCTTAAGATAAAAAAAGCAAACCACACATGGAATTACAATCTTATAATTGAAACAAATGGTGCACAATAAGCCAAACATTAATGAATAACATTACAGAAAGATATGTTGGTGGAGGGATCAACTAGGCTCGACATCCTATCATGTCGATTCGAACTTTCAAGGTAGTCATCAATCTGACTAATCTGCAGATACAGGAAGGAGATTGTATCAGTAAACTGACAAAGAACATGAATTTCTTATTTATGATAATAGATAAGTTTATAGACGACCAAACTTCCAAAGTTCCTTACAAACAATGCATGAATGTTCAGTTTTCGTAGAAGTTTAGGATCTTGTTAATGTGAACTGCCTCAAACGCAGCAAAAGATTATCAGGTTAAGACTCAACTTAGATCTAAAGAGAGCAAGTGTATCCAGGAGGGGGTGTCTTCCCACAGGTAACTAGGAGTTGAAGAGCAAGAGGGACATAGATGCTAAGGTTGAGAAGCTTCAACTTGAGAGTGGTGCACAAGCAGACAGCTGCTTCAAGCTCAACAAGTCCTTGAAGAACTGGACAGCATTCGTTAACAACTGGGTCACCAAGGCCAATGTGCACTAGCCCACCAAGAAGATCAACACAAGCACCAAGCTTTAATGTATCAATAGGGCAAGCAGGCTTGGAAGATGGCGGAGATGGGCATGGAGTACCCTTTGGTGGTTTTGTCGATGGAGGGATTGGCACTGTAGGAACAGTCACAGGAGGGACTGGCACTGTAGGACCAGTCACAGGAGGCAGATTGATTGGAGGCTTAACAATGGGAGGAAGAGTAATGGGACCTTTTGGAGACTTCCCTTTAGGGCTTTTATGCTTAGGTTTTGGCTTCTCACAGGAACCACAGCCTAGAATGGGAGAGACTGAGGAAATGAACAGCATGCAAATGAGAAGGAGAGCTGAGATTTTGGAGGCGTCCATTTTCCTGATTCTCTTACTCAACTTGGTTAGTAAGAAAGAAACACAAACACTATGAGTATTGATTGATAAGAGTCTGTGTAGAGGTTTAGATGTTATATAGTTGCACTGAGGAGTGCAAGAAAACAAAAACCTTGGAACCAGTTCACGTGAACTTGGGCTTCCCTCAAAATAAAAAAGGCAGCTGTCAAACTTTGCTAGTTGTCAATCACCATACACAATGCTTTCTTTCTTTTCCTTTTTACAATTTTCATATTCATACTGTAACAGTATTGTTCTTCTTAAGCCTGTTGAGATGTTTGCATCACCTTATATCAGTTGACTAATAAATTGTATTAACTGTTTGTTATTGATAAAATTATTTGTTTATTATTATCTGTTTATATGTAAAATGGCTTTAAAAAAATTATAATGATATAAATATTATACATTTTAGTATTTCGTTGAATATTCTTATAAAAATTTATATTTTAGATATCTAATTTTACAAAAATTAAGTTTATAACTCTAATAAAAAATATAGAATATATAATAATAATAATAATAATAATAATAATAATAGTAACAACAATCATAATATAATAATAATAATAATAATAATAATAATAATTCAGCAGCCTCAATATGGAAAACAACTTTTGGCTCTGGCATCCTCCAGCAACTTGATTATTGTCTAGGCCAATGTCAGGCACTAGTTTTGGCTCCCAATAGGGAGCTTGCACAACAGATTGAGAAGGTTATGCGAGCACTTGGTGATTATCTTGGCGTGAAAGTTCATGCCTGTGTAGGTGGAACTAGTGTTCGCGAGGACCAGCGAATACTTCAAGCTGGTGTTCATATTGTTGTTGGCACTCCTGGTCGTGTAAGAGGTTGGGCGAAACTTAAGGGTATTATAAAAAAGATTAATCAGCTGATGCCAAAACGCTACTTGCAAGCAGCTTCTATAACATTAGCTGGTTGGATTAAATCAGTCAACTTAATCAGCTAACAACAAAATAAATTAATAGCTGCTTTATAAAGTCAATCAGTTAATTTTGGAATTAGCTAAAGAATAACTAATCAACCAACAACCAAACAGAGCCTTAATCTTTCACCAACATTACCATGCACTGTCTCATGGGATTTAAAAGTAGACCTTCAAGTTAACCAAATCTTTCAAGCCAACTCAAAGTTTGAAACATCTGGTAGCTTGGCATGTTTATACTTCTTCCTGCCAAAGTTCAAGATTAAGTACTCGAGCATTATCTTGTCAATATATAAGTATTAGATATGGCAGAAACTATAATTTGTAGGAGCATCACTTTCTTAATTGTGTCAGGTTATTAATTCTGTTTAAGTACTCAACCATTAAGATTCTAATTAGTGATTGTTTAATGTTAAATGAATCATTCTTCTCCTAATCTAGCAATCATGAATCTTATCCTATTCTTAGATTAACTATGAACTATCACACGAGGGCATCAATACTGACACTACATACACTGGTTAGATTATATACTGGATCCTGTTTTTGAATGGTCTTCTAATCTTTTTTTAACTTATCTCTTGCCTCGTAAATTTCATGATACAGGCTTTAGCCATTGGAATTGACCCCTCAGATCATGTCTTCTTTTTCTGAATTCTGCAGAATTTTTTACATAACCGTCTTGGTTCTCTGCTAAAGTTCCAAAAACCATTTTCAGGTAAGTGAAACACGAATCAGATTTAAGCATGGAACCAACTTCCTTCCTATTATGAAGCTCATGTGAATGAAACAAAGGGACCTGTCTTTGAATTACATGGAGCATTTGGGACATGTGACTTGTTATTAATATATTATAAGCATATAATATAAGACACAAGTTTCCAAATCAATCCTGAAACCTATAACAGATCTTGGATTTTAACCCCTTAAGCTCAAAAGGGTTGGCCTTCATTTTTGATAATCTTTTACTTGCATGTTCATATTTATGTCTCATATTGTAAACCCCAAGAACAATTTACAGAGCACCCATTATTCGACAGATATCAACTTGAAGTTGAGAAATTTTCAATGGCTTCCAAATATGGATTTCCGTGAACTAAGAACATATAAAGTTACATCAGTTAGTGGAGGCCTTTATCCTTTTTCACTTTTTGACTAATGGATCTCTATATCTAAGTTATTAAAAGAAGCTTGTGAAATAGTGTTCATTTGTCTACAGCTTCACTTAATATCTATGCTCGCTTACAAGGCTCTACAATTTCTGAAGCCACCTAATCTGATATGAAACAGAAACAACCGTAGGGCCAGATTTTGATCGTTTAGAAGAAGAACTTGGACCAAAATTTCCAAAGGGTGTACATGATTGATCATATTTTCAAACTTGGTCCACATAAAAGATGCCTATCTGTCTATAACGACTTGACCTTTCTTCTTTTTCTTTTTATGGTGTGAACGTGACGGTAGATACGCGGTTATATCTACAGTACAAACAGTGCTAGAGTAAGGAGACAATTATAAAAATTATGCAGAAAATGATATCACATGGAGGATTTAGGTAGCAACTTGTGTATAAAACAAACCCAGAAAGCTGAAGTTTCACTAGATCAAGTTGCTTTCTTCAATTATTGGTTCAGTCCAAATCTACTTGCTTATATACTTGCGTATATTCCCTTATATAGCAATTAAGGGTATGTCTCAAATGCAGAAGGAAACAGTACAGCAAGGCAAGCATGTGAAGATGGTGGTTGGAGGTAAGAGAGAGAGAAGATGAATGTGTGTATTATATACACATTAGTGAGAGAGACAGAAAGAGGCAGGCATGGCCTTCTCAGAGATGGTGTCCCTCTACAGATCATTTGTAGTTTTGTGAGTCCGTGATTCTGCTTTCCTCATCTTGATGTGATTGGTCTATCCTCTCTCTCTCTCTCCCCCCAACACACAATCCTCTTGTCATTGCCAAATCACTGTTTTTCGTCATGAGATTAAAACTAATGAGAATGATTCAAAGAAAAAAGAGATGTTACCACTGTCTGCAGATATTTCTAATGACAAGATAAGAATGTGTTGCAAAGAAGATGAACATGAGGTTTGATCTGAAGAAATGAATTAATATATGAAATACTGGTTTTTAGAGTCATCAAGAGTTGTTGATTATTCATAATCAAGAAGATGGAGCAATTCAACCTCAGTTTCTTATAAGGCTTGACCTGATAATCATTGGATAGTGGACCTGCGATTTCTGTTATTTTAGAGCTATGGATAAACTTATATTGCAGTGACCGTACACTGATGATGGACACACAGAGTGAAGTGCAAAGTTTTTGTTTGATTTTGCATAGAGACTGAGCAAGAACGTTCATTAACTTATGATGAGGGTACTATTTCATGCAGAAGATAACTTGTAGAAATTAAGAACACATGCACATGCACATGAATCCAAAATTATCTTGTTCATTTGTTGGTAAATCATATAGGTACATTATGAAGGGGAAGTCTCGTCAGGAAATAGCAATATATAAAGTTTCTGCTAATGGAGGACACCAACATCTGTTTTTAACCACAGACAAATTCCCAGGTAAGAGACAGAGAGAAGAAACAGGCAATAGTTATAAGCATACGTTTTGTCTGATGTAACCATGTAATTGTAACGACTGCAGTAAAATCCAACAATTCAAATCTTCTCTCTTAAATGAATGGCTCACAGTAAGTTTCTGTGTAGGGAGTGTTCCTATGGGGTCATGATGTATTGGTTGAGGTAACAATTAAAGTACATTCCCTGCAAATTTTTTATGAGGTGATCACAAGAATCTGGTACAAATTGGGCACTAAGTCTGAGATATAATGCACATGCTCTTGCTACCTGGGACTAAAACGAGAGTAAGTACTAAACTAACTAGACCAGACTAGACTCTTCTCTTGTTGGTTGTCCAAACGAAAACCAATAATGTCACCTTTAGTTATGGTCCATATGTTCCATGAAACATGTATCCTTTTCTCCTTTTTCAAAAGCCTTTGCAACAACCCTTGAAGGGTTTCTTAGGAAAGTATGAGATGAATAACTTTTCCTTCAGTTTTTGAGTTTCTGCCAAGCTGTTCCAGCAATGATTCCAAGTTTTGTCAGTGATCAGTTTGTGGGAGGGTCTGATAATTCAGGACTGAAGGGTCGAGCCTGCCTAGGACCCAAAGACCATAAAATCAGATAGATTGTGTTTAGGATTCTGTATCATAGGTTGCATTATTATTTACAAAAACTGGATTAATCTTGGCCATCTTGAAAGATCAAAATCAAATTACTAACAGGAAAAGTAATGTTTCAGAAAAGGAGTTCTTCTTCCTTCTGCCCCTTGACATCATCCACATTCACTCACAATTTTACTCGCTAGCTGATGAAAGAAATTTTCAGGTGTTCCTGACACATCCGATCCAAGTTCTGAACTCGTGATCCTGACTTGGAATTTACAGAATTTCGTGTGAATGAACCTGGACCAACATGAGCGCTACTTCTTGACTCTAAATCAATTCTGAAGTTCTCTTCGAAAAGTTATGCTGTAACTGTATATTGATCTATCACCATTCACGTTCGGAACACTATGGCTTATAAAATTTGTTTGGAAACCTCAGGTTTTGTACCACTTGGAAAGGAAATTGCTTCTTAATAGTTTATTTCTCTACTATAAGGAAAGAACACGAAAATCATGGCTAACAGTAGACAACCTACTTTAAACAAGAGAGTGCACGCATTAGATGTGATTTCCAAGTTAGAGATTGGTGAGCAGAAATTTGTACTTGTTATAAGTTCCTTATCGTACTCAATCCTGCAAGTTTAGGAAGTTATAAGTTCTCTCCCATTTGCCAAAAAAATGTTAACTAACTAGATGTCACCTTGGTCTGAGTCATTTTCAGACACTTGTTTCTGTTACATAAAATCCTGAAATGGAGAAGAAAAGCAAATTCAGAGAAGGATCTACAATGCAACATCCACTTCTTCTTGTCTTCACCCTAGTCTTAGGTTTTGTTACGATGGACCCTTTTCGACTTGGACCAGTTGCAGGTCATGACTTTAAGCCTGTGAAGCATGACATTGCACCTTATAGGCTTGTCATGAGGAACTGGCCAAGAGACAATAGCAGCAGACTAGGAGATGGAAAGCTAGAGTTTGTGGATGAAGTTTTCGGCCCCGAATCTTTGGAATTCGACAACCTAGGACGTGGTCCTTACTCGGGTTTAGCTGACGGACGCATTGTTAGATGGATGGGGGAAGATGTTGGGTGGGAGACTTTTGCTGTTGTAACTAGTAACTGGTGAGTACTATCAGCGATTTCAAATTCATCTTATTAAGTTTAGCAATCAACTTGGTACTACTTAATCACATAAAAACACCAAGGAAATGTCTGTAGAGTCTGCAGAAAAGATGTTTCTGCAAATCTTTGTAGTTACAGAAATGGAATTATACTAAAATGGTATTGGCTAAAGCAGGATTTTGTTCAAGAGTCGTTTCATCAGGGAATTAAGATTAAGATCTAGCAGTCAAGTTTATCTATGATTTATGCTTATACTTGCTATATATTGGGAGATCTGTTGGAAAGGTCACAGGAGCTTTGTTCTAAAGGGGTAGATTCAACCACATCTAAGCAATGGAAGCATGAGAAAAGGTGTGGTCGTCCCTTAGGACTAAGGTTCGATAAAGCCACTGGAAACTTATACATTGCAGATGCTTACTATGGCCTTCTAGTTGTTGGACCTGAAGGAGGGCTTGCTACTCCTTTGGCTACTCAGGTGGAAGGAGACCCTATACTCTTTGCAAACGACCTTGACATACACAGCAATGGATCAATCTTTTTTACAGACACTAGCAAGAGATATGATAGAGTGTAAGTGGTTTAGTCTACGGGTTTGATTATACAAAGGTTTTGTGTTTGTATCAGGAATTTGTCTGCACTTTGCAGGAACCACTTCTTCATATTATTGGAAGGAGAATCCACTGGTAGACTTCTGAGATATGACCCTCCGACCAAAACAACTCATCTAGTATTGGATGGCTTGGCATTTCCAAATGGGGTTCAGCTCTCTGGGGACCAGAGATTCCTCTTGTTCACTGAGACAACCAATTGCAGGTAATCAAGGCTCAATCACTCTGCCGTCTTGCTCGATTTCAAGTTGATATGCAGTCGGTAAAGAACGTAGATTTCACTAGTGTCAAATACTTTTTATGTTCTGACATTGTATGAAATATATAAAGAGAAACATTTTAACTAGGGTTTTGGTGAGATATTGCAGGCTGATGAAATACTGGCTGGAGGGTCCAAAAACTGGAAAAGTGGAGCTTGTAGCTGACCTGCCAGGTTTTCCAGACAATGTAAGGCTTAATGAAAGAGGTCAATTCTGGGTAGCAATAGATTGCTGCCGGACTGTAGCACAAGAAATTCTCACACACTACCCATGGATCAGGAATATATACTTCCGGTTACCGGCCCGAATGAGCTTCTTAGCCAGAATCATGGGAATGAGAATGTACACAGTTATATCTCTTTTCAACGAGAATGGAGAAATCTTGGAAGTTCTTGAGGATCCAAAAGGTGTGGTGATGAAGTTGGTGAGTGAAGTTCGAGAGGTACAAGGAAAGCTGTGGATTGGAACTGTGGCTCACAATCATATTGCAACCCTCTCATATCCTTAATGCAGGAAATTAAGCTTCTTGATGAAATCCATTGTTAGCTATGCTTAGACAAACCTGTAGAGACTAGACTTGAGTGATTTAACGATGAAAAACAAAACAGAAAAGAAAAAGAGAATGTTATGCGCACAAACCCAACTGTGGAAGTGTTCCCTTGTAATGACAAGTTTGCCAAAGGAATCATGTATCAGTGCCTGGCTGGAGGGAGAGGAGTTGAAGTAGTCAACGAATTTCAACTCTGTTTTCAGTTATTTCCTTTTGTTCCATTTTAGTTAATTACTCAGCATGTAGTGTAGTGGCTCCTACTTTATAAGAAGCCGCTATTTTTCTGTGTGTACTTAAGCTGGAGTTGAGAATGGAAGTGGGATCTGAAAATTTTCAACATCCAAGTTCTGTCGTTAAGAGATCGAAAAGTTCTCTCATTTAACGAGCCTTTATTTTCTTTACAATTCGCCGCTGGTCCTAAAGGCAGAAAGTCTAAAAAACATTGGCCGCTTCATACCTCGCAGGATTGATGGTAATCCTGTAACAAGATCCCAAAGGGGGACCATAACAGAGAATCAGCTTTCATGTCAACAATCACAGTTTATAGCAATATAGTTTCTTATGCACTTCAAGCATAATAGCATAATCTATCCCTGGAATAGGTAACATTATAATGATTGAACAGCTGGTTTGGAAGAAGAAGCTTGTATTAACGGATTGAATTCCAACGACATATATCACAATAAAGGTAAAAATGTGGAAACTTTACAGAAATTGATCAAGTCCCAGGATTATTTAATCAAAGTCATCAACTTTAAGCCACTCATTTGACTCAACATCAGAATCTTTATCGCGAGAAGTTGACTGCCTAGCCTTGTGGTTTCCATCTTTTGTCTCAGAATTTTCATTTAACTGATCCCAATCACTGGATCCAGCCGGTGAAGGAGCCCAGGTGCCAGATATGGGTCTAGAATTGGATAGTCTACTAGACCGATCATTTTCATCATCTTCCAAATCACTGAATGAGACATCATCTTCATGTTCAAGTTTCTTTTGCTTATCAGTGGAAGTGCCTGTATCAATATCAGACTCTTCCAACCACTGCTCCGTATTGTCCTCATCACCAATTTCTAGCCCTTCAGTTGCACTAACAATCTCAGTAACCTCCTTGTTGGGTGAAGAGTTTTCCCTTTCCATAACGCCGGTTTTATCGGTCTCTTTTGATGTATTAAGAGTACTTGAATTCTCTGCAATATCGACCTTTTCATTTCTCTTGGTTTGCAGCTTCTGCAGAAGTACATTTCTTGTTTCTACAATCTGTAAATAAGTCGGAAAGTAATCCAGATATAGTGAGATACAAAATGTTATGGCACGAAGTATTAAATGGCACATTTATTACGTAAGTCTGCAAAATACCGCCAAATTGGCATATGGAAGTTAAATCCTTACTGAGACTGAGAGAGATTGAATATTAGAAGTAACAAGAATATTATAAGGTGAAAGAACTAGCAAAATCAAGAAACTGAAAAGAACTTGCCTGAGGAGTTGAAAGAATTTCGTAGTCATATTCATTCAGTCTTGGAAGTAACAATATAAAATACACCATCCAAAACTTTTCATCTTCCATGCAACTGCTAAGTTTATCTCTAAGAGCTCGGAAACTAGGAACCAATTGTTCAATAGTTGAAGCATGCTCCTTCTGAGCATCAGCCATTCTGAAATCTGAAACACATAAGATCAGCACTCAAGGTTATTGGATGCAGCACAGAGCCATTGCATTAAAACTACATTTCCAATAGCAATATCTTGTAACAATTGGACAAGTGTCGTCATTTGGTCACCAGGAACCGAAAATTGACAATTAGAACAAAATTCCTGCTCTCTGCAAGCCGCATCCTGACATCTCTTCTCCTCCCAAATAATAGAAGCCTCCCAACGTCAAAGTAAGTCCAGAAACTCACCAAGGAACTGTATGGTCTCTCATTCTTGTGTACACATTACGTGTACACAAGCTGTCGATCAAAAGTCTCACAAAACCAACAGTAATGAACTGCTCAACTCAAATCGCCACCACAAAAATGCATCAACACAAAACAAACTTAAACAAATTTTGCTTGCAGATACTGGCCTACATACAGGAAAACTCACATTGCACATGAAATCACTCCTCAAAACTAATGTAGCAATAACATTCGTGACCATGGAAGCAGATAAATGAAGATAAAAACTTTTCTGTCAAATTGAATTTGTATAAAATCAACGCTCAACGAACTCAGCGCAAAATTGCACTCTTATAGAAGTTAAAAGAAATAAAAAGAACAGAGCTTTACCATTTTCTAGCGACAATGGAAAATCAGTCCAATACTCAGGCTTCCTCGAAATCTCCTTAACAAAATCAACCACATCCTCCGTAATTCCCGGTACGTACTCCTCATCGCCGTCAACTTCACCTTCACTGCTATCCTCTTCTTCTTCCTCAATAACTTCATTCCTCTGATCAGAGCTCAAAAACATAGATGTGAATTTGGAGACCTCACCAACTGAGAGCAAAGAGAGGCCACTCTTAAAGCTGCCTTTCAATTCCGCGAGATCGTTGCGGATCCCGATAAGGGTCTGCGACGGCATCGACGTAGACTCCTCATCAACGGCGGAAGGCGACGGCGGCGATGGTGGAGGAGCAAAGAAGTTAGCAACGCCACGAAGTTGCCGGCCAATTGTTTCTCCAATCACCGAAAGGTCCTCTTTTACACCGTCGGGGCTTTGTTCCTCTTCTCCCTCCTCCGACCCATCACCACCTAGCGGTCTCCGCTCCGGTGATGACGTGGAAGAATCTGGAACGCTGGATTGAAGAGACCTGAAAATCCAAGACATTCCCTTTTCCTGCCTCTTTCACTACACTATTTCCAATTGAGAAAGGAAACTAACACAGAAGAAGATAGAAGATTTGATGATATTCAAATTGAAAGCTCTTCTCTGCAACCTGACGAAAAGCGTTGATGGGGTTTTTGGGATTCGGGAATTAGAGAGGCTTTAAGGATAAAGTTTGGATCTTTCTTCGAGTTGTAGCAAACTGGTGCCAATCACATCCATCTCCAACTCTTTCCGTAACTTCACTTTGCTTTTGCAGCTTCTCTCCTTGTTCCTTTCTTGGATTGGGTACTGAATAATGATTGAGACATTTAATTTGTGCTCTTCTTATTAATTAATTAATTAATTTAATTAGCATGTAGAAGAGGCCCAAAACCTATCTCTATCTGGGTTTAGACCTGCCAATGTCAACTCAAATGTCTACTTTGAATAATCTTTTATTAGTAGGTTTTAGGGTTTCCAAAAATAGATGGTTTGAATTTCCTTCTAACCTTAGATTGTCTCATCTTTAAGGTTTTCTGCTTTAATTTTCGTAAAAATCAATCACAGAACAAATAAATTCATTATACATACAATGAACAACCAATCTCCCTCTATAAGTTAGAGGTTGAAACTTAAAGAAAGAGGGTCTGATATTAGTATTCACCTTCTTCAGAATCACCCTTCCAAGAACTCGGGAAGACTGGAGAGTTATGTTAAGCTGATCTATGAGAAATTAACTTAACACTCCTTTTTTTTTTTGTAACGGTCAAGCGCGTATTAAGTAAATCACCCCACCAAATGCATATAATAGTCTGTAAATCACGTGATTAGACAAAATAGCAAGAAACAAAACTTTGTTTTTTTGCCCTACTCTGCAATTGAAACCTATGCTCAAAGTTTGCAGAAATTTGCTCTC
Source organism: Erythroxylum squamatum (assembly GCA_025629845.1). Taxonomy (NCBI): domain Eukaryota; kingdom Viridiplantae; phylum Streptophyta; class Magnoliopsida; order Malpighiales; family Erythroxylaceae; genus Erythroxylum; species Erythroxylum squamatum. The sequence continues at coordinate 535,381 of JAOTBA010000204.1, forward strand.
AGAAAGCATTAATGTCTGGTAAGACAAGACATGAAGTTGAAGCAACTAAGATAATCATAGTCAAGAGATTAAGCTTTGGTGTCTCTTTGTTACATGAGTGTTAATTACAACAGGAATTACATATAATCGCTATCATCTACAAAATAATTCTTATAATTTCCAACATAGCATAAAGAGTTCCTGCTTAAGCAAACATGAACAGTAAAGCAGGTTGAGAAAATGGCCGAATTGCATTATTACTTGTCTTCATCAAGTAAAAGACAACTAAATCAAAGCCCTGCCTCTCACTAATTATTCAACAAAGAATTTCATTCTATTTGGCTACTGCACATACAAACATATCATACACAGCTGCTCAGTGTGCACTCTATCCCAGATCATGAATCCAAAACTGGCCAACAACGAATGTTTTGTCTTCCAAAATGTTTCAGGATGAATAAACGTGTTCTTTGTTTGATGCATCTAATAAAGGCCTGTATATGGATTATATGCTTGGACGGGTGGGACACCTTGGCCATATTGATGAACACTGGCTCCATAAGGATTTGCAAAAGGATTTGAAGGTGGTTGTTGTTGTTGAGGGTTCATCGTCATCATCATCATCTGCTGCTGCTGCTGCAGCTGATGGAACATGAAAGCCTGTTGTTGATTGGCCATTGCAGCCATTTGAACTGGATTGGGTGCGGCCACTCCATTGGAGGCAAAGAAGGGATCATAAGTTGTTTGCATCATAGGGGCGGCCACTGGGGCCGGTTCCCAAGGATTGTAACTTACTGGTTGACTATTTCTTCTAATTGCATCATCATAGAGGCTATCCAATGTAAGTTTATCTAGACCTCCAACCTTTTAGATGAAAATAAATCAATAGCATTAGCGCATGCAATAGCTAGCATCCATCAAAAAACTATTCCAGGATGGAATGAAGGACAAACAGAGAAGTCAAAAGCTGTAAATGTACCATTTTGCTAGCAGTTGTGGCGCTTTCATTTGAACTCGGGGCTGTAACAAGAGCGAGCTCCCAGCCAGTAGTTCCATGTCCTTCGGTTGGAACAGTAGCACCAGGTTGGTCAACTGTATCAACAAAAGCACAGCAGAATTAAGACTGCTCAAAGTTGCAACAAGCTACCAAGACAAAGGATATAACAACTCAAGTTAGTTCTCAATCCTTTATGAGATTTTCTTGACATCTTAGGATTCATTTTTTGATATTTGATTTCAACATAGAGCAATTCCCAGACACAAACATGTAATTCCATCTGGTTCAAGTGCAAAATATAGGTACTTCATATTCCGCTCTTCCACAAATTCTCTGGTAATCAATTCCTTGGTTCAAATTGCAAGGTAGAATTCGGTTTGCCACACACAGATCTTGACATGCAATCTCTTCAAGGTTAGGACTTTACCATGTTTGGTTATTCACTAAACAATGACCGGGTCCTGGAGTTTGTAAACTTATTATGAGACAAAGATTTGTTAATGAAGCAAAGCTCATTTTCTGAGGCGCCTGCTCATGCTTGCATATTAAAAAATGAAACAGATATTATTATGGTCCCATATAGAGGATCTGGTTGAGTCGTTGAAGAGTGCAGTCGTACTTGTGGAACTGTTGCTGCAAAGAACTCTTGTTAGTATTTCTACCTTTTTTATTAGGATTGGGCATGAAGGGAATCAGAGCTCATTTAGAGAGAACTCTCCGATCTCTGGATCAATATATTTGGAGTAGGCAAAAACTTGCCTCTGTCGTTTTCCTCTAATCATAATATATAGGCATTAATGCCACTGTTGCAGTTGCAATAATTAACTACTATCACAACTTCAAGAAAAATAACTACAAGAATGCTAAAATTAAAAAATGACCAATTCCAAACTATTCCTCAACAGATATCGATATTATTCAAAAAAAATCTAAAACTACTATGAACTATAACTCTACACTTTGGTAGGTTAGCTTACCAACTGGAACAACAGCCAGAGCCAGGGCATTTTTCTCATCCAGTTCGGAAGCAGCTGGCACAGGATCATCCAAATCCTGATAAGCAAAAAGGAATAGAAAATGCACCAGTAGTATGGTCAAAATTTTCTGAAGAATATAAGTTACGTGCAAGGTTTTGAGTCTCAGACAAGTACCAACAAATCAGGTGCTTGAACGACAGGCACTTTATCCTTTACTGGTTCAGGTGGTGGCAGAGAGGGTGCAATCTCCTGCTTTACCTCCTCTTCCTTCTTGTACTCAACAGTTAGAACTTCCTTGGTTGCAATTTTGGTGTCAGCAACCTACTTCCCAAAGCTCATATATTTGTTACTTTGTAATATTGCAAAACTAAGGAGGCATAGGAAATGCCACAAACAAAAAAACAGATTCAAATGTCCAAATTGTGGTAGGATGAGGGACCGATGTTACTACACATAAATATACACATGTTTAGTGTTTCACATTAACAGCACATGCACCATGATTCAGTTCAGCTGACTTAAACCTGACCATATGGCATTCAATGATCTAGGACTAAAAAATAGATAACGACCAAATAGAAATTAATTAAGATCTCCATCCCTGTTAAATAGACTGACTTGGAGGGCATGTACATTGTCCTAATGGTCAAGCGAATATGATATGCTTGTTACTGTTTAGTAGCTCCAACCCAACACAAACTTAGAAACAGAACACTTCCATACCTGATCTTTACGCACTATTGACGTTCGTGGAGCTTCTCGAATGTAATCTTCCATGTTTTGTAGGAATGATGAAGGCGGCTTCATGAACAACAAAAGTTTGGTAAATGAAAGAGAGATACTGAAGAAAAATACGTTCAACAAAACACAACTGGGATGGAAACCTGCTCAATCTTAATGAATCTATCTCCCCTTCCCATGTGTAGACTTTTACATATCTCATAGAATTCCGAGAGTCTCTCAGCCTGAATACATTAAGATTACAAAAGCATTAGAAGAAAACATTATAGTCTAACCTACATTGAGATGATGTAAACTGTCATATGACATCCATTCTCAAAAGATTTTTAACCTGCTGGCAAGACCTCCTATATATATCCATGGCCCTCAGAGCGTCTAATCGTTGCATCTCAAAGAACTGACATCAGTAAAGTTGACATAAGTGCATGATACGCAAAATTTCTAGCTTGTGACTCCCAGGATACAATCATTTTATACCTTGTCAATCATACTGGTAGTACCATCACTTATAGCTTGATAAATTTTGATGCTTTCAGAAGCAACCTAGTGTTGATAGGTAGGAAAAGAACAAATTAGAATGGATACAGACTATCACATCATAACCAATCAAAATGAACGATAAGAACAAACTTACCAAAGACAATGCTAACTGAATAACAAAGTTATTGATTGCTGCCCCTTGTGGCTGCATTAAAATTACGAAAAGTGTTATCTATAACAGATTCAAAAGTAAGTTGAAAAATGGAAACATACATGAAAGACCTCTAGCTTTGATGGAGGCCTTGACTGCAATTATCTTGTCAACACTGATTGAGCTTCAATGATTTTACAGATTACCTGGCAACCAAGAACGCGGAAAAGTAGCTGTTGTAATGCGGGTAATTGTTCCAGCAATTCAGCCGTATCTAGTTCTTTTGTCCTCTGCAATCAAATTTCAAAATTACTACTGAGCCAACATATTATTTTAATAGATCTAAGAAGTTAAGTGCCGACTTACGTATTCATTCAGTAGAAGAAAAGCCATAAGTCATGCTACAGTAATCTCTTCAATCAGAGCAGATGAAATCCAAAGTTTGCAAAATGTGCATAGTAATGCATATTCAATTTATTTCTAAAAGGAGTATGAAATTTACTGTCATATAAAATATAGCAAGAAAACTTTCCATTTGAACCATCGGAAAGGTATTATAGTTGAAATCAGTGTCTAGAACACCACGGTTCTCCGTTGATTGCTTCCATATACACCCAATATAAAGCACAACACAGACAAGTCTACTTTTTGCAATAACCACTCAAAAGGATAAGAAAACATTAAGAAATTAAAGAAATGTTCATACCGGTTGATCCATTTCCAGATCATACTTCAATACCCGATAGCATTCCAGCCTCTCCTCCAAAAATAAGGCATAACTGCGAACCCAGGCAGAATAATCCCAAGCTGACCAAAACATAACAGCAGTAAAAATCAAGTGCAATCTTTCAACCAGAGAAAATATCTGACCAAAGAGACGAACAAACTACCATTTGGACTGGAATCATCTTTGAAGTGAGCCATGTTAAGCATATGGCCTCTGCTTTTGCGATAGTTCATGAGTTCCTCGTGAAAAGAGGGATCCACTTCCCTGAGGGCACGATGAATCACAACTAGAGTCTTTAATGCAACCTGCATGCAAATCACAACCAGTCAAATCCAAGTTCATACACTCACAGCGCAGAATAAGAGAACAATTCCAAAATTATATGATTAAGGAACAAGGTAAAATGATCATCTCATCACGAAATGTATGACATACTGCCCAATTATGCGTCTTTGATAACCGTCTGGCAAGAGCATGGATGCAGTATGCAACATCAGCCCGCGGCATTGTAGCTGAAATGTTCAAAAATATTGCTGCAAAGAGATAATGAAAGAAATTCACTCATCATAGCATTATAAGTGATAGGTAGATTTGCATATTCTGTTTTAAGATAACGCCCAAATTGAATATAGAGAAACTACTTCTAATGTGTTTTTCCTTTGCAGGTCTCTCAACATGATTGGTAGCCCTGACTATAGCAATATCCAAATCCTGCAACATTAAAACCAGGAACTAAAATGAGCTCATTCAAAGCCGAACAAGCTGCAATAATTAAACACCATAAATAAGCACATTGTCATTGAACATCTACAACTAATAATACCTTATAATCACTATTGACTTTAGCCAATGAGACTGTGGTTGTATCCTTCAAGGCTCCAAGAGCCTTCCTAAGGCTTTTCTGCGTGCCGCCCCCTGACATTCTCTCTCCCTCTCAGTCGCACAATCCTACAAGCATCCATCAAACAATCAAATGTCATTATATTAAAAAACTCCTCAGTCCCACCATGTAAAGCACTTCATTCTTCATAACAACCACACACTATCCACAGATACAAACAACATCCCACCAAAGTTAGACCTTTAACATCAGTTTACCAAATTCAAACCGGAGATCAATTCAGATACGATTTAGATGCTAAGTAACCACATCGCTTCCAACGTACCCAAAGAAAGCGATTTTGAACTATCAGGCGCAAATCCAAATAACTATCTATCATCTACACAAAAGGTACCACAAAATCAAAAGAAGAGCTCAGGATTTCACATCTTCCCCAGGAAATCAAGCTTCAAAATGAACCCACGACGAAAAATGAGATAAGCTCATAGGCAAAAGCGAAAAAACAAACAAAGAAACACTCATTCAAACAAAACTCAAGACGACACCTTTACGACTCAATAGAAAACAAAGAGATCCAAGAAACAAAACCCAGATGCATTTCAACAACCCAAGTTCAGATATCAAAAAAAGAAACAAAAAAGTACGTACAAACACACCCACCCACCACCACCCCGCACAGAGAGAAAAGTAAAAACAGAAAGCACATACCCAAAGAACCAAAAGAGATCAGATAGCTCGGAATAGCAGAGAGCTAAAATGGCAAGATAAAGAGAGAGAGAGAGAGAGAGATACTGAGCGAGATAAAGGAGAATTGGTCGGTGAGAAGTTGCGACCAAAGAAAAGTCGGAGTTCGGATGGAATTGAGCTGTGATGAAGAGAAAAAAATAGCCAAAAACAAGAGCAAAAACAAGAGTAAAAATGTAAACTTTGAGTCGGGCTGACAGTCGTAGTCAGTTTCTATAATTTATTACATAATTTGACGATTTTAGTTTCCCGTCTGAAAGTATGAATCGATTTTTCATTAAAAAGTAAAAACTCTGTTTTGGTTAGTTGGTGTTGTGTCCGAATACGGCACTGCAAGAACTCGTACTTTCCACTTTCCCGAAACAGCCTAAACCCGCAAGACTCCGGTTTTGATCCTCTGCTTCATATCTTACACCCTTTTTTCATACCATCCAATTTGAAATTAATAAATTAATTTAGATTTAATGAAATTTTAAATTTTAGGTTTTTAAATTTGATATTTTCTTTTTAAAATTCAATCTTAATTTTAAGTATTCAAAATTTAGAGACTTGAATTTGGTCTGATTTATTATCGCTTATATTTTATAATTTAAAATTTTGTTATAAATTGAATAAATTACATAAAATATATTATTAGAAAAGAGAAACTATATATTAAAAGTAAATTATAAATTTTAATTGGAATCACACACATTAAATAAGTTGTTAAATAAACAAATCAAGTTACTAATAAAAGTCAAACAATCTATACTATGAGCATAACTTGTAATTCAAGCATACTAAATAAGTTGTTCAGCAAACTAAGGGACAAATTATAATTAAATTGTTGAAAATATAATTTGAACTTTAATTCTTAATCATAAGTAAAAATTTATAATAATTCATAAAAAATCACTAACGGTCCTCTTAATGGTTAAATTTAGTTTTCTTCTGTACTGTAATCAGATTAATAATTATTTTAAGTAAAATTATAAAAAATTTCTATCTAAAATATTTGAGATATATAGTTGATTAAGAGCTAAATTCATCTCTTCTAAGTTCAAATTGTACAAATTACAATTTATCTAAAATTTATTGATATCAAAATATAAAATTAAATGAAAAATATTAAGCAACCAATATGGTTTTTTTAATTAAAAGTGATTCATCTATTGTTATAACTAATTAGTTGGTTGATGACATTACATTTAGCTTTAGAACTACTCAAAATGGCGTTAAGTTGCTATCTCGTGCCCAAATTTTAAAATAGAAGAGAAGAAAGAAACATGAATTGACTAAGCACTTTAATATAGAGGAAGATCAAGGGGCAAATCGTAACATCGGAATTAGGTGCCACGTGAAGCATAGTTTACCCGCAAGTAGTGATGGAGAATCAATCCATGCGTCACACCAACCAAAAAGCCTCGATGTGAAAAGACGATCATACCCTTTCTTTAAAATTTTGTATTTGATTTTTTTAATAGTAAAATAGGACACACACACCTTAACGTAAAAGGAAAAAATAAGAAAAGGGGTTTGTTAAATTTTTTAATTAATAATTTCCATAATTAAGCATAGAAGGAATGATTGATGATGACAAAGTGGCTTTGGGTAGAGTAGTCATATACGGCATTAGAACATTTGATTAAGTTAAACTTTTGTCAATGGCTAATATGATAACACCAAGAAGACTTAAACTTTAATGGAATTATTAATGGACTTTTTTTTTTCAGCAAGAAGAACAGGAAAGAAAAAATTAATCAGACGCTAGCTCCTTCTCGGGCGAATTTCTCATTTTGCTCTTCAGCTTACTAAATATTAGCAGTCGTTTTTAGTTGTTGTTCCCCTTCCAAGGGCAAGTTCTTACGTGTTACTCACTTAAAAATTCACTTAGTTTGATTCATAAGCTTTTAGAGGACTACAATAATAGCTTCTTTGAAAATTAAAAAAATAAATTTGGGTAATAAATTTAAAGGTTAATTATAAAATTTATTCAATTTTACAGTGCTAATCCAAAATTTAAAAATTAACGTAAAAATGTTTTAATTTTTAATTGTTAATAAAAATAGATTAACGTTAATTCTCTCTCAATATATAGAACATAGTTTTACCACGTGACTATTAATTCTTTGTTAATTATGTAACATGGTTTTGTCACATAAATATCGTATGTGGTAACCACGTGACAAAAATATTAATTTGGCGTGCTTGTTATATCATGTACATTAATAAATAAATTAACGTTGAGCTTATTTTGTTAAAAATTGAAGGTTATGATGTTTTATTATTATTCTTAAAGTTCAGATAATATTGTAAATTGGATTTAGATTAAAGCATTCAAATTTAATTTAATTTAATATTTTTTAAGTTTGGTCAATTATTATAAATTGAAATGATTCAATTTCAAGTGAACAAACTAATATAAATTAGTTAACTGAATACGAAATCAAGCTAAATTTTTTTTGGTAGATTATTACCATTTTCTAGTTTATATCTAAGCAATATAACCATTGACAAAAAGCTAATTCATATAAGATTTGGAGTATAATTTGTATGCAGAAGAGCATTGAACATGAAAGTGAAATGTCAAAGCACGCCAGTTTTGAAAAGATTAATAGTCAGCAACAGCCTATGAGGAAGAACATTCAATGATGGAAGCTTCAAGTAAAGTAATTTCGTATTTACAAGTTAAAGTAACATCCGAGTTAGGAATGTCAACTGGTCAGACCGGGCTAGGCACGCTAGGTGGTCCAATTCATTGGATAGGTTAACCCGGTCTATTTTACATATTTAAAAAATGTAAAAAATGATATTATTTTTCAAGTAATAGTTGGGTCACAGACCGGGTTGAGCTGGCCTGTATTCGACTCGTGACTCGGTCGGGCCGACTATTTTTAACCTATGATTCGGTTAACCCAGGTTAAAATTGGGACAGGTCAGGCTGAGTTAAAATTGACATTCCTAATCCGAGTCAAGGGTTTAATGATAATCAAAAAATAATTAAATATATTTTTTCTTTTTTTGAAATGATATATATGGTAAATTTAAATTTAATTTAATAGTTTTTTACTTTTTATTTTTTAATTAAAAATTATTTAGTCCTTACATATTTTAGTTGAATTAATAGATACTATTTCAATAAAAATGTTTTTAAAATTAATATATGTATATATAAAATAATCTTGAAAATTTTTGTTTAAGAAGAGATTTAGTTTAAAGAAATACATGAATGTGGGAGTTTGAAATTGAGTCTCCTTAACTAAGAACCATGGAATAGTCAATGACGGCACCCAATGAGACTTGAGTTGAAGAAGGTAGACATATCCTTAATTAATAAAGATAGTCATAAATGGCAGTAGTCAATACAAGAATACAAGAAGACTTGCTTTGTTGAAGTCACTTTGTTTGATTCAAAAGCTTTTAGAACACTGTACTTAATATTCCCAAAAAAAAATCAGATTTAAACCGAATAAATTAAATTGAATTAGTTATAATTCATCAAATTAGTTCTAATTATTTCCATCAATTTACCCAGTCATGGTCGGCCCTCGAGCCGAGCTGACTAAACCCAACGTTTCATTTTCTTAAAAAGAATTTTTAAAATGATATCGTTTCGTTCATGCCTGTCGAGCCTCGAGCCTCGGGCCTCGGGCCTAGGGCCTAAGACCCATTGCCAAGCCTAGTCATAAAGATCTTAAATTATGCCAAAATAGTTTATATTGCAAAAGAAAATACCTTCCTTGACAATATGATTACGTAATAAAGTGTTTTTGTAATTTTAATACGTTTATCAAAATAAAAATTAGATTAAATTGTTTAAATTAAAATTTAATATTTTCAAAATATTTATTTTAAAGTTTAAAGTAATAAATTCTTTAACGGAATTTATATTTCTATTAATTATGTAACAAGCAAATTTAAGTAAAGAGATACTTTAATATTATTTATTCTAAAAATCTTGTTAAGCTCAATTTCATTCGATTAATGAACTTAGAATCACTAAAGAGCTTTAGCTTACTGAAGTAGATGAATGTGGGAGTCTGAAATTGAGCCTCCTTATCCAGACAGAGTGAAGTATCATACGAAGCATATCAAATGGCTGAGCAGGTCGATGCAACATGAAATGTCTCCTCACTTGCATCACTCTCTTTTGCATCATCAGGTATCTTCTTTCTGAAATCCCCTTCAGGATCTTCTTAACCTGAGGAATTTTTGACGATGGTATGTTCACCGAGAACTTGCTCCAATCTAGAACGTCACTAAATGGCAATTCGTAGTTATCAGATATGGTGACAGGAACACACCCCAACTGGATTGCTGTCACTACTCGAGGACTCGCAACTTCGTACCCACTTGGGCACAGGCAAAACTTGGAATTACCCATTAGTGTGAAGTAGTTCTGGTTCTTGTTAAGGTACTCGTGAACTTGGATCTCGTCGTCTTTGTCTTTCCATTGCTCTAACAGGACCTTTCTGATATATCCATGGCTTCCACCAGCGAAGAAGGCGAAGATTGAACGATTACTTGGAGGTTGAGCTTTTCCAGGCACATCAAGCTTTCCCTCAGGAATTCTGATTTCAGGAATGGATACGTCTCTCTGCGGGTTGAACCCTTCAGATTTGTTGGCATTGCAAAGGACTCTAATGAAGTTCTTGTAGAGTTCAAGTGAGCCTCTGGAGATATCTGGAGCCTGTGAAGATCAAAACAAAACATCAGATCAACTGTTCTGAAAAACCTGGATTTTTTTTTCTTTTTTTCTGTTTTCAGAGTTCTTGACATGCCCAATCATGGCACGAAACCAGGAAATGATCAGCTCCTCCATTGCTTCTGTTCCAGTAGGGGTACTTATCAGCTAAAACATCGACATAATCTTTGACCAGACGCTGAATGAAACCTTGAGAGTCGCTGTTGGGACTATAGACGTAGCTGATCATATGAGTGATGCTCATGGGAAGCAGAAATGCGTGAGCCTCGTCAGGGTGACGAGCAGCGAAGTGACTCTTCCCACTCTCCATCTCGTCGATGAACTGACCTTCGATTCCATATATCTCGTGAACTGGTGCAGCATGCACCAACGGCTTTTCACCTTCTCTGTAAACCCACACCTTGAACCTTTTCTCCATTTCTATGTGACTCCTGAAACAGGCAATACTACCATTCATGACCCCTGAAATTCTGTATACTACCTCTACGGGAAATGTGTTTGTTCAATTGTGATAGCACATAAGAAAATATGAGCCATTAGTAGGATTCGCAATAGGCCAAACCGAGGCTAGACCCTAGGTTTGATTTCGAGTTTGGATGTACATAATTTGGTTTATTAATTTTAAGTTAATTTAATCTAATTTTATATTATTGTAATTATACTCACATTATTTTTAAATTAAAATCATTTATGGTTATTAATTGAACTAAAAGTTATTACCAACAAATTATCCACGTTTAAGAAATAACAATATTTTAAAAATCAGACTGGAAGATAAACCGATAAGACAAGAAATTTAAAGTTTAAAATATTCAACCGACTGTTATAAAACTGATTAAAGATTAAATAAAATTAAAGAATTTTAAAAATTGTTGAAAAATATTATCCTTATCTATTAAAAAAATTTAAAATTTAATTGGAAAAGAAATTGTTAAATAAAAACTAATATGTTTATTTTGGTTTATAAAAACTAATTAGTTTACAAAAATTGTCTGATTAATTAATAAACCGATTGTTTTTTTTTGGGATAAAAAAACTGATTGATTTTTAACAACGAAAATTATTGAATTAAATCAAATTGGAAAGCTAAAAACTAAACTGAAAAATTGATTAATTTAAAATTTTTACTATTAAACCGATCGAGCTAGTTTGATTTTTAAAACATTAAAAAATATGATTCAAGTCACCTATTCTAAATAGGTTCAAATAGGGAGAAATTGACTCTACAAGGAAAATACTTTAAAGAGGATACGAAAGACAGCGTTGTACAAGAGAATATTGTTATAAAAATCTCTTTTAATTATATTCCAAATTTTATAATTTTATTTAAAATTTAGCTAATTTTATCATGATCTAATACCAGTTTAACCTTTTAAACCTTAAACTTCTTATCTTATGGGTTTAACTTCAGATCCAATTTTTAAAACATTGATAAATATATAACATGAACTAGAATAGTATATAACTTCAGTTATTAATATGATTAAATTGGAGTACTAAATGAGTGTAAGATGCTAAATATTTTCTCTAAAATTATTTTTTACTCAAACTTTGAACATGAAAAATGTCATAATACAGATAAAATGGACCAGTAAGTTACATGAAAACTTAACTGATGAAAAGCTACCGGATTTCTGTATGCAACTCCTCTGGGAATGTAAGTTTCCTTCTTGTACGATGAATAGTTTTTGGACACAACAGCTTCACGTATGGCTGCTCTTGCTCTGGCCAAACCATCTTCTATTTCCTCCGAGCTGCTCTTTATCTGCTCAAAAAACACAGACACGCCCATGAACAATCATGATCGTATGAACCAGAAAAAACCAAGATAATGAGGTTTAAAGGTTTTTACTTTCTTGTGTCTAGGAGCTACTCTGACAAGAGGGATAGGAGGCAATGAAACTGGTGCTGAAGAAGGTTGAAGGGCTTCACTGACGATCAAAGATTGATGATGAAAAGGAGAAGAGAGAAGGTTGATAATGGTGGTGTTTTGTTTGAGCGGGAACACGAAGATGAGAAGTAATGCCACGAGTAGTGATGGAACCAGAAGAGCAATGTACAGGTGAGAGCTAGACCTGATTCCCATGGTTGATCGTCTAAAACTCAACAACAGACAGGTGAAATCTGGTATGGTGATGGTGGAAGTCTAAACATGGCAGGTACATGAATATTTAGAAATCTTTTCTTTCCCTGTGCTGATTAGAGCAAATTATATATGGTAAAGTAATTAATTTTCCGATTCTAGTAGATCATTGTGGCATTAAATTCGATGTTTATATAGGAACTTGAGAATAATGATCCTGAGAAGAAAAGGCAAATTCTTCTTTTGTGAGAATGATGATCCTGAGAAGAAAAGGCAAATTCTTCTTTTTTCTTTTTTCTGCATTATGATCAGAACTCATTACGTATCTTTTATGTCATGAATAGGCAACAAGAGCATCGTATTTCCTATTTCAACTTCTGCACTTTAAAGTAAATATCTCTTTTTATATGTATTCTATAGTCTACGGAAAGGGAATTGTATTGTTTCAGAATGATGAGAATGAAGTGGGTTGTCACTTGTATCCATTAACTCTATGTAATGTCCTTTAATTAGGGTTGGTAAACCAATTTTAAATTAGTCTCATTAAATAATTTAACTTTGATTTGATCAAGTCTAAAATAAAATTGAAGCTTGACTTGATCCATTTTTGTCCATGTAATACGTAGTATAGACCTTATTCTGTACTCAGGATCAACATAAAAGGATTAAAAACGAAGGTAACGTGAAACACCTAATTTTGGTTCCATCTTTGATTCCGAACTCCAAATGATCACGAACCTCCCAGGACCTTTACAGGAAGTATTTATCGGAATACGAGCTAAGTCTTTCTATAGTTTTCTTAATACGTAAGCTCTCTTAAAGGGTCAGAGATTCCTTATGCTTACGATTGATATGAGCTGCAGGAGACTTTAACCTATATATAGCTTCTATATCGGGCTTCCCATCACAAGGTCAATATGAATCCGGTCCACACTAATTGGAATTCATTTTTTACCCAGACTTCGACCCATTAATCTAGATCATTTATTGAACCATTTTATTATCTTTATCTGGATCAAATTCGTAACTTAATCAATAATTTATTTAAAAACAAACAAATGCAATTAATAATTGTTCAACTTTATTGAAAATGACAAAATTATCCAACAATCCTCACGTTCAATAGGGTATATGTTGCAACAAAGAAGATCATAATGGTCAAAATTTAAGTTTTGCTTCTGTGGATTTTCATTGAACAATTAGGTTCAAGCTTGGTAATTAGTAGCAGGTTAGGCTATTTGTAAGTAGGAGTGGAATGGGAAGTTGCAATCATGCTCAATTGTGCTTGATTTGTCATTTATATGGTTCACTTTTGGTGATTATTAGTTGCATATTTATTATAAAAAGAAAATTTTATTTTAGTTTTACTATTTATAATATAGATGAGTATTAATGACCATCAAAACTTGATTATCTCATGGATCCTTAGAAAAGAGAAATTTATAAGAGAAACCAATGTTCTTCAACAATTTTTTTTAATTTTGAATATGGTTGTTTAAATGGTTGCTCCGGTGTATAAGATTCCCGCCTTTGCCATGGTTAGAAATCAATTATACGCAACCTTCTCTTTATATTTTACAAAGAGATTATTTCTGTAACTCGAATATATGATAATTCAGTTACGTGAAAAAGAGAAGTAAAATAGTGGCTATATTATGGGTCTTATAGAAGAGTCCAACTAGATCTAAATTCTAGCTCAAGGGGTGAAAGAGTCCATAATTCTATATAAGCCCATATTGGCCCCATTTTATGCATTCCAAGTGTTTTGCTTCGTGAAACTGTTATAGAAAAAAAAAAAAAGAAGAAGAGAATTTTCCAGCGTGAGAGCCAGATGAATCGAAAGATTCATGTTTGGTTCGGGAAGAGCAAGATTATCTTCAATTCATTTCAGATAGCAGAAGTTATGACAAAAACCATAATTTCCAGGTTAGAGATTCTTTTAGTTACTACAATAACATCATGAGCTCTTTGTGTATATGTAAAGAATAAAAGATTCAACAAATCAGATTCCAAGCAATTGATGAAGGCTAACACATTTCAATCAAAGAATGGAACTTGACTTACAATTCATTTTCTAATGACATAAATGATCGTATGATATAATATTTGTCATGGATTTACTTCACATCCCACACGGTCACGGTAATCCAAGAACACAAGCGTGGCACCATAATGAGCCAGTGCTCCTAACACCACAAAAACATGGAAGATTTGATGACTATGCCCTGCTAGATCGAACCAGCCTGGCTTCAACCTTTCCGGAATCCGGCTAACGTAGAATCCGGTGCCTGTCAAGTAGAACAAAGCCATGGCTGACTCATAGGCTAGGATGGTATCACGCTTGGGGTTACTCCAATTTACAATCACTGCATGAATTGCAGGGACAAGTCCAAAAAACCCCATGGAACAGAAGAGTAGAGCTCGAAAAGCACGGTATTTCCCGGACGATAAGGACGGAGAGAGCAGCGTTACGATGGTGAACACTCCCATTGCTGTGATGCCACCAATGTAGATGAATTGCCAGTGGGAGTCACATTGGAAGATGTAATAAATTGGAGGGAAAAATGAAGTGATTATCATTATAGTAATGCCAGCATAGTCAATTCTTAAGAACAGAATGTTCAACTTGTGCGAGTGGCATGAGAATAGGTGACAAATGCTGCTAGAGAGGAGACAGAACATGGAACCACCTAAGAATACGTAGAAAGGCCATCGTGTTGTGGGCATTCCAGGCAGTGAAAAGTCCATCTTCTGAGGTGTAATGTGCTTCAAATCAGGAAGTTTTGATGAGATCTGAAGCGAGTTTGGTTGTTAGGCAGCTGAAATTTAAGACAAACTTAAGGAACATAGGACACTAAAGTTCTGGTCTAACATGAGACACACTCACCCAAAAGAAACTCTTTGAATGATTAGAACTGTTCATCTCTGTGTTAATAAGAATGGACCTGCAATTTAAAATCCCAAAAGAGACATGTAAGGAAAAGAAACAGAAGCTAAGTTTCTATGTTCAAGAAAGCTGAAGAGCTCTTTTAATGGTCACACCAGAAAAGGGTTGATTCTTTTCTCTGCAATTAGCAAACCTGTTGGAAGAACATAATGATTTTTCATTACAAATTCAAAGCTGAATTGACAAGTTTTTCTTTTAAATGTGAATCTGACTTTTTTCTTCAATAGTAATCCAAGCAGTGGAGGTTGGTTAGACCCTGGTCTGGCTACTAAAAGCTAAATTTATAAGAGTTTCTGATCAATGAAGCTTATCAGATGAGAAGAAGACATGTTCTCTGCAATTTTTTCCTTCGTCTTTCTCTGTTTTCTGCAGAACTTGTTTGTTCGAGAAGTTGTGAATATGATCTACTTATGTAGTCATAAGGAGAGTTAGTAAAGTTATGTACCTGCTAAACAAGCCAAAAAGATCAGATGCCTGAGGAACTTGCATCAAGTTCGCTATAGCCAATCCCAGAAACAGCAAGAATCCAACTAAATGCCTGCACATGAGTAACGATCAAAACCCAGACAAAAGATTCAAACTTTAAGCAAAAACTCGTCAGAACAAGGCATCTTACTCACGTCCAAACATTGAGAGTCTCGTTATGCCAACGAAAGATGCTGAAAAGAGCTTCCTTGAGAGGCCAGTTAGCTCTGTAGTAACCAAGTATAAACTCGTTGTCCTTCATGTAATCTGGTAGATCTCTGAACGACACAAGAACACACTTTTTCCCTTTACTTAAAGGCCTCTCCTGATCATCTTTTCCTTTCTTGCTACAAACAGAAGAACCAAGCTTCTGGTTATGGCTGACTTGAGAATCCATCATATTCCTCTTGGATTTCCTCTTTGAAGCTGAGCCCATTTACAGTTACAGGCAAAGCTTATAACTTTCTGATACAGACAGAACAGAACAGCTGATCTTAATCGGTCTAATATATTGGAATGAAATTCTCATTTATTGTGAATCTGAGAGACGCAAAACTGCACCAACTAACCAAGCATTTAAGGAGGTGAGTGCGTCTGATTAATCTGTTTCTGCAATTTCTTTTCTTTTTTTATTTAATGATTCAGTCGGTTCTCCATTCCTGTTTCATGCGTACACGTAGTTAGCTTACCAATAAATTTCGTTTCCAAGGCATGTTCATAGATTAAGCATGATCCTGCTGATGATGAGTTTACCCGGTGACTTTCTGCTATTAACTTTGATTTTGGGTGCAAGTCAATCCAAACTAATCAACATATAATATGTTTATCAAGGAAAGTTAAGTGTAATTTTATATTTCTTTTAATCAGGATTCAAGGTTTAACAAACTTTGAATCAACAGATCCTTTAGTTAGTTTTTAATTTTCTTGTTCGATTTATTTTAATAGCTTTTATTATTAAAAATTAATTAGTTTATTAATTAATTAGTCAATTTTATAAATTAATCATTTTTTATAAATCAAAATAAATCAATTAATTTTCATTTAGTAATTTATTTTTTAATTAATTTTCAAATTTTTTAATGGGTAAGGATAGTCTCCTTAAGTAAAATTTCTAAATTTGTAATTTTATTTAATTTTTAACCAATTTTATGACGGTCTAATACTGATTGAACCTTTTAGACCTTATACATTTTGTCATATAGATTTAACTTTCGGTTCAGTTTTTAAAACATTATTTTAAATGCATACCAAATATAATTTATTTGTGAAAAAAATATATTTAGAATAAATTATTTGACGAATTAAATAAATAATTGTTAATAATTTCGAACTTTTAGGACACGAGAAATATATTTAATCAATTAACTCGTAATTTTTTGCTATTAACTTTGTTTTTATTGCAAGTCAATTCAAACTAATCAACAAGTAATTTGTTCATTAAGCAAAGAACTTTGTTTTTATTGCAAGTCAATTAAAACTAACCAACACTTAATTTGTTCATCAAGCAAAGTTAAATGTAACTTTAATTTTATTTATAATAGATTTCTTTCTTTAATATATTTAATAATTCCTAAAAAATGACATATTTAAAATAATTTTTTTGATAAATCAAAAATGAATTTAAATAAGTATTAACTCTTAAAAAAGTCTATATAATTAGAACCTTAAGCCTGACTCCTTCCCAATTTGAAGAATATTATATATAACCTTTACATGGCTAGGCTAACCATGTCCCAAATTGTTGGAATTAGATAGGTGATTAGGCAACCCATTTTTTTTGCAAGTGGAAAATTGGGTGAACTAACCCTAGAATTCAAATCAATTTTAATACAATTAACGTTAGAAAGCAACTTTCTTGTCAATCTAGACATGCTTCTCCATTTTCATAATCAATCACCTGCACACTCCAATCCACTCCAGGATTTCTGATAATAACGTGTAAGGTACTTTTGTTTTTCGTTGCTTTAATTTCTTAACCATTGTTTCAAGATTTCGAATTAGGGTCGGGTCCGATTTCGAATTAAGGTCGAGGTCGGACTTTTAAGATGTGAGTGTGAATCTTATAAAAAAAAGGGAATAGATTGGAGTATAATATTAAAACTTGACTTGATTTCGATCTAATATAATTTAGTTTATTGAATTTAAATTGAGCTGATCAAAATCTTCAACCTTAAATTCGAACTCGATTATGTTTAAACATCTAAATTTGAATATGAACCTAAAAGACTTGACTAAGAGTGCTTCATGCCCTTAGTTGGGACAAAGACGGTCTGAAAACTACAAGACTAAATCACCAAAGTTATGGTTGTCGATTTATTACGTCTTTAAATGAAATGGTTGAGAAGCCAACCGTTTGATGTGATCCCATGAAAAGGATATATTATATTGGTGACCTCGAACTTAAGTATAGACTCGACCCAACATCAAATTCGAAAATTTAAGCACAATTTAAGTTAAAATTAGGTTTGATAATATCTGAAAATTAAAAAAAGTTTAAATTCAATTTAAAACTTGATTAATTCAAGTTAGATTAAGCCAGAAAAATAGGGTAAATTTTGGAGCAATTGGTAAAGTTGCTCATTTGTGATTATTGTTAGAATCTAGCTGAGATCGAATTACGGGAGTAGTGGAAAACAAAATTTTTTACGGATTTCGAGCGGATTCCGATAATTAATTAAACGTGAATATATCTCAAATTGATTTAGAAATCGTACCTTGTTCGCTTTCTGTTGAAAAAATTTTGAAACTTTTTTGAATGATCAATCACGAGCCATCCAATTGTCCAGTCTCTGATGGTATTCACAGAGCAATTCCCAAACTGCTTTAAAAGAAAGAAGACAAAAGGCTCAGCTTCTAAAAAGTTATTCCCTTTAAATAGAAAATTCATGACAGACTTTTATTAAAATTAAATCTCTTTAATTATAATTATAATTAAAATCAAATTCTAATTCTAATTAATTTAATTTTAATAAAATCAAATATCTCATAT